>JAWNPM010000167.1:1800000-2117500 GCA_035047505.1 Drosophila parthenogenetica
GTGTCAGAGGCGGTTCGCAACAAATTTTCGAACTTGGTGCTGGCCGACCGAAGCTTCTACCGTCCCGGCTCTATATCGGTGGTGCTGGGGTCTGACCTCTATCCTGAGGTCATCCAACCGGGGTGTGTGCCAGGACACAACGGTATTCCCGCCGCTCAGAGCACCCTATTTGGATGGGTGATTCCCGGCTCCTGCGGCATGTAGGCACTCCTGCTGTCGCTCCCCATCCATATATGCCCAGTGTGGCAATTGCAACTTGTTGAAAGGGCTGCGGCATGTTCACGTCACAGGGTGAACAGGTCAAGTGTGTGGGTGGATTTCCACCTTAACGGACGACGGTCACACTGATGGAAGTGACTGGCATTACACTGTAAAACGCCATTTACAGAAGTTCGCGATTATTCCTCGCCATCGTTTTTTATACATTTTTTTTCAACTTTGTATTTTTTTCACCCCGCACACTGCTCGCGTGTGTTTTCCATATCCCCAAATAAAGATAATTTAAATTCATAAAACGCAGTATCGCGCGCCTTTATTTGAATCATCCCGGCTTTATTCCCCCCACAGCAACAGCAGAAGATATTGGCACCCGCCAATTTACAGCTTGATCCGCTTTCGCCCTCCTCCAAACAGTTGTTATTGTTTTGTTCTACTGCATCGTTTCTATGCATTGCCTTTCACACATACAAACGCATGAAGGATTGAGAGTAGCGAAAAAGTCGTTACTTTTGGCGGCCGCTAAGCAAACCAGACAACGCTTAACATCAGTGCTGCCAGTTAGGCTATTAAGTTGCTAGATCTAGTAATAAGCTGTTATAAGTGATCTTGATGACCCAATCAGCGTTATAATTATTCTCAAATTGTTTACGATAATACCAATAATGAAATTGTTTGCATAATTTCATTATTTTAAATGTCATTTTATTAAGATATTGCATTATTATTCCTTGTAAATAAAGTATTTTTATACTCTCTGCAAGAGTATATTGGGTTTGTGCAAATGTATGTAACAGGCAGAAGGAGGCGTGGCAGACCCCATAAAGTATATATATTCTTGATCAGCGTCACAAGCCGAGTCGATATAGCCATGTCCGTCTGTCCGTCTGTCTGTCCGTCCGTCTGTATGAACACCTGGATCTTTTAAACTACAAGAGCTAGAACCACCAAATTTGTAATAAATTTGCATTGACAATACGCTTCAAAGGACACTTTGTTAACTAATTGCTCAGTTGTTTATAGTTGGATTTTGATACAACTTTCAGGGTAGTTTGATATAATTTGTCTTTAAACGAATCTTAATTTACAACACTGTACGATGAGGACAAATGCCTTAAAAACGGAATCGAAAATGAAAATTTTAATGGCACTGCATTTATGCTGTCCCTATGAACCTGCGTACCCAAATTGATGGTCGTAAATGCCATAGTTACGGAGATATTCGCGGAAAACATCAATTTTTTTCGAGGTGTCTTTGGTTTTTTGCTTATTGCGGGGGCGTGGCACTGATTTGAAATAAACTTGAACTGCTTGCAAAAGTTACTGAATTTTTATTACAAATTTGGTGGTTCTAGCTCTTGTAGTTTAAAAGATCCAGGTGTTCATACAGACGGACGGACGGACGGACAGACGGACATTGCTATATCGACTCGGCTGTTGATGCTGATCAAGAATATATATACTTTATGGGGTCGGAAAAGCTTCCTTCTGCCTGTTACGCACATTTGGCTTCTGACAAACCTAATAGACCCCTATACTCTTTTTATACTCTCTGCAAGAGTATATTGGGTTTGTGCAAATGTATGTAACAGGCAGAAGGAGGCGTGGCAGACCCCATAAAGTATATATATTCTTGATCAGAATCACAAGCCGAGTCGATATAGCCATGTCCGTCTGTCCGTCTGACCGTCTGTCCGTCTGACCGTCTGACCGTCTGTCCGTCTGTCCGTCCGTATGAACACACAGATTTCAGAGATGGTAAGAGCTACAAGTTCGAATTTGGTCTCTATCGACTCGATATTTAGTCAGTCAATACAAGAATCTTTTTTTTTTTCGATGCCACGCCCCATTCGCCCACAATGAGCAAAAAACTAGACATACCTCGGAAAAAATAGATGTTTTCGGTTAATATCTCAGTAACTATGGCACTTAGGAATACCAATTTTGGTACACGTGTTCCTAAAGGCCGCATAAATCCAATGACATCAAAAGTTTTGGGCTGCCACGCCCCCTTTTTCCGCAAGAAATAAAAGTAAATTTCAAACTTGCATGCCGTTTTTAAAGCATTTATTCTTATCGTACAGTGTTGTTATTTATGATTCGTTTGAAGACGTATCATGTCAAACTCTCCAGAAAGTTTCATAAGAATCCGACCATAAACAAGAAAGCAATGCAGCAACAAAGATTTTATTCTAAAGCAATGAGCGCGAGAGAGACAGCGCTAGTCGTGCCGACCAATAGTATTCATACACACATATGTATGTGCATACATTTAACGTCAAACGAATTTGTATGTACATACAGACAAACACATGTATGCTTGATTATGCTTATCTTTTTTTTGTTTTAACGTATTCTAATACAAGAACTATCTATTGTAATGTCTGAATACCGATTTAAGTATTATAATTGGGAATAAACGCAGAGAGTATTATACGGTCGGGCGTGTTCGACTGTACTTTTCTTTCTTGTTAAGAGTACGGGGTCTAATTAAAGCAAAGCCACAAAATTACGTTTTGTGTAAAATTACATCATTAGCACGATGGTGAACGAACAAATTGACATTCAAGTGTTGGTAGATCAACAACAACAATTAATTCAAAGACAATTAGAGTTTATGCAAAATATGCAAAACAATGCTAGCAATTTAGGTCGTTCGGGTGAATTGGCTATATGTCCACAGTTTCCAGCATTTAACAAAGACCAACAAAATTGGGAATATTATTTGCAACAATTATCACAACATTTTATTGCATATACAGTTAGTGCTGAAGAGAAAAAAAAAGTCATATTTCTTGTCATGGATAGGTACAGAAATTTGCGAACTTTTGCGAAATCTGTTCGGCAGTGAAAATCTCAACGATTATACATTCAAGCAAATAACTGAAAAATTAACGGAACATTTCCAGACAAAACGACATATTGTCGCCGCTCGGTACGAATTTTTTAAAAGGCAAATGCGGAACTCACAAACACACTGAGAATGGGTAGCCGATTTGCGAGGTATAGCGCGCGAGTGTCACTTCGTTTGCAGAGCCGAAGGTTGTTCAACTAATTTTGTAGACGAGATGATTCGTGATCAAATCATAGTGCACACGCCTTTCGACGTTTTTCGCACAGCAGCACTACAAACACAAGCAAGATAAGTACAGTCGAACACGCCCGACCGTATAATACTCTCTGCTTTTATTACCAATTATAATGTTAAAATCGGTATCCGGATATAACATTAGATAGTTCTTGTATTAGAACACGTTAAAACAAAAAAAAAACTAAGCATAATCGAACATACAATTGCCTTTAAAGCGGCATGCAAGTTTGAAAAGTTTTTTATTTCTTACGGAAAAAGGGGGCGTGGCAGTCCAAAATTGTAAATGGCAATGCATTTATGCTGTCTCTAGAAACGTGTGTACCAAAAGTGCCATAGTTACTGAGATATTCGCCGAAAACATCGTTTTTTTCCGAAGTATGTCTAGTTTTTTGCTTATTGTGGGCGAATGGGGCGTGGCATCAAAAAAAAAAAAAGATTCTTGTATTGACTGACTAAATATCGAGTCGATAGAGACCAAATTCGAACTTGTAGCTCTTACCATCTCTGAAATCTGTGTGTTCATACGGACAGACAGACGGTCAGACGGACAGACGGACATGGCTATATCGACTCGGCTTGTGATGCTGATCAAGAATATATATACTTTATGGGGTCTGCCACGCCTCCTTCTGCCTGTTACATACATTTGCACAAACCCAATATACTCTTGCAGAGAGTATAATTATAGCCAACATTGCAAGATATTCTCACAATTGCAGAATCATATGAAGCAACAACAAAAACAGTGGCTGTCATAAAAGAACAAAGCGAGAAACAGTCTCTTACCGATATGAATACCCTGTATTCGCGTAAGAAACATCACCAAAAGAAAGGAGCTAATAAAGCAGAGAAAGACGTGCCAAAATCATGCTCTGGATGCGGTCGCTCTCACAATCGAAACGAATGCAAGTTTCGCGATGCTATTTGTCACAAATGTGCCAAAAAAGGACACATAGTTATAGTTTGCATGTCAAAGCAGAGCAAATATAGGAGTGAAAATAGAGACCAAAACAAACAGTCAAGTACAGAAAATGTTCAATCGTTGTACAGTGTCACAAGTCTGACAAAAAGTGGACAACATTTTATTGACTTACAAATTTTGAACAAGAAAGAAAAGTACAGTCGAACACGCCCGACCGTATAATACTCTCTGCGTTTATTCCCAATTATAATACTTAAATCGGTATTCAGACATTACAATAGATAGTTCTTGTATTAGAATACGTTAAAACAAAAAAAAGATAAGCATAATCAAGCATACATGTGTTTGTCTGTATGTACATACAAATTCGTTTGACGTTAAATGTATGCACATACATATGTGTGTATGAATACTATTGGTCGGCACGACTAGCGCTGTCTCTCTCGCGCTCATTGCTTTAGAATAAAATCTTTGTTGCTGCATTGCTTTCTTGTTTATGGTCGGATTCTTATGAAACTTTCTGGAGAGTTTGACATGATACGTCTTCAAACGAATCATAAATAACAACACTGTACGATAAGAATAAATGCTTTAAAAACGGCATGCAAGTTTGAAATTTACTTTTATTTCTTGCGGAAAAAGGGGGCGTGGCAGCCCAAAACTTTTGATGTCATTGGATTTATGCGGCCTTTAGGAACACGTGTACCAAAATTGGTATTCCTAAGTGCCATAGTTACTGAGATATTAACCGAAAACATCTATTTTTTCCGAGGTATGTCTAGTTTTTTGCTCATTGTGGGCGAATGGGGCGTGGCATCGAAAAAAAAAAAGATTCTTGTATTGACTGACTAAATATCGAGTCGATAGAGACCAAATTCGAACTTGTAGCTCTTACCATCTCTGAAATCTGTGTGTTCATACGGACGGACAGACGGACAGACGGTCAGACGGTCAGACGGACAGACGGTCAGACGGACAGACGGACAGACGGACATGGCTATATCGACTCGGCTTGTGATTCTGATCAAGAATATATATACTTTATGGGGTCTGCCACGCCTCCTTCTGCCTGTTACATACATTTGCACAAACCCAATATACTCTTGCAGAGAGTATAAAAAGACAACTTCATTTCAAATAGATTCTGGTGCAAGTGTTTCGGTTATTAATTTGCCATCGTACAAACAATTGAATAGTCCAAAACTATTAAAATGTGATAGAATTTTACATGCCTTTGAACAAAATCCAATTCCAGTGTCGGGTGAGTTGCACACAACAGCAAAGTGTGGCAACACTAAGGCAAGTGTGAAAATTATCGTGACAAATGTGGAGAATTCAAATAATGTGTTTGGATTAGACTTGTTTAAAACATTTAATTTTGAAATTCGTCAAATCGCAAACGTGAACATTGATCAGAACAATCAAATGACAGCTCTTTGTAACAAATACAAAGATGTATTTGAGACAGCAATCGGTGCTATCACTAAAGTAAAAGCAAGTGTTTGTTTAAAGCAAAACTTTACACCGAAATTCTACAAAAGCCGACAAATACCTTACGCACAACTTGCGTTATTCAAAGAAGAAGCAGAACGTCTCGAAAAAGAAGGTATTTGGACACCAATCAAATTTAGCAGCTGGGCATCCCCCATTGTACTCGCACCTAAGCCAGGTGGAGCAATTAGGATCTGTGGAGACTTCAAACAAGGGGTCAATTCGCAAATTGATATCGAACAATATCCATTACCAACACGTGAATCGTTATTCCACGTCATACGCCATGGTAAATATTTTTCAAAAATAGATCTAAAAGAAGCTTATCTACAGATGGAGCTAGATGAAGAATCAAAGAAGATTATGGTTGTCAACACGCCGTTAGGACTTTACCAATACCAGCGTTTACCATACGGGATCGCTAGCGCTCCAGCTATATTCCAAAGATATCTCGAGCAACTTCTGAATGGCATAGAAGGATGTGGAAATTATCTGGATGACATTATTGTCTCATCGCAAACAATCGAGTAACACTACGTTCGCGTCGAACAAATTTTAAGCATTCTTCAAGAGAATGGCATTAAATGCAAAAAAGAAAAATGTTTCTTTCTGCAGGAGGAAATAGAATATTTAGGGAGAAGAATCAGTGCGAAAGGAATATTGCCGCCTAACAATCTACAGCAGCTAGATGCGTTCATGGGGAAAGTCAATTATTATTGTAATTTCATCCCAAACTACTCGCAATTAGCTTCTCCGCTAAATCAGCTACGCAGGAAAAATACTCCATTCAAATTTGGCATACAGCAACAGCAAGCTTTTACAGCACTTAAAGCGCACATTATAAACGCAACAGAGTAAGCTCACTTCAACGAGGAACTCCCACTTGTTCTTGCCACCGATGCGTCTTTTTTTGGCATTGGAGACATAGAGACAGACGGCAAGGAAAGACCTATTGCGTTCGCTTCTAAAATTTTAGACAAGCATCAAGTAAGGTACAGCCAAATTGAAAAGGAAGGACTGTCTATTGTTTTCGGAGTAAAGAAATTTCGTCAGTATCTGTATGGTAGAAAATTCACACTAATCACGGATCACAAGCCATTGATAACAATCTTCAACCCAAGCAAACACCTTCCTACAATGACGACAAACAGACTCCAACGTTGGGCAATTATACTAATGTCATACAACTTTAACATCAAATATCGTTCTACCACAGCACACGGAAATGCAGACGCACTATCACGTCTTCCAACACAGATGAAGAGTTTGACAGAAAAGAAGCATGCTACAATATCGTCGATATTACGCCTCCGATTAACTCAGAAACAATCAAGAAGCATCTGAAGAATGACATCACGCTAAAGAAGGTTTGCCGTTTCATTGCAACGGGTTGGCCTGAGAAGATACAGGATCCTGAAATACAGCCATATTTCAATCGCCGATTTGGTCTTTCAGTCATCGACGATGACATCGAAAAGTTGACAAAATCTTGCAGCACTTGTAAGGTAAACAATCCGTCTCCAGCTAAAGAGTTTCTCAGTTGGCCAAAAGCAACATCTGCATGGGAGAGGATACACATTGACTTCGCTGGTCCCATTTTTGACTCAATGTGGCTCATATGTGTAGACGCTTACTCTCTATTTCCATTCGTAACACAAATGTCTTCAACTACAACAGCAAATACTATAAAAGCGTTAACCACTATATTCGCAATCCAGCTTCAAACGGTCTTGCAGAGCGTTTTGTCCAGTCGTTCAAAACTTCAGTAAAGAAACACATCAAAGATGGATACGCAACCAACACAGCCGTTACCAAGTATCTTGCGTCTTATCGTTTTACACCAAACGCAGAAGGTAAAACACCCGCAGAGCTACTTAATGGTCGTCCAGTTCGCACACTCCTGACGCAACTTTTCGAGAAGCCAAGCCAAAATCTTCAGCAGCAACAGACCAAATATATACCAAACCAAAAGGTATACGCACGAAACTACGCAAGGGGAGAAAAGTGGATAGAAGCTTCCATCGACCGATCAGTTGGTCAAATGTTATTCATCGTCCGTACGTCTAAAGGATTTATCAAGCGCCATATCAACCAGTTAAAGCCTAGAACAAGCTCAGCTGAAAGCACCAAAACAGTATACCCCATATTGGTATACAACCGATTATCCAAGCTCTACTCTCATTTCAGATCAGCAAATTCCTGAAGTTCAACAACCAGCAAGCACTGTGCCCTCTTCTCCAAGGAGTACTGATTCCAATGAGAACACCGAACAACAACAAACTGTTCAACCACCACCTCAGCAGCGTCGTTCAGGCATTCCAATACGAAGTAGTACTAGAGCTCGCAACAACATAAATCGCTATCAGTCTCCGGATTTCAGAAAGCGCAAAACAACTAACAAGATGTAAATTCACGGAGGAGATGTGTTATATATATTGATATTGCCAGATCGTTCTAGTTACATCTCTACGCGTTTAACATTACTCACAGCAAACTATGTTAAGTAATACAACTATGTTAGATGACTTCATTCCTTAATGTTAATAAACAGTCACAATTCAGTACTCAACAAGATTATATGTTTGTTACTCTTGGAACACAACATTTTTAATTTCTTACGGTAAAAGGGGGCGTAACAGCCAAAAACTTTAAATGGCAACGCATTTATGCGGTTTTAAGGAACCTGTGTATCAAAATTGGTATTCCTTAGTGCCATAGTTACTCAGATATTCGCTGAAAACATTCATTTTTCCGAGGTGTGTCAGGCTTTTTACTCATTGGAGGCGAATGGCGCGTGAGATCGAAAAAATATTCTTGTGTTGACTGACTAAACATTGAGTCGATTGACACCAAATTCGAACTTGCAGATCTTACCAAATCTGAAATCTGTTTGTTAATACGGACAAACAGGCAGACGGACATGGTTATATCGACTCGGCTTGTGGCGCTGATCAAGAATATATATACTTTATGGGGTCTGCCACGCCTCCTTCTGCCTGTTACATACATTTGCACAAACCCAATATACTCTTGCAGAGAGTATAATAAAACAAGTAAGAAGACTACAGTCGAGCACGCCGACTGTAAGAGACCTCGTACTCTCCTTGTTATTCCAATTCAAAATTAATATTTAAATCTGACTGTATTTAATATAAAATTTAAATATTAAAAAAAAATTCGTTTGTCATTATATGTATGCCATACATATGTATATATGTGTGTACGTATGTATACTATGGCTTGGCACGGCTGCCAAACATGCGCAGCGTATATTTCTGTCTCTCTCGTATTCATGCATTGGCATTCCGCTTAACCGTAAAACTTTGTAACCTGGTTTTTTTGATTATAATTTGATTTTTATGCAATTTTTAGGATAGTTTGATATAATTTGTCTTTAAATATATTTTGAATTGCAATACTGTACTATATTAGCAAACGCCTTAAAAAGGCATGTAAATTTAAAAAGTTTTTTAGTTCGTGAAGGAAAAGAGGGCGGGGCAGGCCAAAATTTTTAATGACGTTGCATTTGTGCCGTTTCTAGGAACTTGCGTACCAGAATTGGTGTTCCTAAGTGCTATAGTTACGGAGATATTCGCAAAAAACATCAATTTTTTCCGAGGTGTGTCTAGTTTTTTGCTTATTGCGGGGGCGGTAGGGGGCGTGGCACTGATTTGAAATAAACTTGATCTGCTCGCGAAAGTTACGGAATTTGTATTACAAATTTGGTGGTTCTAGCTCTTGTAGTTTAAAATATCCAGGTGTTCATACAGACGGACGGACGGACGGACAGACGGACATGGCTATATCGACTCGGCTATTGATGCTGATCAAGAATATATATATTTTATGGGGTCGGAAAAGCTTCCTTCTGCCTCCGACTATAAACAAGAAAGAAATGAAGCAACAAAGATTTTATTCGAGAGCAATGAGTACGAGAGAGACAGCGCTAGTCGTGCCGACCAATAGTATTCATACACCCATATATACATATATATGTGCATACATATAACGTCAATTTTTATGTGCATACAGACAAACATATATATGTTCGATTATAAATTGTCTTTTTTGTTGTAACGTGTTCTAATACAAGAACAGACAAACAGACGGACAGACGGACATTGCTATGTCGTCTCGACTGTTGATGCTGATCAAGAATATATATACTTTATGGGGTCAACGACGCCTCCTTCTGCCTGTTACGCACATTTCGCTTCTGACAAACTTTTTAGACCCCTCTACTCTTTTTTAAAGAGTACGGGGTCTAATAAACTATGGCAATTTTCTGAGTTAAAGAAGGAAGAAACTTTAAAAGGTGTTGAAGAAATTATGATAGATTCTCACAGAAAATACACAGCTGAACCAATAAATGTTTTTCCACCTAGTGCAGACTTTAATGTACTGAATTGGTAGACAAACAACAAACAACCATTCCCTCCCTTTTTTAAAGTAGCCTGTACAATATTAGCCGTCCCAACGAGTAGTCAGCATCCGAAAGAACCTTTTCGGTTGCTAAAAAGTTTATTAAGTATAAACGCTGAAAAATTGCGAGCACACATGATTTAGTAAATAAGATAATGTTTTTGCACTGAAATGTTGAAGTTTTAAAATATTGAGTGATTTTTAAAATGTATAGATATTTAATCTATATTGACAATATTTTTTTTACTCGAACATAGAAATTTTGTATTAAGCGTCATCAATAATAACTTACTGTACTGTAAGTTAACTGTACATCAAAACACTGTACAGTAATAATACTGCACAACCATTTTACTGTACTCAAACTACAGTACAACTTATGAATGAGTGATAACTCAATGAGAATTCTACAGAATTTTTATAGTATTCACTTACACCCATTTATATTGTACACAAAAAATATGTACATGTTTTATAATGAATGATTCATTTGCCCATTTAACTGCATTCATGCAGATGTCTAATGTTTATCAATATTATTACATGATGATTTGTGTTAAAATTTTGCTAAAATTAATAATGGACTTCTTACAGGCCGACTTACAGTTGGGGAAGTCTAATTTTACGTTGCTCCTTGATTTATTTACGGAATATTTAAACGCTTAGAATGCAAACCGCGCCAATAAATAAAATGATGTGCTGAAACACGCCTTCTTTATTGAAAAGTTGGTTTGATTAAATTTTGACATTTACCTAATGATTTTTAAGCTTATATTTATTTCCATCTATTAAAAATTGTTATTTAATTTTTAAATAAATATCGAAAGACAAACGACACAAACGATTCAAAGAAGAAGAAACAGTACTTAAATTCTATGGCCTGACAGGTAGAATTCTGATACACATGACTCATACATTAGGCTTTATCAATAGATTCGTCGTCATATGGCCCCACATGCACCCCATGTTTCCGAGGCACGTCGCTCTTTCTACACCCACGATGAAGATGAGAACTTAACCGAAGAGCAACGAAATCGTCGTGCACGCAGACACAGGATTTTTGTTTTTGGTAAGATAGGAGTATTTGTTGCACTATGGATATACAGTTCTGTGTTTATGACTATCAAGAAACCATATGAGAATCATGAGACGGTCATAGCGCTTGAACCAAACCAATTAACATCCATGAAGGTCTCAGAAAAACCGGAGGGAAAATTTATATTTGTCGTGCTTAAAGGCAGCATCGATGAAGAAACCACCAGTCATCCCAAAGAAGCAAGCGAAAATCAATCGTATGTAATAATCAGTGCGGTAAAAATTGATAGCGACAAGAATCAGACATTATGGTCTTCCAATGACTGGAAGGTCTATCTAGATGATTCGGATGACAGTACGTTGGAAACAGTGAAGTACAAAATAAATGTGGAAGGTTACAGCTCAAAGTCATCGATCATTATAGATTTGGATGACACAGTCGAAAGGGATTTACAACCCAGAGCTTTATCGGATCTCCTTTCTCTATCCTTTCTAAATTTAGGCAAAGAATCAACTGCGTTCTCTGTGTCCGTTGATGCCAATCCCTTGAATGTTAACGAAGGCGTAATCTATGCAATTCTTATACTCTGTTTTTTGTACATTTTGATCATTTTTGATATTGCGGATCGGACATTTGCTGCACTTCTGTCAGCTACAATCGCAATTGGAGTGCTCTGTATGTTAGATGAACGACCATCGTTAGCGAAAATCATCTCATGGATTGATATGGACACTCTTATGTTGCTCTTTGGCATGATGATAATGGTGGCTATCCTAGCAGAAACCGGCGTTTTTGACTATCTGTCTGTATTTGCATACCACTTGTCGAAAGGACAACCTTGGTTTCTCATATTCCTACTGTGTTTGCTCACCGTTTTGCTCTCCGCCTTCCTGGATAATGTAACCATAATTATGCTAATGGTCCCAGTTATTATAAGGCTTACGGAGTGTATGGGCCTTAGAACAACAACAGTTCTCATCTGTGTGGCAATTTTCTCGAACATCGGAGGTGCACTTACTCCGGTTGGTGATCCCCCCAATGTGATTATAGCCACAAATCATTACGTGGTTGCCGAAGGTGTTAATTTTCCCACGTTTGTTATTCACATGCTTCCTGGTGTATTCTTAAGCTGTGTTTTTGCTTGGATATTTTTGTACCTGATTTTGCGAGACAAGCTGTTTACAGGTAGCGAAGATCAGATGCGCGAGTCCATAAGGAATCTAACAAAGACGGCTGCCAAATTCAATGCCCCAACGCCCAGTGAGGAGCAGTTGCGCCGCAATATTTTAAATCGCATTGATGAACTCAAGGAGCGATATAGACGAAAGCAGGATGCAAGAAGTTTTGGTCTGCAGCCTGCATCGAATTTCATTGAAACTTTGGCCGAAATGGAGGCCAAATACCAGATAAGGAATAAACCACTGTTGATCAAATGCTGCGTCGCCCTATCATTTGCCGTCCTGCTATTCATAATGAATTCATTTCCATTCATGAAAGGCATTACACTAGCGTGGGCAGCCATGCTGGCTGCAATATTGCTTTTAATACTTGCCAATAAACCGGATATTGCTGCCGTGCTGGATCATGTTGAATGGTCGACATTGCTCTTTTTTGCGGGCCTCTTTGTGCTCGTTGAAGCCATATCAGAAATGGGACTCATCGATATAGTGGGTGATATGACAACATCAATTATAATTGGTGTAGATGAAAAGCACCGTGTGATCATCGCATTAATTTTGGTAATGTGGATAAGTGCCTTGTTCTCCGCTTTTGTTGATAATATACCTATTGTAACTATGATGCTGAAGTTGGCCATCAAACTGGGCTCCAACGATGAACTGCATTTGCCTCTGTTGCCAATGATTTGGGCCATTTCAATGGGTGTCTGTTTTGGTGGAAATGGAACCTTAATTGCTGCTTCTTCCAATGTGGTAGCAGCTGGCATTGCCAGTCAACATGGTTATAAGATAACATTCATGGAGTTTTTCAAATATGGATTCCCTGTTATGCTTATCAGCGATGTCGTTGGTACAGTCTATTTGCTTATTGCTCATGGTCTCTTCCAATGGCACGATACAGCATAACAAAGGTGGAGCTGGAAAATACGACTACTGCTTGTATCAGATGTTAGTTGGCCAAGAAACTTTTTGTCCCCGCATTCTTGAGGAACTCGACTTAGATATAATTTTGTCATCTCACTAAACAATTTTTAGTGACCAAATTAAATGAAAATCATCATGAAGAGAGGTATGTATACTTAACCTTTATCTTCTTTATTATAGCACTAATTATCAAATGGTATCAGCCACTTTACATACTTTTGTTTCATGTAATGCGTCTATTAAATCTGGTGTGCTGGAGAAGTAAATGGCTGAAGTATGATTCCGGAAATCAAGTGAACTAACTGGTCTAACGAAAGATTAAGCTGAATGAAATGAATTACCCAACCGTTCATTGATTTAATTGAATTCAATTAGGTATAACCATTTAAACATCTGCTCCTTGACAAGTCTCAAATGCCAATAGCACCTCTTCCTTGTGCTGCATGTCAATCTTACATAACAAAATGTCACAGCGAAGGACTAGATTTAATCTTGGCAACTTACTTAAAGTTGTGACTGATATGTATATACGTTATTGCTCAAGGCATACCACAATTTAAAAAACGGAAGAAATACTGATGCAACGAATTTCAAACGCAGTGCAGAAAAATACCACTAGATCGAGAATGTATATAAGTAAAGTCTACAGATAAATTAACCATACAATGTAATCTTTGCAAATTATTAAGAAGTTGTTATTTGACATTTTTATGAAAACAAATTAATTAAAAGCAAATATTATATTAAATGATAAAATAATAACAAATGCTCTTCACCGTATCTAAACAAATTTCCATAAATTTGGCTTAATTTTAAGCAAGTTAAATATTTTAGTATGCTTAGTTATTTAATTCTCACTTAATAAATGGTTCTCTTGTTAACCTACTCATCTCTAATTGTTTAAACCTGTTGACGTTAACAACTTATTTTCATAAGTGAAACAGTAAAATAAAAAAAATTCCATAAATTTTTCGTCTAGTAAGTTAATGCATATTTGTCAAGTGGTCAACATACTCGATTGACCTTTAAACTAAATCGCTAGTACTAAAATTTCTAAAATTATGAAGTTGATAGGCATTTGTCAACGAGATTTAAGTCGAAATAGTCCAAATTAATATCGTATTTTAGTTAAAAATACAATGGCTTTTTTTGGTTTCAAAAACCTATTTGAGATAGAGGAAGAGTTCTCTGATGAGAACCTTCGTCGCCGTGCAATTCGAAATCGTATATTAACGATTATAAAGATTGCAGTATTTTTGATTGTATGGGCTTTCTTTTCGATAGCGATGATTTTCACTTCGCCTGAAGATCCGCATGAAATTCTCATACCACTCAAACCCAATACTAGAAAGGCTGTATACTTAGACGAGACAGCTACTGGTAAATTTGTGAGTATTCAGCTTTTGGGAAACATCGATTTTACAAAAACGATGAGCCCCAGACATGCATCAGAAAGCGATCCGTACTTTGAAGTAGTCCTAGAAATTGTGGACACTGAAGGAAACGAAACCTTGTGGAAATCGAGAGTGTGGGTTGTCTATATCGATCAATCGAATGCCCTATCTACCTCTACCGTGCTTCATAAATTTCAACTAGACTCTGGGAGCAGAGGAAGATCAATGTCAAAGAGCGTACATGCCTCGGACGATTCATATACAAAAATGCAGTTTGCATTTCTAAATTATCATTCGGAATCTATAGGTATTTCCATGATCATGAATTGCAATCCTGTGGATCCCGTCGTTGGTGTTTGGCTCGGAGTTTTTCTTGTACTCTTTCTATATATTCTAGTCGCGTTTGATATCACAGATCGAGCATTTGGCGGTATTCTAGTTTCACTTACCGCACTTGGGATACTCTGTGTTTTAGGAATGCGACCGACTTTTGATACAATTTTATCGTGGATTGATATTGACACCTTGATGCTACTATTTGGCATGATGATCCTGGTATCGATTCTTGCGGATACGGGACTATTCGATTATCTATCACTATTCGCATATAAACTGTCAAAGGGTAATACTTGGCTTCTCCTCTTTTACATGTATATGTTTACTGGAACTCTCTCCGCCTTTCTGGACAATGTGACGATGGTGCTAATGATGGTACCGGTCACTATACGATTATGCGAAGCAGTGGGACTGCATACCACATTTGTTCTGATTAGCATTGTGATATTCTCGAATATCGGAGGAGCACTTACTCCCGTAGGAGATCCACCAAATATGATTATTGCCACAAATAGTTATGTGGTATCGAAAGGCATCGGGTTTGGAACTTTTACGTTACACATGTTTCCTGGTGTCTTATTCAGCATGCTTTTAGGTTTCGTGGCAAGCTATTTTATGACTCGTAAATACATTTTCACTGGAAAATCGAATCAGTTGCGCCAATCTATGATGCGAGTGGAGAAACTGCTCAGCATTAGCAAGGACGATGACAAACAGGCTTTAAACAAGCGTTTGGCAGATCTGAAAGACCGTTTAAAGAATATAGAGAATAACACGGTCTTGCCCGAAAAAGAGTTTTCCGACAATCTAAATGACATGGAAATGAAATACAAAATAAGGGATAAAGTTCTATTGATCAAAAGCTGCATAGCTTTTACGTTCGCCCTATCGATGTTTCTGCTTCATGCATTCCCCAGCTTAGGTGGAATCACTCTTTGCTGGGCTGCCGTCTTGGCTGCAATACTGCTTCTTATATTGGCTGACAGAAAAGATATAGATAGTGTGCTGGATCATGTGGAGTGGGACACTCTTATCTTTTTTGCAGCCCTATTCGTCCTAACCGAGTCCCTGGTTCAAATTGGTCTAATCGACTGGGTCTCTGATCAGACAATATCTATTGTCATGTTTGCAGATAAGGGTTCGCGGCTGGGTGTCAGCATTTTGTTGTTAATGTGGATAAGTGCGATCACCTCAGCCTTTGTGGGAAACATTCCCATAACGACGATGATGGTAAAGCTGACTATAAAGCTGGCAATGAACGACGGGCTCAATCTGCCCTTCGAGCCGTTGATCTGGTCTATCTCATATGGTTGTTGCTTTGGTGGGATGGGAACTTTAATTGGAGCTTCAGCCAATGTGGTAACTGCTGGAATGGCTAATTCATTTGGCTATAATATAACTTTTAAAACCTTTTTTTATCTTGGATTTCCGCTCATGATCATCACGACATTGATAGCTACAATTTATTTGGTGTTTGCTCACTGTTTAATCGGTTGGCACTAGAATTAAAAATTCCTCATTTATTTCTATCAAAATATATATAACTGATACTTTGAGTAACGGATTTATAATTTGCACTTTTAATGGATTCAGTTTACTATTTGTTTTTCTTTTGTATAGAGGTTCTTCTAACCTTTGATAAAAACTATGAACTATAAACTATTTCAAAACTTTTTTGTAGATAAAATAAACTGTTTTGTTAAATTCAATGATTTGATTTAGGAAATAAGTGTTATAAGAAGTCGTTTAAAAAAAAAAAGTAATAAATGCTACAGTCGAGCATGCCGACTGTAAAAGACCCCGTACTCAGTGGTATCCATTTTATCATAGCAACAAAAAACGTGATTTATATTTAAAAACATAAATATTTAGTTTTTCTTATATGCCTTGATTTTAAAATAAACCATGTATTATAATTAACAAGTAAGAAAGGCTACAGTCGAGCGCGCCGACTGTAATAGACCCCGTACTCTCCTTGTATTCGAAATTAATATTTGAATACGGCTTTAATTTAAGATTTAAGTTATAAAATTAAATTTAAAAAAAAAATTTGAATCAGTCACTGATGGGAATCGAACCCGCGCTTACTATCATGCCGCAACCCGACTAGTTACACCACACCATTCATTTGGCAGAAGTTATATTATTTTCATTTATATATAATAATGTAGTTATTAAAAAAATAAAAAAAATAATTAAATTTCTGGGTCTGTGCCGTGTTCGAACCGCAGACCATTGGCTCTTGCACCAGTTAAAATTCTTCATTTACGTTTTTCTTTGAAATTTAAAAAAGTATATTAATAAACTCCACTGTCGGGAATTGAACCTGCGAACTTATACGCAAAATGCATAACGCGCCGCAACCCTATCAGTCGCACCACGCCCCACATTAGAAAAGGTTCGATTATTTTCATTTACATATAATAATGTTATTATATAAGAAGCACAAAAAAAAAAAAAATTACTTTCTGAGTCTGTGCCGGGTTCGAACCGCAGACCATTGGTTTAGAAATAAACGACTAACCACAACCCAACCCTGTTGCACCAGTTAATATTGTATATTTACATTTTTTTTTTTGAAATTTAAAAAAGTATATTAGAAAATTTCAATGTCGGTAATCGAACCTGCGAACTTATACTCAACTTGCAGGACACGCCGCAACACTACTAATTGCACCACCACCTCCTTGTGAGACGGCTCCGATTATTTTCATTATGATACAATAGTGGTAAATTATTAAATAAATAAATATAAAAAAAAACAAGAAAGAAAAGTACAGTCGAACACGCCCGACCGTATAATACTCTCTGCTTCTATTCTCAATTATAATGATAAAATCAGCATCCGGATATTACAATAGATAGTAAGTGGCAATGTATTAATGCTGTCTTTAGAAAAATGCGTACCAAAATTGGTATTTCTAAGTACCGTAGTTACTGAGATATTCGCTTTAAACATCTATTTTTTCCGAGGTGTGCCCAGTTTTTAGCCTATTGTGGGCGAATGGTGCGTGCCATCAAAAAAAAAAAAGATTCTTGTATTGACTGACTAAATATCGATAGAGACCAAACTCGAATTTGTAGCTCTTACCATCTCTGAAATCTGTTTGTTCATACGGACGGACAGACGGACAGACAGACGGACATGGCTATATCGACTCCGCTTGTGATGCTGATCAAGAATATATATACTTTATGGGGTCTGCCACGCCTCCTTCTGCCTGTTACATACATTTGCACAAACCCAATATATACCATTGCAGAGAGTATAAAAATACTTTATTTACAAGGAATAATAATGCAACATCTTAATAAAATGACATTTAAAATAATGAAATTATGCAAACAATTTCATTATTTGTATTATCGTAAACAATTTGAGAATAATTATAACGCTGTTAAGGTCATCAAGATCACTTATAACAGCTTATTGCTAGATCTAGCAACTTAATAGCCTAACTAGCGTTGTCTGTTTTGCTTAGCGGCCGCCAAAAGTAACGACTTTTTCGGTACTCTCAATCCTTCATGCGTTTGTATGTGTGAAAGGCAATGCATAGAAACGATGCAGTAGAACAAAACAATAACAACAAAAACGAGAGAGAAGGAAATGAGAATATTTCTCTTTTAATTGTTTTTGTCTTCTTCGACAATGTTATTGTTTTGATCTGGTTGATAATCAGCTGTGCCCTATGATTTGTTGGGATTCTTTAAATTGGAAGTAGCCAGTACACAATAATGCAATAAAATAAATTCTTTATTTTCACTACTAGACTTTATTCAATGTTTCAGCATTAGGTGAAGTAAAGAGCGAAGGTCATTAACGCAATTGCGTACATCTTTATATATATGTACGTACAAATGTATGGACATATTTACATATGAATTACTTACGTACACACATATGTACGTACATTTGCGTAGGCACATATACAGGCGCAGTTCGATCACTTGTGTGTGTATGTTTCTCTCGCTCTTATGCATTGCCAATGCGTTTAATTACCAATATCCAAATGTTAATTGCATTTTTGTTTACAGTCGGATTTTTACGCAATTTTCAGAAAAGTTTAATACATTTTGTCTCCAAACGAATCATAAATAACAAAACTGCTCGATAAGACCAAATGCCTTAAAAACAGCATGCAAGTTTGAAAAGTTTTTTTATTTCTTACGGAAAAAGGGGGCGTGGCAGTCCAAAATTTTAAATGTCAATGCATTTTTGATATCTCTAGGAACATGCGTACCAAAATTGGTATTCCTAACTGCCATAGTTACTGAGATATTCGCTTAAAACATAGATTTTTTCCGAGGCATGTCCAGTTTTTGGCTAAATGTGGGCGAATTGGGCGTGGCATCGAAAAAAAAACAATTCTTGTATTGACTGACTAAATATCGAGTCGATAGAGATTAAACTCGAACTTGTAGCTCTTACCATCTCTGAAATCTGTTTGTTCATACGGACAGACAGACAGACGGACATGGCAATATCGACTCGGCTTGTGATGCTGATCAAGAATATATATACTTTATGGGATCTGCCACGCCTCCTTCTGCCTGTTACATACATTTGCACAAACCCAATATACTCTTGCAGAGAGTATAAAAAAACAAGTAAGAAAGGCTACAGTCGAGCGCGCCGACTGTAAAAGACCCCGTACTCTCCCTGTATTCGAAATTAATATTTGAATACGACTGTAATTTAAAATTTAAGTTTTAAAATTAAATTTTTAATAAAATTTTATATTAAGTCACTGATGGGAATCGAACCCGCGCTATCAGACTCAGGTTCCAGAACATGCAGCAACCCTACTAGTTGCGCCACTCCATACATTTGACATCAATCCGATTATTTTCATTTACATATAAAAAAAAAAAAGGGAGGGAGGGAGAGTGAACACAAGGTAAAACTTCTGATTGCGCTCAACTTGGTGGGCGCCAGAGTGATCCTTGTCCCTTCACTCTTCAAGTCGACACACTACCTCCACGTGGTCCCTCCTGGATTGTAACTCAGCACCCGCTGAGTTATAAACCAAAGTGCGCGACGGGATCCTAATCCTTAAATTAGGTTTTGGCGTAGGACTTGATATTCACCCATAGAAAAATCAACATCAGTGAAGGATGCAAGAGGAGCCTCGGATAAGAACCCAAACAACGTTGACGACCAATGCAAACGTAAAAAGGACAATGATTTGAGAGTATGCACTTGGAATGTACGGACATTGTACAGAACTGGTGCTGCTCAACAACTAGCAGATACCCTCAATAAGTTGAAGGCTGATATCACAGCTCTTCAGGAAATGCGATGGACTGGACAGGGTTGCATGAGGAAAAAAGGATGTGACATATACTACAGCTGCCATGATAGTAGGCATGAGTTTGGTTGCGGCTTCGTCGTAGGAGCCAAGTTGCGGCACCGTGTCTCGCAGTTTACACCGTACAGCGAGAGAATGGCGACGATCCGAATTGCTGCCAAATTCTTTAACATCTGCCTCATTTGTGTGCACGCTCCAACGGAGGACAAGGACGATGCTACCAAGGATGCCTTCTATGCAGAACTCGATCGAGTGTATAGCCGATGCCCGTCACACGACGTTAAAATTCTCTTGGGAGATTTTAATGCCAAAATCGGACGGGAGGGTGTCTTTGGAGCAACCGTTGGGAGGCATAGTCTGCACGAGTCTACCTCGCCCAACGGGCTTAGACTAATAGGATTTGCTGCTGCACACAACATGATAGTACGTAGTACTGCATTTCGTCATCTCGACATCCATAAGGCATCCTGGCTCTCCCCTGATCGTCTGACTAGCAATCAGATTGATCATGTTGTGATCGATGCAAGGCACGCGTCTAGCATCCTTGATGTGAGATCCTGTCGGGGCCCCAATATCGACTCCGACCACTACCTTGTTGCAGCTAAGGTTCGCGCACGGCTATGTGTCGCGAAAGTCTCACATCGTGGTATGCCAAGGAAGCTTGACATCGGAAAGCTGCAGTCACAGCAACATAAGGATGCCTTCTCCACTCGACTCTCATGCCGACTGGCGGAACTCTCTCCAACACCTATAAATTCTGCGGATATGTGGTCGTACTTATCCAACGCCATAACCACTTCTGCTGTGGAAACTCTTGGATTCCAGCACCCACCGAAGAGGAATCCATGGTATGACCAGGAGTGTCGAGAAGCGACTGCTGCAAAGGACGCCGCCTACAGAAGAACGCTGCACGCAGGAGCCACTCGAGCGGTGGTGGACATTTATAGGTCACGGAGGCGAGATGAGAAGCGCCTTTTCAAGAAAAAGAAGCGGGAGATGGAAAGGCTTGAGTGTGAGATGATGGAGAGTAGCAGGGACAGGAATGATGCCCGTGACTTCTACCGGAGAGTCAAACGTATGACCCAAGGTTATAAGTCTGGATCATTAGCCTGCAGGAGCAATGACGGAAACCTTGTCACAGATGCGGAGATGGTACTGAGGTTATGGCGGGATCACTTTGAAAGTCTTTTAGCTGGAAACAGTGAAAATGAACCTGAAGAAGTTGATCCACTAACCCCAATCAGAGATGATGGTGTTGATGTTCCCATCCCTAGCCATACGGAGGTCGAAGTCGCAATGCGCCGACTTAAAAACAATAAAGCCGCGGGAGCTGATGGATTGCCGGCTGAATTGTTTAAGGCTGGAGGCGATGAGCTGGTAGGGCGCATGCACCAGCTCATTAGCAGCGTATGGCTAACGGAAAGCATGCCCGTTGATTGGAACCTCAGTATTATCTGCCCCATTCTGAAGAAGGGAGATGCCACACAGCGCACCAATTACCGTGGCATCAGCCTTCTTCCCGTCGCATACAAGGTTCTCACGAGCGTAATGTGTGAGAGGCTTAAGCTATATGCTGAAGCATTGATCGGACCGTATCAATGCGGCTTTCGTCCTGGGAGGTCCACAGTCGACCAGATATTCACATTGCGCCAGATCCTGGAGAAAGCGCATGAGAACCAAATCGACACTTACCATCTGTTTGTCGATTATAAAGCCGCTTTTGATAGCCCACGGCGAGACCGCCTATATGCTACCATGTCTGAGCTTGGTATACCTGCAAAGCTAGTACGGCTTTGTAGGATGACATTGAGCAACACCATCAGCTCTGTCAAGGTAGGAAATGACCATTCCGAAACCTTTGTTACCAAGCGAGGTCTCAGACAGGGCGACTCGCTATCTTGTTTGCTCTTCAATCTGCTAATGGAGGGCATAATAAGGAAAGCTGGAGTACATCGGATGGGCACAATACTGGGAAACAAATGTGTCCAGCTCCTTGGTTACGCCGATGATATTGATATTATTGGGCGTACCAAGCGTGATGTCACTGCAGCTTTTGGAGCTATCGAGAAGGAATCGGCGAAAGTTGGACTGGCAGTGAACGTGGGCAAAACGAAGTTTATGGTGTGCAGTAGCAGAGAGTCGCGGCGTCTTGACTCTTACCTTACTGCTGGTGACTTCAACTTCGAGTCTGTCAAGGACTTTGTCTACTTAGGAACTGCAGTGACCAGCAACAACGATGTCAGCCTGGAGATCAAGCGTAGAATCACACTTGCCAACAGGTGTTACTTCGGGCTCAGTAGGCAGTTTAGTAGTAGAGCCCTCTCTCGGATGACGAAGGTCGCACTTTACAAGACGCTCATCACTCCAGTGTTGCTGTATGGTGCGGAAGCCTGGACAATGACGCAGTCAGATGCTGCTGCTCTTGGTGTCTTCGAGAGGAAGATTCTACGCAAGATCTTCGGACCAATTTGCGATGGCGACATCTATCGCATCAGGTGGAACGACGAGCTGTATGAGCTATACGGGGATGTGGACATAGTCAAGCGAGTGAACATTCAGCGCCTTCGCTGGCTAGGTCACATTGCCCGTATGGAGGAAACAACTCCAGCTCGCTCTGTTTTTGATGCGGTAGTTGGCGGACAACGAAGGAGAGGGAGACCACGCGCACGTTGGAAGGACCAGATGGATGCTATCCTAGCAACACTTGGTGTTACCAACTGGCGAAGTCGCGCACAGGACAGAGAAGCGTGGAGGCAAATTGTGCATCAGGCTGTGCCCCGATAGGGGTGTTATGGCCAATTATTATTAATTATTATAAAAAAAAAAAGTATATAAAATATAAAACAAAATTTTTAATTTCTGAGTCTGTGCCGGGTTCGAACCGCAGACCATTGGTTTAGAAACAAAGGACTAACCACAACCCAATCCTGTTGCACTAGTTAATATTGTATATTTACATTTTTTTTTAAATTTAAAAAAGTATATTAGAAAATTTCACTGTCGGGAATTGAACCTGCGAACTTATACTCAACTTGCAGAACACGCCGCAACACTACTAATTGCACCACCACCTCCTTGTCAGACGGCTCCAACTTTAGTTTCTGAGTCTGTGCCGGGGTTCGAACCGCAGGTCTCTGGTTTACATACAAGTGCGTGGCCCACCCGGACCACGCTCTCTTTGCAAACTACTGCGGCTAATGTATATATAAACATAGTGTTATCTCTTTTCTTTCAACCACGTGCATTGAGAATGCGCTTCAAGGGACACTTTGTTACCTAATTGCTCAGTTGTTTATAGTTGGATTTTTATGCAACTTTCAGGGTAGTTTGATATGATTTGTCTTTAAGCGAATCTTAAATTACAATACTGTACGATGAGGACAAATGCCTTAAAAACGGCATCGAAATTGAAAATTTTATTTTTTTTTCTTGTGGAAAAAGGGGGCGTGGCAGCAAAAAAATTTTAATGGCACTGCATTTATGCTGTCCCTAGGAATCTGCGTACCCAAATCCCAATCCATTTTCATGGATTTATTGTAGCGAAACGGTTTAAGTCAATTTATTAAAAGTTACTGCATATTATAAATTAACATTTCAAGAATATTTGATAAAATTTGCATGTAAAAATTTTGCAAAATGAGCGAATGAGAGCATATTTACGTGGGCGTCTTCTCAAAAATTCATTTTGCGGTAGGCAACATATCTCAGCGTAGAATCATCCGAAATCAAAAAAATCGAATAATTTAGTTAAAGTATGAATTAAACTTCCCCACAACGTTTAGTTTGACGATTTATTTTCATTTTCAGCCATTTGGTAGTCGTTTGAAGTAAATAGTGACCTTTTTCGAACAAATTCCGCCATTTTGTAGGTGTAAAACCACCTTAATATAAAAAAAATGGCGAAAAAAACGTTAGGGGAGGTTTTTTAGACCCCGTACTCTTAAAAAGAGTATAGGGGTCTATTAGGTTTGTCAGAAGCCAAATGTGCGTAACAGGCAGAAGGAAGCTTCTCCGACCCCATAAAGTAAATATATTATTGATCAGCATCAACAGCCGAGTCGATATAGCAATGTCCGTCTGTCCGTCTGTCCGTCCGTCTGTATGAACACCTGGATCTTTTAAACTACAAGAGCTAGAACCACCAAATTTGTAATAAAAATTCAGTAACTTTCGCGAGCAGATCAAGTTTATTTCAAATCAGTGCCACGCCCCCTACCGCCCCCGCAATAAGCAAAAAACCAAAAACACCTCGAAAAAAATTGAAAAAAAATTTTTAAATTTTAAACAAAAATGTAAATAAAGAATTTTAACTGGTGCAACAGCCAATGGTCTGCGGTTCGAACCCGGCACAGACCCAGAAATTTAATTATTTTTTATTTTTTAAATAATTACATTATTATATATAAATGAAAATAATAAAATTTCCGCCGAATGAATGGTGTGGTGTATCTAGTAGGGTTGCAGCATGATATGGAACTTGCGTCAGTAAGCGCGGGTTCGAATCTCGTCAGTGACCGAATCAAATTTTTTTTTTAAAATTTAATTTTAAAACTTAAATTTTAAATTACAACCGTATTCAAATATTAATTTCGAATACAAGGAGAATACAAGGAGGTCTTTTACAGTCGGCGAGCTCGACTGTAGCCTTTCTTAATTGTTATTGTTTTATTTTATTGGGCATGGAGCCCAGATTTCATTATTAGTTTTAAGAACATTTGTTAACTAAGCTTATTTTTTTGTGAAAATATAGCAAGGAGCGATAGAACAAAGCATTAAGAGTCTTAGTCGTATATACCCTAGAGAGGGGCAAACAGAATAGGTAGGGTATAAAAACGGCAACTCGCTAGCGACAAACCACAGAATAACAAGCAACGGTAAACCAACGAAAGAAACGTAAAACAGACAAACAGTGGCGACGCCGCACAGCAGTAAACAACGACGCCGGCAGCGAACGAGAGCAAGCTACAGAGAGAGAGGCAGCAGCCAGCAAGCAGACAAACAGTTGCGACGCCGCACAACAGAAAACAACGACGCCGGCAGCATGCAAGCTACAGAGAACAACCGGAGGGAGACAGAACATCGGGACAGCAATAACCAAAGCAAGATGCAAAACGGCACGCACAGAGCGCACCGCTGTCGATCTTGTTGGCAGAGGAGACTGGGAAGCACGCGACAAATGAGAGAGAGCGCTGCCGTCGATCATGCTGGCAGAGGCGACTTGGAAGCAATTTGCAGAATTTACGGACTTCACTTGGTCTTTCACCGCCGCCAGAAGAGGTCTTGGTTTTTCACCGCCGCGAGGAGAAACAGCGACAATGCGTAAGCAGGTAAGCGTGGTTGCCGGCTAGGGAGGTTAGGTTAGGTCAGGTTTTGTGAGACGGTGCGTGGAATAGTAAGCATTTAGGAAAGTGAAGAAAAAAAATAGAACAATAAATCGGAATCTTACAACGAAATTACGCGGCTTGTTAATTTCTCCCCAGCCCTTCCAACGACGACGCACAGTGGGACGAATAGGCAAATTACTGCGTTTTACGCGTATATTTGCCAACACAACAGACAGTGGAATCTAGTGCGTTTTACGTGCAGATTTCCAACTACGACGCACACCGGGACGAATAGGCAAATTACTGCGTTTTACGCCTATATTTGCTAACACAACGGAATCTAGTGGAATCAAGTAGAATCTAGTGCGTTTTACGTGCATATTTCCAACGACGACGCACAGTGGGACGAATAGGCAAATTACTGCGTTTTACGCGTATATTTGCTAACACAACGGACAGTGGAATCTAGTGCGTTTTCACGTGCAGATTTCCAGCGACGACGCACAGTGGGACGAGTAAGCAAATTACTGCGTTTTACGCGTATATTTGCCGACGGGGACCTAGGTAACGTACAGGGATTCCTCATCGTTGGTGTGCCAAACAAACTCTTTTCCACTCAATTGCATCTTACCCTATAATAGTCGCTAATTCTATCGCAGCGACTATTTAGTCTCGCTCCATGGTTCCAGGTTTTATAAATTTATTATAAAGAGGACTCAGGTAGACTGAGAAATACCCCAGCCTTTAGAACTTCTTTACAAGTGGCGCCCGAGCAGGGACCCTGGAGCTTCTTTTTGAAAAAAAAAAAAAAATAAAATTGAGAGAAAACATCTTTGGTGGAATAAAGACCCACAAGTAGGGAATCGCGAGTGGAAAGAGCAACATAACCTCAATGGCACACGAGGCGCGAGTTTTTTTGGCATTACGTCTTCTTTGATTTTCTCCTCGTGTTTACGCACACGCAAGGAATAACAGCCGAAAACGCAGAAACATAGAGAAAAGCCACATAGCAGAAAGCGAAGAGAACGAAGCAGAGAGAGAGTAGCAGAGAGCGCACCGAACGTAACAGAGATAGACAGAGCAGAGTTAGACGACCGAAGCCGAAACCGAACCCGAGTGGTAACGACGCGACGCCAGCAGCGACGCTGTCGCGACCTATATAAGGCCGGTAGCACAACGTGTCGAGATTTTTCTTGGCTCAACACGCGAACCACGCACAGCATAAATTAGCACTCTGAAAAGAAAATTTTGCTAGAGCATTCCTCTAAGCAAGTCATTGTTCATAATTCATCGCATCGATTATATAGAGCATTCCTCTATATCAACGCTTCACTTCGTGTTAATCATCGCTACGTTTCTCTGGGTCATCGCATAGTTTGCTAGAGCATTCCTCGAAGCAAATCATCGCTTATCATTCATCGCATCGATTATATAGAGCATTCCTCTATATCAACGCTTCGCTTCGTGTTAATAATTGCTACGTTTCTCTGGGTCATCGCATAGTTTGCCAGAGCATTCCTCTAAGCAAATCATCGTTTATCATTCATCGCATCGCTTATATAGAGCATCCCTCTATATCAACGCTTCGTTTTTCTTAAATCATCGTTTATCGTTCATCGCATCGCCTATATAGTAGAGTTCAGTGTTGCCAGATTATGGGAGACAAAATAAGCCAGTTTTTGCAAAAATTCAAGCTAGAACAAGCTAAAAATTAAAAAAAACAGGCTAAAATATAAGCTAAAAATAAAACAACACAAATATATACATTTTTAACTGTGCTAATATTTCATCTAATACGCTGTTACTACAATCGGTATATTTCTCGATGGAACCAATTAATTTGAGGTCGACGACGAATTTTCAGTCTTTAAACTGTCGCAAACACAAATTTGAAAGGCGGTTTATTGGAGCAATAGCCGAGTGCTCGGCAATATAAAGGCATAATGTCGCCTCATGTTCCTCCGTTTTCTAACTTTTTTGTAAAAAGTTAATTTTATTTTTTTGAGCAATGCCTCCAATTGCCACCAAATGCTTTTTTGTGGCGATAATAACGATTAAATTAATAAAACAACTATATTTTTTGTTCGAACTGCCCCAAAAAATGGCAAAAACTATTTGTAGGCTATAAAATGGAAAAATAAGCTAGATTTAAGGCTATAAGCATTTTCATAATTTTGCAAGCATTTCTGTTTTCAAATAAGCTAGATCTAGCCTTAAATAAGCCAAAATGGCAACTCTACTAGAGTTGTATCGTATCGTTTAGAATAAGTTCGATTGAACTATTCACTTAAGTGAACGAACGAACTATATCCCAGGTTGTAGTTCAGTTGTATAGTTTGTTCGTTCCTTTAGACCGGTCATTTAGCTCGTTTGTTTAGATCGGTCATTTAGATCGTTCGTTTAGATCGGTCATTTAGATCGTTCGTTTAGTTCGTTCGTTTTGATCTCATTCTAGTTCGTTGGTCTTGGTCCCGTTCTAGTTCGTTCGATACCTCGCTTGTTTTACGGACAGGAGAAGTCTACTGTAACCCCACAAGGTTGACCAGTTAACTTTTCTTCATAATAATATGGATTGAGTAAGTTTTAATTATATTTATTTAATTTAACTATTTTTATTAAATAATATTTTCTTTTTCAGACAAGTTTAAAGAATTTTTGAAGACTCCGTATAAGAGTTAATTTTTTTTTGCTTATTGTTTTTTACTTTATTGAATTAGTTATAGTTTTGTTGCAATGAAGCATGCTTAGCAAGTTTTTTCATTTTGTTAACTTTTAAATATTAAGCGTTACAAAAAATAGAATTTAATTTTTCCAAAAAACTTTAATTTTTTTGTATAAATGTAACTTTTGATTATTTTAATTAGTCTTCTATCTGCATAAACGGCTCTAACATTTGGTTGTGTTATTCAATGTATGCGAACGTTACATTTTAAAATTGTAAATAGCATGGGACCAAAACGAACGAACTAGAATGGGACCAAAACCTAGACCAACGAACGAACTAAATGGCCAGTATAGTTCGTTCGTTGAACGAACTAAATGACCAATATAGTTCGTTCGTTCAACGAACGAACTAAATGACCGATATAGTTCGTTCGTTGAAAACTGAACTACTTCCTTCAATTGAACTACGATGTACAACTCTACTATATAGAGTACCCCTCTATAGCAACGCTTCGCTTCGTGTTAATCATCGCTACGTTTCTCTGGGTCATCGCATAGTTTGCTAGAGCATTCCTCGAAGCAAATCATCGCTTATCATTCATCGCATCGATTATATAGAGCATTCCTCTATATCAACGCTTCACTTCGTGTTAATCATCGCCACGTTTCTCTGGGTCATCGCATAGTTTGCTAGAGCATTCCTCGAAGCAAATCATCGCTTATCATTCATCGCATCGATTATATAGAGCATTCCTCTATATCAACGCTTCACTTCGTGTTAATCATCGCCACGTTTCTCTGGGTCATCGCATAGTTTGCTAGAGCATTCCTCGAAGCAAATCATCGCTTATCATTCATCACATCGATTATATAGAGCATTCCTCTATATCAACGCTTCACTTCGTGTTAATCTTCGCCACGTTTCTCTGGGTCATCGCATAGTTTGCTAGAGCATTCCTCGAAGCAAATCATCGCTTATCATTCATCGCATCGATTATATAGAGCATTCCTCTATATCAACGCTTCGCTTCGTTTTAATCATCGCTACGTCCCGCGGAGTCATCGCAACAGTTGGTAGAGCATTCCTCTAAGCGAACCATCGTTCGTGATTCATCGCATCGCTACTTCAACGCTTCGCTTCGTTTTAATCATCGCTACGTTCCTCGGAGTCATCGCATCAGTTGCTAGAGCATTCCTCTAAGCGAACCATCGTTCGTGATTCATCGCATCGCTTATATAGTTTCAATCCTCGCTACGTCCCTCAGAGTCCTCGCATAGTTTCCTCTCATTCGAAACACCGTCACATTGTTGTGCTGTCGCATTGCCACGATCGCTTTTGTCTGTCACCGTATTGCACTAGCCTGACTTGGTCGTACCCACATCGGTCATAACGCCGACTTGTGGAACGATCAATAATCGTTTCGATAAGAATAGCTAATCGATTTGTGACGTCAGACTTTTGGGTGTAGCTTGATTGGATGGTGATTTATACCAGGCTGGATAAGTCAATCTAATTGAACTACACGGAGAAGTTGACATAGAAATCGAGCTAGACACCCCGTCGTGTGACATCGATGTTTTCACTCGGAAACTCATCCACCATGAGCAAACACAGCTGGGTTAGTTATCGCCGCAAGAACGAACTAGAAGCAGTATTAGCGGAGTTCAATATTGACACAACGGGCACCGTAGAGGAATTACGCCGACGCCTTTCAGTTTTTATTGGCCGTGAGGACTTACCCGCCGCCACACGACAACGCTTGGACGAACTGGCGGAGATGTACGGGCCACGGTCCACACCCGATTCGCGGTCGCCTAGCCCTGGTAGACCCAAAGAGGAACGAGGGGAGGTGGAGCCGGTTACGGGCATAAGTTTAACGGTACCTCCACGAAAGGGGCCGAAGCGAACAACGGACGACGTCAACCAGAGACAGCAGGATCCATCCCCGATGGACAAACATCGAGACGAACCCTCGTATGCCGGGCTGGCACAACAGCTCCAGAAGTGGAGAATACCCTTCAACGGAAAAACTGATGCCCTCCGTATCATAGAGCAACTAGAGGAGAGAGCTGTCGCCTATCAAGTAGACATGGATTGCTTGCCCAGAGCTATGCCGGAATTCTTGACTGGTCGCGCCGAAGATTGGTTTCGAGGAAGTGGGTTACAGAGCGCTACTTGGGCAACGTTTCGTCGGAGTTTCACCGACTTCTTCCTGCCGCCTCGATATTTCTCACGGCTTGGAGATGAGATAAGGGCAAGAACCCAGAGGGAGAAGGAACCTTTTCAGGACTACCTGATCGATATCAAGATCATGATGCAAAGAGCCGGATTGAGCGAGACGGAACAGCTTGACAGGATCTACGATAACATGCTGCCCGACTACCGACTATACACCAAACGACTATATCACGAATGCCCCGGCGGATCGCATTGATATAGCAAGGGCTTGTCGACGGTGTGGGGAAGTGGGCCATTTCCAGAGCAGTTGCCGAGCTCGTCCGTTACTATTCTGTTGGGAATGCGGACGCAGAGGAATACGAACTATAGAGTGTTGTCGACGACAGCAGCAGGGAAACGGCTACCGTCTCCAGGGCCAGAGGGACCACCCAGGGACGGAGCAGCCACTGTCCCAACAATAAAGCAGGAGCTAACCATCGTCGCGGGCCGGGTTACCGCCCCGGTCTGGGAGGCAGGATGGCCAATGGATGGGACCATCGATACCGGAGCAACGAGGAGCTTTGTCAGCACTGCGGCGGCAGCACATTGCAAAGAGCGGAAGGTGTACACGACGATAACACTAGCTGACGGCAGTACCAGAGTATTGGATAAGGCAATCCTAGCAGAGATTCACCTGGGCACCAAGAAGGTGACACTACAGCTACTCGTCCTACCCACCGAGATAGACGAGCTGATCTTGGGCCTAGATTATTTGAGAGAGATAGGAGCAACCCTTCAGTGTGGGGACTATCAGCTGAGATTCGGGGAGGAAATGGAGACGGAGGTCGCAAAGGCTCCAGTGCTCTCGGAAGTCGTCACCAACCCTACCCAAGGGGGAGTCGTGCGCCGTAGCACGCAACCGGAGGCGATTCCACCCGAGGAGTTAGGAACGGGAACGACAACCGAAGCACAGAGAGTGGATTCTACGGACACAAGTATAACATCGGTATCAGCGGAACGCGACATAACTGCCGCAGCGGGCCGAATAGACCCGGGCATACTCGCTCAACTGTATCCCCCAAGGATCCCCTCTCCAATCCACATGTAGTCCGATTTCTAGAACAAGAACTAAGGAAGTTTGCGGCGTTACACGAAACCACGTCAATCACCGAACACCGTATTACGATGCGGGATGACAGGCCCATTAAGCAACGCTACTACCCAAAGAATCCAGCCATGCAGCAAGTGATCAACGACCAGGTGGATGACTTGTTACGCCAAGGATGCATCGAGCCATCTAGGAGCCCCCACAGCGCACCAATCGTTCTCGTACGCAAGAAAAATAATCAATGGCGAATGTGTGTGGACTATCGCCAATTGAATGAGCGATAAGTCCCCGACGCATATCCACTGCCACGAATGAATCACATCTTAGAACGCCTGCGGAATGCCAAATTCATCTCCACCTTGGATTTAAAGAATGGATACTGGCAAATCCCCATGGCAAAGGACAGCCGGGAATGTACTGCATTTACGGTACCTGGCCGAGGCTTATTTCAATGGAAAGTCATGCCGATCGGACTTCACTCCGCACCGGCCACGTTTCAAAGGGCACTTGATGGTATCATCGGCCCAGATATGGAACCCTTCGCTTTCGCATACCTAGACGACATTGTGGTAGTGGCGTCAACGTTAGAAAAGCATATGGAAGTCCTCGGAGAAGTGTTCAGAAGGTTGCATCGAGCAAACCTACGCCTGAACCCCGAGAAGTGTCTGTTCTTCAGGAGGAAACTCACGTACCTGGGGCATGTCATAAGCGAGGCTGGTATCCACACGGACCCCGAGAAGATCGAAGCAGTGCAGAATTTGAAGCCGCCGTCAACGCTCAAGGAATTACGACAGTACATTGGCTTAGCCTCATGGTACCGCCGGTTTGTACCGAACTTCGCCGACATCGTCCAACCCATGACAATACTTCTCCGGAAGGGTCAGAAGTGGGAATGGAACCAAGCCCAACAGCAAGCATTCGAGGAATTGAAGGCGAAATTAGTTCAGGCACCGGTACTAGCATGTCCCGACTTCAACCAACGATTCACATTACAGACAGACGCGAGCGACTATGGCCTAGGGGCGGTACTAACACAAGAGATCGATAATCAGGAACGTGTTGTCGCGTACGTGAGTAGGCGGTTAGCCAAGGAAGAAGCAAATTACAGCGCAACGGAAAAGGAATGTTTAGCCATCGTCTGGGCCATCAGGAAACTAAGATGCTATCTGGAAGGGTACCGGTTCTCCGTAACAACGGACCATTTGGCGTTAAAATGGCTGAACTCGATAGAAAATCCTTCAGGGCGGATCGCCAGGTGGGCGCTGGAGCTGCAACAATACCAGTTCGACGTGCAGTACAGGAGGGGGAAGCAGAACGTGGTCGCGGATGCACTATCGCGACAACCCACCGAGACATTGCACAGCGCACAAGAGGAAATACCCGCTTGCCAATGGTGCCAACGACGAATAAAGGCCGTGAAGGAGGATCCGAAACAGTTTCCGGAATACCTCGTGACCAACAACCAACTATACCGCCACTTTGGAAGCCGTCCCGCAGAAGAGGAACATACCCAATGGAAACTTTGCGTCCCCAAGGAACACCGCCAGCGAGTACTACAGGAATGCCACGATAGACCAACGGTCGGCCATCTCGGCGTCCGGAAGACAGCAACACGAATAGCCCAGCGCTATTATTGGCCTGGATACTTTCGGGACGTTACCCGCTATATACGACAGTGCGAATCTTGCCAGAAGTACAAGGCCAGCCAGCTACAGGCGGCCGGAAAGATGTTGACGCGCCAGGTCGACGAACCATTCCACACCGTGTGCGCAGATTTCGTAGGCCCCTTACCGAGGTCTAAGATGGGAAACACCATGCTGTTAGTGCTGTTCGACCATTTCAGTAAGTGGGTCGAACTCATTCCCCTTCGGCGAGCGACATCATCAACTTTGGAAAAGGCAGTCAGAGAGAGGATCATCAGTCGATTTGGTACACCGAGGCGGATGGTCTGCGACAACGGAACGCAGTTCACCAGCAAAGCATTCCGCAACTTCCTTCAACAGGCGGGGATCGAGGTTCAATACACCGCACCATACAGCCCGAACCAAAACCCGACGGAACGAGCAAACCGAACTGCGAAGACGATGATCTCGCAGTACCTGGATGGTCACCAGAACACTTGGGATACACTACTCCCAGAGTTTAGTCTAGCAATCAACTCGAGCGTGTCCGACACTACTGGATACAGCCCCGCGTTTATGATACAAGGCCGTGAACCACGTCTACCGGGGGCTCTCTTCGAGGAAGTCACTCCAGGGACAGGACAACCGGCTCTGTCAATTCAAGAGAAGGCGGACCGGCTACGAGAAACATTCCAGATAGCGCAAGCCAACGCACAGAGGGCAGCACTCGAACAGAGTCGCCACTACAACCTGCGACGGAGGGAATGGCGACCGACCATAGGAAGTCAGGTACTGGTACGGTCACACTACCTGAGTAAAGCGGCCGAGGAATTCGCTGCAAAGCTGGCCCCGAAGTTCATCGGGCCATTTAAAGTGGTCAGGTTCTTGTCACAAAACGTAGTACGACTCCAACTCGTGGGAGGACGACAGCGACGTAAAACAGACAAGCAGTGGCGACGCCGCACAGCAGTAAACAACGACGCCGGAAGCGAACGAGAGCAAGCTACAGAGAGAGAGGCAGCAGCCAGCAAGCAGACAAACAGTTGCGACGCCGCACAACAGAAAACAACGACGCCGGCAGCATGCAAGCTACAGAGAACAACCGGAGGGAGACAGAACATCGGGACAGCAATAACCAAAGCAAGATGCAAAACGGCACGCGACAAGTGAGAGCGCACCGCTGTCGATCTTGTTGGCAGAGGAGACTGGGAAGCACGCGACAAATGAGAGAGAGCGCTGCCGTCGATCATGCTGGCAGAGGCGACTTGGAAGCAATTTGCAGAATTTACGGACTTCACTTGGTCTTTCACCGCCGCCAGAAGAGGTCTTGGTTTTTCACCGCCGCGAGGAGAAACAGCGACAATGCGTAAGCAGGTAAGCGTGGTTGCCGGCTAGGGAGGTTAGGTTAGGTCAGGTTTTGTGAGACGGTGCGTGGAGTAGTAAGCATTTAGGAAAGTGAAGAAAAAAAATAGAACAATAAATCGGAATCTTACAACGAAATTACGCGGCTTGTTAATTTCTCCCCAGCCCTTCCAACGACGACGCACAGTGGGACGAATAGGCAAATTACTGCGTTTTACGCGTATATTTGCCAACACAACAGACAGTGGAATCTAGTGCGTTTTACGTGCAGATTTCCAACTACGATGCACACCGGGACGAATAGGCAAATTACTGCGTTTTACGCGTATATTTGCTAACACAACGGACAGTGGAATCTAGTGCGTTTTACGTGCAGATTTCCAACGACGACGCACAGTGGGACGAATAGGCAAATTACTGCGTTTTACGCGTATATTTGCTAACACAACGGACAGTGGAATCTAGTGCGTTTTCACGTGCAGATTTCAGCGACGACGCACAGTGGGACGAGTAAGCAAATTACTGCGTTTTACGCGTATATTTGCCGACGGGGACCTAGGTAACGTACAGGGATTCCTCATCGTGGTGTGCCAAACAAACTCTTTTCCACTCAATTGCATCTTACCCTATAATAGTCGCTAATTCTATCGCAGCGACTATTTAGTCTCGCTCCATGGTTTCAGGTTTTATAAATTTCTTATAAAGAGGACTCAGGTAGACTAAGAAATACCCCAGCCTTTAGAACTTCTTTACAAAATTGTAATGTATTTATGCTGTTCTTAGAAACTTGCGTACCAAAATTGGTATTCCTAAGTGCCGTAGTTACTGAGATATTCGCTTTAAACATCTATTTTTCCGAGGTATGTCTAGTTTTTTGCTCATTGTGGGCGAATGGGGCGTAGCATCGAAAAAAAAAAAAGATTTTTGTATTGACTGACTAAATATCGAGTCGATAGAGACCAAATTCAAACTTATAGCTCTTACCATCTCTGAAATCTGTGTGTTCATACGGACAGACAGACGGTCAGACGGTCAGACGGACAGACGGACATGGCTTTATCGACTCGGCTTGTGATGCTGATCAAGAATATATATACTTTATGGGGCCTGCCACGCTTTCTTCTGCCTGTTACATATATTTGCACAAACCCAATATACTCTTGCAGAGAGTATAAAAAGCTTGCCAAAAAATTGCGATTTATCCTGTCGTAAACAAGAACTTCATATTGCGATTGTTTGACAGCGTCATAGCCGAATGCGATGAAGAAACCCACACACTGCAGAGTTGCGCCGCTACACCTTAAGCCACATTTTGTCGTCTGGCATTAGAGAGTTCATTTGCCAAAGAGCTCTATGCAGGTGGCACGGCACACTGCGAGATCTAGCAAAGCAACCTGGAAATAATCACCCATTAAGATGACGGAATCATCATCCTCAACAACGGGTCTGCAAGGATTCAGGTGGACAACGGCACTGAGATCCAGGTACAAGGCACGCATCTCATCACGTTCGTAGACCGAGTCGCAATTAACGGGACTCTGTTTTACAATCACAGCAACGTACGCAATAGAGTCCCGGGTATTGCCAATTCTCCCTTGCTAAACATCACTGCCAGCCAAGATCTCCTCAGCCTCCCTTACCTTCATCGTTTGAATGAATGTAATTTGGAGGTGATACAAAATTCAATAAAGACGCCGGAACTGATGAAGCTTATCGTGTGGGATTCATCATTGGAGCCATGTGCTGTGCTTTAATCTGCATTAGCCTCACTCTTTGGTGGATCATCGATGCAAAGAAGTCTGCGAAGCAGTTACGAGAAATCGGCCGAGGACGGCCTTATACTTGAAGGGGAAGTAGTTACCACATAACACTTAAGATAGGATATTTCATAAGTTTATAATCAACCATCGTTGATTTCATTTTTTGAGCCCGAGGTCAGTAATAAGAGGCACAGCCGCCTCTCAACGTAATCTTCAGCCACTCCAGGACTGGAAGGATCTTTATATACATATGTGTGTATGTATGCGCTCAAATATCAACTTTGTTGCTTGTTTTCTTTATTATTTATGGTCGGATTCTTATGAAACTTTCAGGATAGTTTGATAAAATTAGTCTTCGAACGAATTTTAAATAACAATAGTGTACGACAAAAACAAATGGCTTTAAAAGTTCATGCAAAGTTGAAAAGATTTTTATTTTTTACGGAAAAAGGGGGATGTCATTGCTTTTATGCTGTTTTTAGGAACCTGTGCACCAAAATTGGTATTCCTAAGTGTCATGGTTAATGAGATATTCGACGAAAACTTCTATTTTTTCCGAGGTATGTCTAGTTTTTATGAATTTGGTCTCTATCGACTCGATATTTAGTCAGTCAATACAAGAATCTTTGTTTTTTTTTTATGCCACTCCTCGGAAAAATAGATGTTTAAAGCGAATATCTCAGTAACTACGGCACTTAGGAATACCAATTTTGGTACGCATGTTCCTAAGAACAGCATAAATACATTACAATTTAAAATTTTTGGCTGCCACGCCCCCTTTTTCCGTAAGAAAAAAATCAACTTTTTAATCTTGCTTGACGTTTTAAAGGCATTTGTTCTTATCGTAGAGTATTGTTATTTATGATTCCTCTGAAGACAAATCATATCAAACTATCTTTAAAGTTGCATAAAAATCCAACAATAAACAACAGAGCTACCGATTATAAAGTTAATATTTAAGTCAATGCATGAGTGCGAGCGCGATAGACATATATTCGAACTCTTTTGATGCGTGTGTGGCGGCAATTGTATACATACACACATATATACATATATATGTGCATAAATATAACGTCAAACGAATTTGTATGTGCATACAGACAAACATATGTATGCTCGATTATAAATTGTTTTTTTTTGTTGTAACGTGTTCTAATACAAGAACTATCTATTGTAATATCCGGATACTGATTTTGACATTATAATTGGGAATAAGAGCAGAGAGTATTATACGGTCGGGCTCGTTCGACTGTACTTTTCTTACTTGTTTTTCTTATTGTGGGCGAATGGGGCGTGGCATAAAAAAAAAAAAATTCCTGTATTGACAGACGAAATATCGAATTGATAGAGACCAAGCTCGAACTTGTAGATCTTACCATCTCTGAAATCTGTTTTTTCATACGGACAGGCAGACGGACAGACAGACGCTCAGACGGACATGGCTAAATCGACTCCTTCTGCCTGTTACATACATTTGCACAGTCCCAATATACCCTCGCAGAGAGTATAAAAACAAGTACATAAAAATAACTTCAGAAAAGCAAACACAATAAATTAAATGTAAATTTAAATTTAAATGTAAACAAGTAAGAAAGGCTACAGTCGAGCGCGCCGACTGTAAGAGACTCCGTACTCTCCTTGTATTCCAATTCAAAATTTATATTTGAATCTGGCGTTTTATGCATCAAAGAAGATGCTCAGCTGCTCGTGGGGCCTGTCACCCCGACTAATTCATTAGATTTACATCTCGGTAGTGCGTTCAACCCTGCTCTACGGCACTCTTGTGTGGTGGCCAGCGACCGAAAAGAAGACCTATCTCATAATGGAGAAGGCTCAGCGTCAGCCCCTGCTTTCCATCACGGGTGCCCTGAGAACTGCCCAATAAAAGCCCTGGAACTCCTACTGGGACAACCTTCCTTGGATCTGCAAAAAAAAGTTAGTGGCCATCAACTTAGCTTAACGACTTGCGGCACTAGGCTGCCTGTCACTGCAGAGCTACGGTCACGGCGCTCGGAACCTAAACGCCCAGTCTGATCACACTATAGCCCAAAACAGCCTAGTTTCCCAAATTGAAACACATTTCGGGTCTGACGACTGGTAATTGTGCCAAAATAGGCATGACCTACAGGCTACCAAGCTACTGCAGCATCTTTCACGCAGAGGTGTTCGCAATTGGAAAAGCAGCTGAAATTGCAAAAAAAAATTAGGCTCAGAATGCCAAAACATAAACCTGCTGGTGGATAGTCAAGCCGCATTAAGTCTTTGTCGTCCTCAACCACCACATCCAGAACTGTCCAGGTGAGCAAAGGCGCACTAGATGAGCTATGTACGACCAAGTCAGTACACATCTACTAGGCTCCGAGCCACCGGGGCATACCTGGAAATGAGGAGGCAGACACACTAGCGAAAGCAGGCATCGATCTCTCGGACGAAGGAACTCAACATCTGCCTATCTCTCTGAGAACGCTTTACAGAGAACTGGAGGAGAATACAAAAAAGCTCACAAGCTTCCACGGAAGGACTGCAGACTATTGGTGGGAATCCTTACTTGCCACTGTATGGCGGCAGTACATGCGATAAAACTTGGCATAACAAACGACTCCAGCTTCAGGAAAGGCAAAAACCCTGTTACTGCAGAAACCCTTGAGCATCTTATATATTGCTGCCCGGCCCTAGAGCTCACAAGATTAAAAATTTTTTGGTTTTTTATTGTTTTGAAATTTAATTTTAATCTTATTTTTTAAATTTTTTGTTATTTTATTTTTAGACTAATTTAATCTTTAGTTTTGTGTCGACTGCCTATAATCGACTGTCTATAATAAATAAATAAATAAAATATTGTACAGTATTGTTATTTATGATTCCTTTGAAGAATTATATAAAACTATCCTAAAACTTGTATAAAAATCGAACAATAAACAACAGAGCTACCGATTATAAAGTTAATAATTAAGTCAATGCATGAGTGCGAGCGCGACAGAAACATACAAGCATATATTCAAACTCTTTGGATGCATGTGTGGGGGCAATAGTATAAATACACACATATCTACATATATATGTGCATACATATAACGTCAAACGAATTTGTATGTGCATACAGACAAACAAATGTATGTTCGATTATACTTAGTTTTTAGACCCCGTACTCTAAAAAAGAGTATAGGGGTCTATTAGGTTTGTCAGAAGCCAAATGTGCGTAACAAGCAGAAGGAAGCTTTTTCGACCCCATAAAGTATATATATTCTTAATCAGCATCAACAGCCGAGTCGATATAGCAATGTCCGTCTGTCAGTCTGTCCATCCGTCTGTATGAACACCTGGATCTTTTAAACTACAAGAGCTAGAGACACCAAACTTGAAATGAAAGTCCGTCTATGATGTACGCATATCAAGTTTATTTCAAATTTTTGCCACGCCCCCTACCGCCCCCGCAATGAGCAAAAAACCAAAGATACCTCGGAAAATTGATGTTTTCCGGGAATATCTCCGTAACTATGGCTCTTAGGACCACCAATTTGGGTACGCAGGTTCCTAGGGACAGTATAAATGGAGGGCCATTAAAATTTTTTGCTGCCACGCCCCCTTTTTTTCCACAAAAAAAAAAATAAAATGTTTAATTTCGATGTCGTTTTTGGTATTTGTCCTCATCGTACAGTGTTGTAATTTAAGATTCGTATAAAGACAAATCATATCAAACTACTCTGAAAGTTGCATAAAAATCCAACTCTAAACAATTGAGCAAATAGGTAACAAAGAGTTCCTTGAATCGCAGTGTCAATGCACGTGGTTGAAAGAAAAGAGATAACTGTATATTTATATATACATTAGCCGCACTAGTTTGCAAGCGAGCGTGGTCCAGATAGTAGGGATGATGCTTGTCATTATTTTTCGCACTTGTGTGTAAACTCAAGACCTGCGGTTCGAGCCCCGGCACAGACTCCGAAATTAATGAAAATAATCGGAGCCGTCTGACAAGGTGGTGGTGGTGCAATTAGTAGTGTTGCGGCGTGTTCTGCAAGTTGAGTATAAGTTGGCAGGTTCAATTCCCGACATTGAAATTTTCTAATATTCTTTTTTAATTAAAAAAAAAATGTAAATATACAATATTAACTGCTGCAACAGGGTTGGGTTGCGGTTAGTCGTTTGTTTCTAAACCAATGGTCTGCGGCTCGAACCCGGCACAGACTTAGAAATTAAAATTTTTTTTTTAATATTTTATATATATTTTTTATATGTAAATGAAAATAGTCGGGTTGATGTCAAATGTATGAAGTGGCGCAACTAGTAGGGTTGCAGCATGTTCTGGAACCTGAGTCCGATAGCGCGGGTTCGATTCTCATCAGTGACTTGATATACAATTTTTTTTTGAAATTTAATTTTAAAACTTAAATTTTAAATTACAGTCGAATTTAAATATTAATTTCGAATACAAGGAGAGTACGGGGTCTTTTACAGTCGGCGCGCTCGACTGTAGCCTTTCTTACTTATTTTTCTTGTTTTTGAATAAGTTAAAAATAAAAAATAAAAAAAAAAAACTTGACTTCATTACCTGGCCAATAAAGTTAAGAATTTCTGTAAAAAATTTGTAAAGAATCGGTTCAGTAAAGTGGACAGCGACCTTGAAAAGGGCAAGTGTGGGAAAACACGTTTAAATATTTTCGGCAGCGGCTCCAAAGGAGAATACCAAACCATCTGTATCTTTGTCAATTTAACTCCGAACGACTTCAAATTTTCACGCAATAATCTTAAGACATTGTAAAATAATATAAATAAGAAAAAAAGATTAAAGGTTAATTTTATTTTTATCGGTAATTGTTCCAACAGTAGCTATATGATAAAGTAGTCCGATTTGAATGAAATTTTGTGAGCACATAGGACAGATGGACATGGCTATTTCGACTCGGCTGTTGATGCTGTTCAAGAATGTATATACTTTATGGGGTCGGAAACGCCTCCTTCAATGCATTACAAACATCGTGACAAAAACAATATACCCTCTGCAACGGTATAAAAAATTAAAAATAAAATGACAAAAAAATATGTGAATACTTTACTACCCCCTTAAAAAACGTTGAGCATCGAACATGTGTACACTCCTGTACATATACGTTTGCCATTACATGTGTGCACATAAATACATGTGTATGTACTGGAGATGGGCATGGTCCGTGCCGTGCCTTCTCTAGTATGTACACTATTGGCCTGATATAGTTTGATATTTGAGTTATCGGAACCAAACTCACACATAGCTCAATAAGTTTTGTTCAGATCGGAAAATTGTATCCTATAGCCGGTGGAAAATTAATGAAAACGCGCACTAGAATAAGTTCGGTGTCTTTTACAGTTTGATCGTTCGACTGTAGTCTTTAGACCCCGTACTCTTAAAAAGAGTATAGGGGTCTATTAGGTCTGTCAGCAGCCAAATGTGCGTAACAGGCAGAAGGAAGCTTTTCCGACCCCATAAAGTATATATATTCTTGATCAGCATCAACAGCCGAGTCGATAACGCAATGTCCGTCTGTCCGTACGTCCGTCCGTCCGTCCGTCTGTATGAACACCTGGATCTTTTAAACTACAAGAGCTAGAACCACCAAATTTGTAATAAAAATTCAGAAACTTTTGCAAGCAGATCAAGTTTATTTCAAATCAGTGCCACGCCCCTACCGCCCCCGCAATAAGCAAAAAACCAAAGACACCTCGAAAAAAAATTGATGTTTTCCGCGAATATCTCCGTAACTATGGCACTTATGACCACCAATTTGGGTACGCAGGTTCCTAGGGACAGCATAAATGGAGGGCCATTAAAATTTTTTTGCTGCCATGCCCCCTTTTTTCACAAAAAAAAAAAAAATTCAATTTCGATGCCGTTTTTAAGGCATTTGTCCTCATCGTACAGTGTTGTAATTTAAGATTCGTTTAAAGACAAATCATTTCAAACTACCCTGAAAGTCGCACTTGTATGTAAACACAAGACCTGCGGTTCGAACCCCGGCACAGACTCAGAAATTAAAGTTTTTTTTTTCTTTTCTTTTAATTTTTAATTTAGCACTATTATATCTTAATGAAAATAATCGGAGCCGTCTCACAAGTAGGTGGTTTTGTAAGTTGAGTATAAGTTCGCAGGTTCAATTCCCGACAGTGAAATTTTCTAATATACTTTTTTAAATTTAAAACAAGTAAGAAAGGCTACAGTCGAGCGCGCCTACTGTAAAAGACCCCGTACTCTCCTTGTATTCGAAATTGATATTTGAATGCGATATAATTAAAAATTTAAGTTTTAAAATAAAATTAAAAAAAAAAATTTTAAATCAAGCCAATGATGGGATTCGAACCCGCTACTAATTGCATTCATTTTGCACAAATACGATTATTTTCATTTATATATATTAATGTAGTTATATATAAAAAAAAAAAAAAAAATAAAATAAATAAACGGGTTAGTTCCGGGTTTGAACCGAAGACCATTGGTTTAGAAAGAAATACCACCTCCACCTAGGCCACACTCCGTTTGGTAACTGTCTTGACTAATATAAGTGAACATAGAGTTATCTCTTTACTTTCAACCACGTGCACATAAATTACATTTATTCAATTTTATAAAGTAAACGCCAAATGACTAACCGTAACCCTACACTGTTGCACCAGTTAATATTGTATATTTACATTTTTGTTTAAAATTTAAAAAAGTACAAGTAAAAAAAAATTTAATTTCCGAGTCTGTGCCGGGGTTCGAACCGCAGGTCTTGTGTTTACATACAAGAAGTCTCTACCACCTGGGCCACACTTCCTTTGCAAACTTCTGCGGCTAATGTATAGATAAACACAGTGTTATTTCTTTTCTTTCAACCACGTGCATTCACAACGCGCTTCAATTGATAATTTGTTACCTAATTGCTCAGTTGTTTATAGTTGGATTTTTATGCAACTTTCAGGGTAGTTTGATATAATTAGTCTTTAAACAAATTTTTTAATTACAATACTGTAATATATTAGCAAATGCTTTAAAAACGGCATGTAAATTTTAAAAAGTTTTTTAGTTCTTGTGGGAAAAGGGGCCGTGGCAGACCAAAACTTTTAAAGACGTTGCATTTGTGCTGTTTCTAGGAACCTGCGTACCAGAATTGGTGTTCCTAAGTGCCATGGTTACGGAGATATTCGCAGAAAACATCGATTTTTTCCGAGGTGTGTCTAGTTTTTTGCTTATTGCGGGGGCGGTAGGGTGCGTGGCCCTGATTTGAAATAAACTTGATCTGCGTACATCATAGACGGACTTTTATTTAAAAATTTGGTGTCTCTAGCTCTTGTAGTTTAAAAGATCCAGGTGTTCATACAGACGGACAGACAGACGGACAGACGGACATTGCTATATCGACTCGGCTGTTGATGCTGATCAAGAATATATATACTTTATAGGGTCCGAAAAGCTTCCTTCTGCCTGTTACGCACATTTCGGTTCTGACAAACCTAATAGACCCCTATACTCTTTTTTAAAGAGTGCGGGGTCTAAAAAATGTAAATATAAAATATTAACTAGTGCAACAGGGTTGGGTTGTGGTTGATGTCGAGTGTATGGAGTGGCGCAACTAGTAGGGTTGCAGCATGTTCTGGAACCTGAGTCTGATAGCGCGGGTTCGATTCCCATCAGTGACTTGATATAAATTTTTTTTTTAAATTTAATTTTAAAACTTAAATTTGAAATTACAGTCATATTCAAATATTAATTTCGAATACAAGGAGAGTACGGGATCTTTTACAGTCGGCGCGCTCGACTGTAGCCTTTCTTAATTATTTTTACTTGTTGTCATATACTTAAATTTGAAAAAATTTAAAAGAACATAAGTTGAGTTCTCTTTTATGAATGAATTCTTGTTAAATTATTTATTGATTTTCAAAATAAATATAATTGATGCCAAAGATTTAAAAACTATTAAGAATTACGTACGTAAAAAGTTAAATGCATAAATCTGTACATCAATCAACTGTTAATGCATAGGACCATCTCACCAGAGGTTTGAAAGTCTATTGAACCACCGCTCGACCGGCATAACCTGTGTTGAACCCACTTCTGAACTGAAGTGATCTTAGCTTTTTATCGGCCTGGACGCGGAAAGCCATCATACAGCTCTACAAGAAGAAAGCGGAAAGTGAGGAGGAAAAGAAGATCAAGTTATATAACTGCCACAGCGTTACGTATTAGAAATATAAGTTCATACCATTGTGAAGCAAAACGTGATCATAAAGACAAAAAACGAGGTAATGAGCAAAGCGCCACGGCAATGTTGCGTCAAATCGATCAACCGACCCATCTTTTTGTCCACCTGTCCGGGCATTATAACGGTGTATTCGATGTTCTCTTTAAACCGCTTAAACTCTGAACTAGATAATGTGTTGTTCTGTTCGTAATGTGAGCTATGCATCATAGAAGTTGTTGATTTTGGTGTCGTCAATTCTGTTTGCCGCCGCCGACGGCCATGTCCAGATGGCTCGTACAGATCAACACAGAAGTCAGGTGTGCAATCGGCCATGTCTATGCAGGCTTTAATCTGAGAATGTATCCAGAGAGTGGCCTTCTCCTTCATGGAGCTCAATAGGAAAGCCTCAAAGTCAAGAAACACTTCATTAGGTCTGTCCCGATATTTGGCCGGTTGATGCGGTATAATTGTGGCCAATTCTCGATTGCGACATCCATGATGAACCAAAGATACAGCACCGTGAGCATGGGGATTCTCTAAACATTAGGTAAGATACACTCCTATGATATCATATATACAACGTACCAGAGTCGGGTGACACCGTCACTTCCATTAACTTGACATACTTCCACACTGATTGACTAATTCGTGCCCGCAATTGTAGTTTGGTCCCCAAGGGCACCGCATGATCCACTGTTTGTTCGTGGGCAATCGAAGAGTGTGGATCGTTCGATGAACTGACTGGATTGTTAGTACCGCTGACGCGTGCAATGGGAGGTGCCTCCTTATAGAGAGCCACTTCATACTCCAATCTGTTGGGCATCTCCTCAACCACACCGGATACACGAGCTCCATGTGGACTGTAAAGAAAGCGTATTACATACAAATTTTTTTTTTTCAATCATTTTTGCCCACGGACAATGATCCAGCAAATCCGGCTGCCTTATTTTCAATAATAGTTGGCTCCGGTGGCTTGCACATAATGATTAGTTCCTGATCCGACTGCATTACGACGCCAGGAAATTGTGGGAACCAAATACGCACGTGGACGAACCCCTGAAATTCAGCCATTGATTTCAAAGTCTTTGTATCACTTAAGCGCATTACTTACGTTTCGTTTTAGTACGCCACATCTGTTGAAATCGCTTATTCTCAGACTGTATCTACGTTCGTCTACATCGCTCGTCTCTCTGGATATAATACAATGGGGACTTGCGTCCTTGAAGCCGTTGCGGTCGTCAGCAAACATTGGAACGCCTTTGAATCCCACTGGTCTCTTCAATCTGGCCGTTATAAGGTCTTCTGTATCGGACCCCACAGAGGAAAACGTACACTGAACATCGGCAACTGTTAAAAAATATCAATGAATAGTTAAAATCTTAACAATATGCATTTAAATTTTTTTTTTTTTATTTACCTTCATAGTCCTGAGCAAAACAATTATTTGGAAACAACTACGGAAAATGATTATATACGATAAATATTTATTAATCATTTAATTTCTATAACTTACGAGTAATAAAAAATATATCAAATACATAAAGTTCTCCATATTCCGATGTATTATGTTCATTAGTCTTTTTTTAAATAATTGAAGTATTCCTCAATTAACCTTATTATTAAGGCACGTCTTATAAAATCGGGACACTCTTTAATATTTAAATCGCGCTTGACATCACATCCAATCGGGTTGAAAGAAAATTGCGGAATGAAACTGCATTTGGTAGTTGAGACGATGCAATTACCTCGATCTTGACTGCGTGAATTCTAGTGCAATACACATTTAAAATATACGTGCACAACTTGCATGTGTATTACCCAAAACGTTTTTTTTTTTTTGCAGTAGCAATAAACGCAATACCACTGAACATAATGCTTATGTATGAGTGTGTTTTCTTATATGAAGAGTTCTAGTTCACATGTATTTGCAATCAGTCTATCACTGTTCGTACAGTACTGGCATAACAATTAGAACACGTCGAATAATAGCAATATGGCTTTGAAAAATTATATTTGCAAATCCAAAATATATACGGAAATCATGAATAAAACACCCGGTCGATAATATATATATATTTACACATACATATTTTTATACCCTTGCAGAGGGTATATTGTTTTTGTCACGATGTTTGTAACGCATTGAAGGAGGCGTGGCAGACCCCATAAAGTATATATATTCTTGATCAGCATCAACAGCCGAGTCGATATAGCCATGTCCGTCTGTCCGTCTGTTTCTATGCGAACTAGTCTCTCAGTTTTAAAGCTATCGTGATGAAACTTGGTACACATGTGTATTCTCTCTGCACGCAGTTCATATGTTAAAATCGGCCAGATCGGATCACTATATCATATAGCTCCCATAGGAACAATCGGTTCAAAAAAAAATTTGTTTTGAGCTAGCTCCACCAAACTCAGCCTATATGCATTTAGTACTAAATCCCACGTGCAAACCAAATTTCATCCAGATCGGACCACTATATCATATAGCTGTCATAGGAACAATCGGTTAAAAATGCCGAAAATGCTTAGTATGAAAATTTTCAGTGTCTCTTGAACGATTTGAATAAAATTCTCGCAATATGCATTCTTTACCATTTTCCATCAGCTGACCAAATTTTATCCAGATCGGACCACTATATCATATAGCTGCCATAGGAAAAATCGGTTGAAATGCTTAGTATGAAAATTTTCTATGTCTATTGAGCGATTTCATCCAAATTCACGCAATATGCATTTGGTATCATTCCCAATGTGTTGACCAAATTTCATTCAAATCGGACTACTATATCATATAGCTGCCATAGGAACAATCGGTTGAAATGCTTAGTATGAAAATTTTCTATGTCTATTGACCGATTTTAACCAAATTCGCACAATGTGCATTTATTATCATTCCCTATATGCTCGAAAAAGTTCATTCAAATCGGACTACTATATCATATAGCTACTGTTGGAACAATTAGCGATTAAAATAAAATATGCGTGTCTGCAAGGGTATTTAATCTTCGGCTAGCCGAAGATAACCTTTTTTTCTTGTTTTATTTATATATATTTCACATGAAATTTCCGTTAATTTCAGTTTAAAGCCATATGTCCGATAAAAACAAAATATACTCGTAAGACACGTAAAGAATATTATATCGATAGTTTTAAAAAGGTTTTAACAAAATCTACCCCTAGTATTAATTTTCCGACTGGTCACACGGTACTAAGTTTTTTGGCATTTTGGGGGGACAGCCGAACACAAGCTATCGCATACATATGTTTTTTTGCTTATGAAATACTTGAAATTAATCAAAGCAGTATTTGGAAAATTTTGTTTGTTCAAGCAATGATTTTTAGTGCCTAGGGCAAAACACATCTCGGCCTCATAAAACAGCTGTTTTGCTGAAAATTGCGATTTGTTTGATAACAGTGAAAAGATGCTAAAAAACGCCGGCAGTGTATTATTTCGGAACCTATCCGTAAGTTAAAATAATATTTGTATTTAATATATCATTGATTATGAAAGCTAATTGATGCATTCATGTATAGGCAAAATGCGGTACTCATGTAGTATCTGTGAGGGGCATCAATTTAATACCCATGGTTGTCGAACAAACGGGACGAGGTGAACGCGCCTACGATATATTTTCTCGGCTTCTAAAGGAGCGTATTATATGCCTTATGGGAAATATTACGGACGACATCAGTTCAACGGTAGTTGCCCAGCTTCTGTTCCTTCAGTCAGAGAATGTGAACAAACCCATTCATTTGTATATCAATTCCCCTGGTGGTGTTGTCACTGCTGGACTAGCTATCTATGATACGATGCAGTACGTAAAGCCTCCCATTGCAACGTGGTGCGTTGGTCAAGCATGCTCAATGGGCTCGCTATTATTGGCAGCAGGCGCACCTGGCATGCGTTACTCCCTACCAAATGCACGGATCATGATTCACCAGCCATCTGGAGGCGCTCAAGTAAGTGACAATTGCATACTTCATTTCAGTTGCTGTTCCAATTACTACTACGCAATAATCACATCAATTAATTCAGGGTCAAGCGACTGACATACTTATACATGCGGAGGAAATCATCAAAATTAAACGTCAGCTTACGACTATCTATGTGAAGCATGCTAAAAACTCATATGACGAAATGTGCTCTCGTATGGAGCGTGACCATTTCATGACCCCAGAAGAGGCAAAAACCCTAGGCATAATAGATCATGTGCTTGAGCATCCCCCAGAGACGGTTTCAGACAGCGGACCAACATCCGATGATAGCCAGCCGACAGGCAAATTGAGAAATGATGATGAGCCCGAAAAGGAAAAGAAACGGTCAAAACAGAGAAGTTGAATTTCTATACCCAACTCAAGCTGTACACCAGTTCTATCCCCCCAGCCACATCATTTTGTATAACAGATTTTCGACTCTAGCTTTAAAAATTTTTAAACGTAAATAGGTTAAAAAAACAAATACTATTTGAACTAAACCAAAATTTCGGAAAATTCTGTTCCATGAAAAACTTTATTTAAATGCTATTTCTTTCATACTACTCAATACAATCAATAAAACTCCTGTAAATTAACGTGCACAGAAAAATGAACAAATCTATTGTGATCGAAACATGTGAGGATAATGTTCAAAAGTCTTAAGACAAATGCTTGTGATAAGCTTAGTAGTCATAACTGATTTTATTGCTTAGTTATAAAAACTATTGCCTGTATCAAAAAGTAGATACATTTTTTTTTTTTTTGTGTTTAGGCTTTTGTGTTCACACATTCTTATTATTTTTAAATGAATATTCATAGAACAGTGCTGATGATTTAACACACATTTTAGGTCTGGTCCATGGCAATAATGTCTGAATTGCCCGTAATGGAATCCTTCTGCACATATTCATAAATTTTACACAGTTCTGGGGTTTCCTTAATTGACTTTAAGAAGTCTACTAACTGCTGATTTTTGTCTAAAACAGTAAATAAAAGTAAGAGTTGCGTTACAGTGTAGTAAATATCAAATGACTACTGACTTGCTTTGGGAATCTGCGAGAGAGCAGATACAGCTCGGAGAGCGGAGCGTTTCAGTTCGTCTTGTTTCTCATATTCCTGCTTCACAGAGTTGGCCTTAACCTTGTGGGTACATGTGTCGCGCAGCTGCTGAACAAACTGATCCAATCCTAATAAAAAATTAAGCAAATATCAGAAATATGTTTTTGTTGGATAATGAGTTATTTACATACTTAACAAAACCTTATCGGGACACAGAACGGCCAAACGTGCAGTCATGAGATACGTCAGCATTTTGATGTCATAGTGATCACATAGGCCAGCCTGGACGTGATCCATGAATTGCATAACGTCCACACGCTCTAAACCCTGTTCCAGCAGTGTGTACATGCATTCGAAAGCAGCCTTGCGTATATCGAGACCATCATCAACAGTGTGCTTAAATGGTCCCATTTCGACCTCGCGAATCAGTTCGCTTTTGACCTTTGTCTCGGAATAAAGCCATGGCAACAGAGTTGGCAGCAAGTCACGCACTAAACTAGGCTTATTGTGGACAGCGGAATTGAATGCAACTAGTGCGACACGACGTACTTGAGGCTCGGGATCACGCAAAGCAAATAGAAACTCTCCAATGCTTTGTTTGAGCAACAAATCTATTGGCTGTGGTTGATCAGAGATTGTAAATTTAACCGAAGAAACAACAACGGTGCGCATGGTGGCGCTCTCCGAGCGCAAGGCTTGCAGCAATTGTGGCAGCAGTTCCTCCGGATTTACCAGCACAAGTTTTCCTAAACATTCGGCTACCACGTTGCGTGATCCTTCTTCGGAGCACTCGCAGTGCTTAAAGAGTTGTGTCCATATTGATGGTACCGATGGCAGCAATTGGGCCAAGCCATTTGAAGTCACCGACAGAGATGATATAACCTCCTTCAACGAATGAAGCAACAGATACTGACGCTTGGGCTGTGCCTCGATTTCTTTTAGAATTAGAGGCAAATATGTTTGCAAACTACCGACAGAGACAGCACCAAGAGCATGCGATGCAGCTGCCTTCACATCCTCCGAGGTGGCACCGAAGCATTCAATAATTGTCTGTGGTAGCACTTGAATGGAGCTCAGATCAAAGTGTCTACCAATTTCACCAATTGTTAGCAGACAGAAGATGATCTGTGTATCCTTATTGTCCCGCTTCTGAAGCTCGGCCATCAGCTGAGTGGCCAAAGGAGTCGCAACCTGTGGGCATTGTTGCGTTAAAGCTGCTATACACTTGGCTGATGAATGATATGCCTGCTTATGCAATTGCACTTGCTCGCTAGGGTTCTTAGCAGCAGGATCGGTGCCAGTTAATACTGGTTCCATTAATTTCGACACCAGCGAATGATAATCCAAACCCGATAGCTGTGCCTGCACCAAAGCCTGGAAGAGTTCCAAAGTACATTGCAATGCGCTGCCCTAAAATGTGCAACTTAATTAATAATCTTTAAACCTTTCCGACTCTTGTTGTTAGATTACCTGTAACAAAGGAGAACGAACCAACAACAAAACAGAAGGCAAAAACTTCTCGTGTATGCCAACCAATGCCTGAGGCTGTCGACGAGCTGTAGTGCTTAATAGAGTCAGTGAGTATTGAGCAACATGCAAATCGGAGTCGGAAATGAGTCCGGGTATTTCCACAATAGCGCTCTGCAGAATGTTCGGTTCAAAGTTCGAAGAATAGGTAATCACAATTTTATTGATAAGGTCCAGCGAGTGCAGCTTCAATGCCCGATGATTCTTGCGTAGAAATGTGCCCAAAGTAGGTAGCACCTCGTGGAGAATGGGCGACAGATCAATACGCAATGGAGATGCCGCAATCATGGTAAGTGCTTTGACGCTGCTTAGACGAGTCACTTCGTTTTTTAAACGTTCCATAAAGATAGGCAGACACACAGCCAATTCGTTCTTGAGCAGATCACCCATATTAGCAATGATCTGGCCCATACAGGCAATTGCGCGCTCTTTAACTTCTTGGTCAACGTCAGTCACTTTCAGTTTCTGCAAAGTGCATGAATACACCTGGCTCACAAAAGGCGTAGCATCGAAGTCGGATTTTATGGTATTTGTACCCAATGGACGCACAACCTTTACCAGCTGCTGCAACACCATAAGGGCTTCCGTAGCTATCTTGTAAAACGGATCGAACACCGATGTAACGATTAGCGGCATCAGTAACGGGATGTGAGGATGAAATACTTGTGGCTGATGACCTTGCAGCAGTGAGCAAAGGAAACCCAAAGATTCAATCTTCATATTGCTTGTGGAGCCCTTGTCGTTCAGCGAGTAGCTTATGCCGGGCACAATGCTTTCCAGATGTGGACCCAGTGCACCTGGTAGAGAGTTTAAGAGTTCGCGCAGCAATAGGAAACAATCCTGCCGTGTTTTCATCGACTTCTCACGCATCAATGGCTGAATGGACTTGATTATTTGAGGCAACTGCTCAATAAGCAATAGAGTTGGTCCAGATATTTGATCCATCGAATCGGGATCATGAGCCATGTCGTCAGCTGGACGTGTGTTTCTCAACAGAGCAACATATGCATGAAATATATCTGATTTAACGTTCTCTTCACGCTCCTTGAATCGGGCAATCAATGCTGGACTCAGAGTGCGATAGAATTCCTCAATCAATTCCTGACGTGTAGCAATTAAAACCTCCAAGCACTTCGCCGCAGCGCGTCTTACTTTCCAGCTCATATCATCGTCATCGCTGTATTCCTCACTGTCTACGTACTCGTCCTCCTCGGTGTCCATGGCAATCCCAGTATCGCTGTCGTCAGCCTCATAGTTGTAGTTTGGATCGTATGTTACATACTTAAGGCATAATTCGAGTATCTTAATAATGACCATAATTGAAAAAAAAACAAAGTTTATATAATTTAGTAAAAGACTACAGAATGCAATTTAAATAAATAAGCTGGTTCAACAATTAATTGAATCAAAAATAAACACAAGTGAATCATTCCGCGCACTTACACGACCATGCACGATTCAATTACATTTAGATTAATTATAGTTTAATAATAGATTAACTAGAGCAAAAGTATAGAAAGAAAGTCTTTTCTGCGAATCATATCTAATATTATCTCACCATAGGAATGTGTGGATTTATTGCGTCCGGACAACGCAAAACAAATGCCTCACAAGCCTGTAGGCAAAACTCCCGGAGCTCATCATCATCCCGCTGACTGTATTGCTTAAGAAGCAGCATGGAGCGATCGATATGGTTGCAAAGACGATGTCCAGCCTGACGACTGCAAGTAAAAAATCCATCGAATAGCATTTAAACTAAGTGAAACGTGACAGATAATAATTGCCTACCAAATTGATGCCAAGCACTGAATGTAGGTTCGGATTGCGCCAGGATTCTGTGGATTTTCGAGTCCTTCCAGAAGATGATCCACAACACCATTATAGGCATTACTGTTCGCCTGAATCAGTAGCACTGACAATGCCACTATCGTACGTTTGCGAACAGCTTGTCGAGGCGATGCCAATTGTGGCATAAGAGCCTTTAGAATTGTACCATGAAATGGAACCAGGAACTCGCCAAAACGCGAGAGCAAGTCTGACAATATGTCCAACGACTCCAGTTTGACCGAAACATCTTCCTATAATAATGAATTGGGTCGAATTAGACCAGAAAATAATCCGTTAATGCTCTAGAGTATGTGGTTAAGTAGTACCTTTTCAATAGCAATACTCAGTTTACCAGTTATGCGCTGGCAGACATTAGGAGCAAGTGAGTTGGATGATTGCGGCAGCTCGGCTATTACAGTCTTTAGGCCAATGCTGGATATGTCGCGCAGTTGCTCTACATTTGACATCATATTACCACACAGAGAGTCCACGATTGTCTCCACTTGATTCTCCTTCACTTTATTGACCAACGGACCCAGACATTTCACAGCCAAATTCTGCACTTCACCATTTTTGTCCTCAAGCAATTTAAGAACCATACGTACAACCTTTTTCTCCGATTCGTCATCCAGAATAATACTGTCTTTTTGCAATTCAGTCATTAAATCATTTGTGGCCATGAATCGGAAGTCCTTGTCCGTAGATGTCATCTATAAACCAAAATTGTATTTTTTTTGTTTGGTAATTTAAAACTGTGTTTTATACATACTTTTTCCAGCAAATTGGCGATTTGGTGATATTGATGCGACGCCATGATCTATTCATATATATATATATATATATATATATATATATATATATATATATGGGGATAAACTGTATGTATATAAATATATCTAATTTTGTACACGGTTGCCGATTTTATGATGTTGTGACCGCCTCACAAATTCCTTTTGCTTAAAACAATGAAAATTCTATTAAATTTTTTTTCCGGCACGAATTTTGCGTGTTGAAACTGGAACTGGAAAATGCACTGCACAAGAGGGCTGGCAAACTGTGGATAGTATAATCGAAGTATCGAATTTTGACTTATTCGTAGCAATCAAAACTTTATTCTATCGATAGTTTACTTTGGATTCACAAGTCGATTTCAAGTATTAAGACAAACGCAAAAATTTAAGAATATATTTTCTAATTGCCCATTTTTTGCTCCTGTTTCCGTTTCGTCGAAGTGCGAATTCAATACCGTTTATATAAGTTTTGCCCTAAATCCTAAGTATCGGAGTTACTTTGACTAGATTTAAGTTCGATTGTATTCGACTATCGTTAAAATAGATATTCTAAAGTGTTGGAAAACAGTCATGTATATTCGATAAATTAATGCTGTTCTTACAATTTATCTCGGCACCTCATCGATATCGATAGTCTTATTACATATGGCCCTATGGTGTTGCTATTAATGTTTTAAAAGTACTTAAGTTTAAAATGTTTAGAAAAGTATTTAATTAAATAAAGTTGATGCTCATTTCAATTATGCTCTTTCAAAATTTTATTAAAAACTTGATTGTAATGAATCTAATTAAATATCAAAAATTTTATATTAACATATAAAACAATTCAAATTATTCCCTGGCTATTAAAGCCTTTTTGAAATAATTATCATATGTTGAATACACAAAAAGATTGATTAAAACCAGTTTTTACAGCGTCACCTCAATATGTTCAACGTCATTAGACAAAACAGCTGCCGATTTATCGGCTTGTTCAACGTTACCAACGACAAAGGCTTTTTGCGTCCCATTTGTAACTTTCTCGAACTCATCGCAAAACTGCCAAGCTGCTTCGGGAGTTATACAAAGGAGTAGTCCTCCTGATGTCTCAACAGCCCTGCCTGCTGTTAGTTTGGTATTTTGACCAACCAATTGTCCAATCTTAAGTACGTTTTTTATTAAGGGAAGTTTGCGAATTGTGAACAAAAGCTTCTGCTTTTGGAATTCGGCAAGGTTCTTTGCATGACCCAATAAACCAAAGCCGGTGACATCCGTTGCAGCGTGTGCCCCGTATTTGTGCATAAGAAGAGCAGCTAGGTATATAAGGAGAGGTTTCGTGAAAATTCAAATTAGGAAAACTATTCTTATTTCTTACCATTGCGATTTAGATATGTCATTGATTTAATAGCTATTAGGAAAGTTTCCTTAATGTCATCGTCGGTCAATTCTGTTAAAATTGACTCATATTTGTCGTTCTGCTCCTTCTGCCAAATGTAGGAACTTGTCGCCAATTGGGTTCCCAATGGTTTTGTTAGCACCAAAACATCGCCAGGTCGACCGTTACACGGTCTTAATTAGTAAAATATGTATATATAATAAGCGAATCAATTATTGCAAGGTCACTGACTTACAATATGATTTCTGGTTTTCGACAAACGGCCGTTGCGATGCCTCCAATAATGCACCAGGGATTAACAATAACATTCTTGATTGTTACATTGCCATAACAACCGCTACCCGTCGATGCCCTTTGAAAACCCTTCATTATCAATGGCACCACAATATCTCGTTGGCGTTCCGATAAATTTGATGGCGCACTAATGAGCATTTCCAGTTTATCGATTTCAGTTACTCCCACAGCGTACACATCACTCAACACATTGGCGAGAGCTATGCGACCCATTGTTTCAGGATCGTCCACAAGCGGATAGAAGAAATCAACAGTCTGTACTAGGGAGTACTCCTTGTGCCGAGATAGGGGTATAACCGCACAGTCCATTCCAGATCCTTTAAATTTTGTAAATACATTAAATCAGCCAAATTTAAAGAAGTTTTAAGCTAATACACAATATATTAATGTGCAATTACTAAATGATCGCACTGTTTGAGCTTTTAAGTGTGTGTGATAAGCTATAATCGAAATAAGCTATAGAGATTATGCGCATGTTTTTGGTGGTGTAACTATTTGTATTATTGTTTCCGGCAAATCTCTTTCGACAAATATTAATGCAAAAAAAAACTCCAAGACTCACCAATATAGTCTTCATCATGGTTAGATTTATTACTAAGAATTTCTGTTCCCTTAAGATACTGTAGAAGCTTCTCTTCGGGGACTTTGCATCCTCACCCTCGCAAAGTAGAGAACATTGTCAGTCGAAAGTCCGACTCCAGGCCATGTTCTACTGGTTGAAACATAATTACACTTTGACGACCGCACACCAGGTAAAATGTTCTGTAGTTCTGATTTTTAATAATGATGTAAAAAATCATCGATGTTTCGAGCATCGATGTTTTTTCGTCGATGATTACCGATGTTTTTCGACGTTTTTTGACTGATACCGATGTTGAGCGATGCATCGATGTTTCGCAAAACATCGAAAATGCATATTTCAAAAATTTTTCGGCTGTAAACAGTAAACTGTGTAAAAGACTGCTACGAAAGCTCAAGTTTGATTTTTCTTATGTTGAATACTGTTAAGATTTGTTTGCTTTAATAATTACGCTATGAAAGTATTAGGAATCAAGCTAAAATATCATAAATTATTCGTTTCTTAAGGGAGGTTTCTGCTTTGTAGGCCTGAAAATCGACTCATTTTTCCAGAATTTGTTTTGGCGAAACTATTATGGATAATGAGTTGAAACTTTTTGTGGCTTGTTAGTCAAAGCTTAATCTTAATTTTAAAAATAGTTTTAAATCACAAAACAAAAAAGGGGCGGAGGGGGGCGTTCCAAAATGGCGGCGCGTTAGTCGTAATATGCCTCGCTGATGGAAGTCCTCCTGTCCTGCAGGATAATCGCAAATAGACAAATGATACATTTTATTAATCTGTACAATTGCCCGTACGGAATAGACCTCTACTTTAAAAAAATCTTAAAAAATTAAAAAGTTATTGACAATTGAACATTGAAGTCCGATTTTTGCAATTTTTCGACTTAGTAATTTTTTTCTGTAGACAACAATTTTTAATATTTTTTTTAAATTAAGGTCTATTCTATGCACAAGACATCTGTGAACATGTGTAAAAAATTTCATGGCGATTGCTCAATTTTTTCGCCAGTTATCACTTCCATTAACTTTAGTAGGAAATCGTTCGACCGCACGCTTTTCTATAGTGGATACCTTCCGCAATTCGAAAGATATGGTCATAAAAATTTTTACACCTTTTCTTGAAAAAAAAATTCGATTTTTTGAATCCTACAAAGCAGAAACCTCCCTTAAACAAATGGGAAATTTTTGAAACATCGGTGATCCATCGATGCATCGAAGTTTGAATTCGATGCATCAATGCAACATCGATGTTTGATTTTGAAATCATCGATGCACCTTGATATCGATGTTTTTATTCAAATTTACATCACTAATTTTTATTTAGAAAAACCATATGACATGATACAGTAATATAAGGTAGTCTCGTCGTCGGCAGAGGCTCGACGTTTTACTGCCTTAGCTTCGTTCGCTCGTGCTTGTCAGAGTGAATGGTTGTCAAAAATTGTTACAAATTATTAACCCTTGTGTAAACCAAAAAAATGAATTACTGCTATTTTTGTCGCAAAAATGTGCCGGGCGTTAAAACCATTCATGCACCAAAATGTGTGTTAAAGAGGCGGTTGTGGGAGCAAAGCCTTGGGTGCAGCCTCAGTGTAAACTCCAAAATTTGCGACACACATTTTGATGCTTCAAATTTTACCCTTGCGTCCAAAAAAGGGCACATTTATAAAAGGAGACGCTTAAATGAAGATGCTGTTCCAAAACGAAAAGAGGACCTTCAACCAAACGAATTATTAAAAATTAAACTTTAAAAAACATATTGTTTTATTATTAAAAGAGGTTAATTTAAATTAATTATTAAATGAATTATTACAAATTTTACTTAAAAAATATATATTTTTATTATAATGGGTTAATTCAAACCCCTGGAACATGCCAAGGGTTAATCGACAAACAATATTTGTCTCACTTACTCTCAGTATACTATGTTCAACCACTCGCACTTATTGTAAGCATAGCTAACGACGAGACTACCTTATATTATTGTATCATGCCATATGATTTTGCCAAACTTAACAGGTTTCTGTACTGTTGTTAACAGCTGTAAGAATATTGTACTGAGTACTTTGTTATATCGATATTTATTTACCAAGTTTTACCGGAAACATCCGAATTTGAGATTTCGAAACAGCGAATCAAAATATCATCATTCATTCTTTTATTGTTTACAATATTGATTTTCTCTTTTCTCTTCTTTTAATGTTTAGCTGTATTAATTTAAAAGCGATCAAAACTAAGGAGTTGCTTTAATATATTCGGCATTAAAAATTATTTAAATTTAACCAATTTCAGAAAACAACTTAGATATTTAAAAATATTTTCTTTAAACATGTGTGGTTGTAGTTTCTCAACATTTCACATTTTGCAGGAGTATTACTTGGGTGGCTTTTGTCCATTTTTGGCGCTTTTATCTTGTTTGTTGTCTCCAACGCGGAAAAAAAACACCCTTAACGGGAAAAGGCGAAGGGCGATAAAGGACACTGACATTGTCGGCAAACAGACTTTAAAAATCGTTAAAACTAAACATTTGTGCTTGTATAAATACTGAAAATAATGAAACAAAGACTCCCAATTCAATAAAGAAAATAACTAATATACACCTTTGGTATTTGGATTTTATGAGCTTTCGCAAAAGTCAATAAAACGGAAGCAAATATTAATAAAATGTTCAAAAGTAAAAATGAAAGCAATATTGTGTATAAGTGCACTGTTCGATTACTCGACGATTCCGACATATTGGAGTGCGAGTTCCAGGTTTGTATACAAATATGTCAAAATTCTTGTGCTAAATTCTCCAGAGGCACAAATTTATTAAAATATTTAAATGGGTTACGCTAAATGTTTGCATGTTTGTTTGTATCTACGTGTGTAGTGTCCAAAAGTATCCTCGTAATGCTGTGATTCTTCTTTTAGCCATTCCATAAAGGCATTTATCTGGTCGACCACATATGTAGACAATTAGATATTAAAGAAAAGGATTACTTCGGGCTGCGTTATGTGGATCCGGGAAAGCAAAGGGTGAGTCATTTAGGTAACTACCACTTAATTTAATACACATCCCCTAAATCCTCTAATCCCTTTCAGCACTGGCTCGACTTGGCCAAATCCATTTTAAAGCAATGTAAAGGTAAATATGTCAATAAATTTTTATAAGTAGATGCACAATCTTTCCTCCCGTTAGATATAGACCCAGTGCTGTTCTCCTTACGGGTAAAGTTTTATCCGGCGGACCCGTTCCGACTCACTGGAAACGGTCGCATCATGCTCTTCCAGCAACTGAAAAGGGACCTTCGACACGGCCGACTCTACTGCTCCTTGGGCGAGGCAGCCGCCCTGGGAGCACTAATCGTACAGGGTATGAACCAAGCGGATTAATTTATATGACCGTTGTGTATAGTCAAAGCGGATTATTAATTCCAGAGGAACTTGGCGATTATGACGAAGTCATACACTTGGGTGACTATGTGTCATCCTTGGACCTGGCACTGCGCCAAACCGAGAATCTCGAAAAGAAGATCATCGAATTACACAAAAAGCGCAAACCTGGTCAAGATCCGTCCGTAGCCATGGATGAGTTTATGGGCATTGCACGTGGCCTGGAGACCTACGGTATTGATCCGCATCCCGTGAAGGACCACCGTGGCTCGCTGCTTTACGTAGGCATCAACCACGCCGGGATTAGCACCTACGTGGCTGGCAAAAGATCACAGCATTTTCGCTGGAACGAGGTTCACAAGATCAACTTTGAGGGAAAGATGTTCATAGCGCACCTCAGCTTCACTGACCAGAGCCGAGAGCCAGTGAGTGGAGCAGTTGGATCTTATGAACTAATAAAACTATTCCCATTCCGTTGCAGAAAAAGCACACTATCGGGTTTAAGTGCCCTTCGGGGGCTGCCTGCCGCTACCTCTGGAGATGTGCCATCGAGCAGATGCTCTTCTTCACGTACGTTAAAGCTTTGTTAGTTTCCTGTATTATTTCCTATCCAAAGTAATACTTTCTCTGCAGACTACCGAATAGTCAACATGCAGCCGTTGTTTCTGGTGGCGGATTCTTTTCCTGGGGCACTAAGTTCCGGTATTCCGGGAGAACGGAACGCGAGATTCTGACTGAGAGCATCAATGCTCTGCGGGAGCAAAAAATGACCAATTCCAGTTCCAGCAAACGCAAAGCGAGCAGCGTGCCCGCCACTCCTTCCAGTCCCCAGGGCGACTTGGCGCAAATCCGTAAAACAATCAAATATTTCATATCATATTTACCAAATTACGTTTGACGTTTCTTTTATTTTTTTTTTTAGGCTACAGCAGTTTGCCGCGATCTACGATGTCCGAGCCATTGGGCTGTTCAATGGCGCCCAGTATATTTATCTACGGTGGACATGGACAGGATGCTGGTGTCAACGGAGGACTACAGATATCCAGCTTGGAACCGGTGTGCGAGGAGGCGCGTCTACGCTCCTCGAACATAGACAGACTTAACCTCATGGGAACTGATTTTTCCGGATATGCTTTCCGAGACTCAATCGAGCACTCTTCAACTGAGAGCGGTCTCACAGCCAGTGGCTATGACGTAGCCGGGAAACCACAGCGAGGAAAGCACAGCGACGCCAAGCAACACCTTTATTATTCCTCCAAGCAGTACTACGCTCTGCCCAACCCCGCCTTGAATTCGAATTCTTCCGTTGGCATCTCCAGTGGGAAACACGTTGGGAAATTCTCACGCACTCATTCCAGCTCCGGAAGTGGAAGAAGCCTAAGAAAATTCCATTTGTTACACGCTTTCATCCCTTCCGTAATCTTTGTTGTCATCGCAATGGCCGGAACTGCGATCCTCATCATGGAATCGGACCTGGAAGTTTTCGAACGAGTTCGAAACACTCCCGAAATGCTGAGTCTGCGCTATCAGTATTATCAGCCATTAAAAGAGTTCGTGTTGGAGAAGCTGGGTCGCAAACTTTAGTTTCATCAAAAATCAGATAAACCTCAGATGATTACTTTAATTTTTTTATTCAGTTTAGTCCACTCTCACATTAAATTTGAACACATTCCTGCCTAAACTCCTTAAACTTTGTACAAGACTAACGGTCTAATGACTGTGAATTTTGATGTAAGAACATTTGTATTTACCTAGTTACTATTTTTATTGCACATTTTGAAACATATCATATAGCTGCTAGCTAGGAAAGGATTGATCTTTTATTAAGTTTCTATATTTTCTTTAAGGGGTGCAATAAAATCTAACGTTTATTTTAACTATGCAATTATAAAGACTAACTTTATTGTTTTTAATAAAAAAGACATAAATATTATGTATTATAATTCGCATTGGATAAGAGATTTTCAACTACTGTTACAGTAACTATGATGATATCTTGTTGTAATTATGGAAAATTATTTTAAAGCAGCTATATGATTGACAACCATTAACGCAGTCTCAACCATTAACAAAAAAAAAATAAATATTTTGAGCCAAAATCAAAGAATTTATTTATTTTTTTTTTTTTTTTTTGAACTTTATAGTTTGATAAGCAATATGTCGATAAGTCTGAGACAAGTCAGTCAGAAGTGCCACCACTTTTGCCTGACATCGTGCAAAGCACATTTTTAGTCGTTCTTCAACACTGGGGTCAAAGCTTAAGTGCGATCATATAGTGAAAAATTGCGATCAGTGCGCATGCGTGGTGTCGGCAATGAAAATTACAGGTTCGTTTATTTTTATTGCACCCATCAAGTTTCAAATTTCTTTACCCGTAAACTTACAATCGCTCATAAACTAAATAAAAAGCCAAAACTATCTTGTGGGACAATAAGAAGCGTATGCATACGAACGAGCGATCGCAATTTTATGGATATTGATTTAATTTTACAAGAAAAAAAAAAGACGACGTATGTGTACATATAAATGTATGTAAACGGAACTGTGGAAACAACAGTGACTGCAATTTGTGATATCAATTAGGTGACGGAAGTAATGGACAGTACAAACACTTTCTAGTTGACAAATTACAGATATGCATGTGTGTGGGTACACTTGATGAGTGTGTGTATCTACATAGAAGTTTAAAGACTTACATAAGCCTTTGTATGTATGTATCTCGTTATATTAATTATGGGTTTCAAGTGTGTATACTTATTGAACTACTTGTAAAATATGCGCATACACACAATTGCATATATATGTGTGTGAGTGTATGCATGTGTGCTGCATACACGTTTCCACACTTACATATGTGTTTGAGTCGGCTTGCATCGTGTGAGACGCAATTCCTAAAATTGCATGAAATGAAATGGAAATGCTGATTATGTGATGATGAAATACCGTCCACAATGCATGCATGTACGTCGGGGAAAGCAACGAAAAGGCTCTAATTTTCATATGAAAACTAGTTAATGTTTAAACAACATATTTGGCTTTATATTTTTAGACCAACCTACTACCCGGATTATTTAAAACGATCAGAACTCCAAAAGAGTTTTCAATTTGTGATGACTTGAGCTGCATAACAAAATAAAATCTTTAACCCGATTTCTTGGACAGTAATCATAGAGTAATACTTATATAATGGTTTATCCCGAAGAACCTTTCTGGGCACTGCCAATGGTGTCCGGATTATATGAAGATCGAGATTATAGGGGTAAGCAAATGCTGACAAATATCAAGTTATTTGATTTGTATTATTTTAGTAATATAACTCATATCCATTGTGCAGTTAATGTAGTCGAGGCATTACAAGAGTTTTGGCAAATGAAACAGACCAGAGGTGTTGAGCTTAAAAATGGAGCTCTCGTAATCTACGAATCGATTCCCTCTAATAGCCAGCCTTACGTATGCTTTGTCACATTGCCCGGCGGAAGTTGTTTCGGAAGTTTTCAGGTAATTACGGACACTTTATAATATAAACTAAGTCTTACAATTAAGTTTATTAAATTTCACTATTTTAGAACTGTCCGACGAAGGCGGAGGCCAGACGAAGTTCAGCTAAAATCGCTTTGATGAACTCGGTTTTTAACGAGCATCCATCTCGTCGGATAAGCGATGAGTTCATTGAGAAGGCCGTACATGATGCACGAGCTTCCTTTAAAGCAACTCCGCAAAACAATGATTTACCAGAATCAGGAATAGGTGCATTCAGGTAAGTTGTTATATACATTGTATTTATTGTAGAACATAAACACTCACACCATTCGTTTGATATGTAGATTCATGCTCGAAGCAAATAAGGGACGAACAATGTTGGAATTCCAAGAATTGATGACTGTTTTTCAGCTTCTACATTGGAATGGCTCCCTTAAGGCAATGCGTGAACGTCAATGTTCTAGACAGGAGGTGGTGGCACATTATTCAAACCGTAGCCTAGATGATGAGATGCGTACCCAAATGGCCCTGGACTGGATTGCAAGGGAACAGGAAAACCCTGGGGTGCTTCGAAGAGAGATAGTTTTGGCCGAACGCGAGCTGGAAACGGCACGCATGGCTGGACGTGAACTGCGGTTCCCCAAGGAAAAAAAGGATATATTAATGATAGCACACAATCAGTTGGGTGGTAGCAATTTGGGGACCACGACCATTGAAAACTGAACAGCACTGTGGACCACAGTCAAATTATAGTCTTGACATATTTTTAAATCAAGTCATTACCATCCTCAAATAATCGACGATCTTAGGTGATCATTACCCTGCAAACAACTAACAAATCTTACAGTTTACTTTATATTGGCAAACCATATGATCTCGAGTTCTGTTTAATCCGATATAGCTCATTTGAAAAAAGTCAGGAAAATCACCCACAATCAAACAATGTCAAGAAATAATGTTTTACAATATCCGAATATATCCGACAAACTGAATACAGATCGAACCTTGATAATTCAATGCTGGGATAATTCGTTTTCGTCTGTAATTCGTATTATTTTTGGGGTTCCTTGAGCAAACGAATTATCCAAGTTCGACCTGTTTTATTATTCTAAAAGATAAAGAAGTATACCAACAAACTGAAAACTGATAGAAATTCGTTTTAACACTGATAAGTGCTAAATAATTTCGGAATGAAAATTGTGATTTTACATATTGCATTTACAGAATTATTTTGACTCTAAACTTAAATAGGATAGAAAAATTTCTATACTCCTAATTCAAATATCTGCGTATCGAATGTTTGTAGTACACATTGTCTACTATATTACTATATATAATACTATTTGCATGTGTATTTATGTCAACTGATATTGTCGTTGTCTCAGCGCCAAGCGCCTGATCAGAGAAAAACGCGATTTAGATCAATTTTACAATAGCTTCATCATTAATAAAGTGGACTTATTTGGCAAAGCAATTATTACACCGATGTGCTCTCCAGAAATCAAAGCTGACTGGGGATTATATAAAATAGTTAATCGGATTTTATTTTCAATTAAATTGCAATGTTGGGCACATCTGTAGAGAATTCCGTTTCCAGGTATTCTTTAACTCGAGCCATTTGTTCGCAAATGCTTCTGAAGTTTTCTGTAGGTGTATCTTGTCTGGAATATGGCGGATTAATGATGTAAAAAATCATCGATGTATCGAGCATCGATGTTTTTTCGTCGATTTTTACCGATGTTTTTACTGATACCGATGTTGAGCGATGCATCGATGTTTCGCAAAACATCGAAAATGCATATTTCAAACATTGCGCATTTGTCGTCTGTAAACAGTAAACTGTGTAAAAGACTGCTACGAAAGCTCAAGTTTGATTTTTCTTATGTTGAATACTGTTAAGATTTGTTTGCTTTAATAATTACGCTATGAAAGTATTAGGAATCAAGCTAAAATATCATAAATTATTCGTTTCTTAAGGGAGGTTTCTGCTTTGTAGGCCTGAAAATCGACTCATTTTTCCAGAATTTGTTTTGGCGAAACTATTATGGATAATGAGTTGAAACTTTTTGTGGCTTGTTAGTCAAAGCTTAATTTTAATTTTAAAAATAGTTTTAAATCACAAAACAAAAAAGGGGCGGAGGGGGGCGTTCCAAAATGGCGGCGCGTTAGTCGTAATATGCCTCGCTGATGGAAGTCCTCCTGTCCTGCAGGATAATCGCAAATAGACAAATGATACATTTTATTAATCTGTACAATTGCCCGTACGGAATAGACCTCTACTTTAAAAAAATCTTAAAAAATTAAAAAGTTATTGACAATTGAACATTGAAGTCCGATTTTTGCAATTTTTCGACTTAGTAATTTTTTTCTGTAGACAACAATTTTTAATATTTTTTTTAAATTAAGGTCTATTCTATGCACAAGACATCTGTGAACATGTGTAAAAAATTTCATGGCGATTGCTCAATTTTTTCGCCAGTTATCACTTCCATTAACTTTAGTAGGAAATCGTTCGACCGCACGCTTTTCTATAGTGTATACCTTCCGCAATTCGAAAGATATGGTCATCAAATTTTTTACACCTTTTCTTGAAACATATATCTATCAAAAAATGCAAAAAAAAAATTCGATTTTTTGAATCCTACAAAGCAGAAACCTCCCTTAAACAAATGGGAAATTTTTGAAACATCGGTGATCCATCGAGGCATCGAAGTTTGAATTCGATGCATCAATGCAACATCGATGTTTGATTTTGAAATCATCGATGCACCTTGATATCGATGTTTTTATTCAAATTTACATCACTATGGCGGATTAGGCTGTATCTGGAACTGAAATGTCGGCTTTCCCGAATGGCTACGGGTATGATATCCCAGAGATCTTTTGAGGGAGAAAAATTTTTGCGCAAAAAAAACACTCAATTTTGGCTTTGTATGTAATCGTTGAGATTACTAAGAGACTTTAATAACTTGTGGCATTGATCTTGCTAATCGCCACAAGTCATATGCTAAAAGTACTGCGAAGAGATCAGAGAATTCCCAAAATTTGCTTTCGACATCCTCATCTACCTTTTCCATTCGATTTTTTTTTTGGTTACTGTTATCATCAGACAGACCGAACGCAGGAGTCATACTAGACCTGAAATTCGTTGATTACAAGCGGTTATGCATTGGAGCTATGCCTGCAAACCCACCATAAATTTTTCATACCACATACAGTCTGAAAGTCTTGCATTAATACTTGCTTCAACATGAACACACAATAACAGCCAACATACACAATAAGTTCAATAACTTAACTGTTTACCAAACTGAACTAATTGTTCTATTGTTCATTTGAGTTCAGCAAGTAAGCGATTGATTGGTTGAATGCCAATATTAAGGGTATTCCATTAACAAACCACAATTAGTTTAAGACTAGAGTAAGGTCAGGCAGTGACCTGTTTCATGCACAACATTATATGTTCCCACATGAACTTTGTAATAAATATTAAAACCCTAAAAGCCAGATATGAGGTTATGGATAATGAATTTGTATTGTATTTAAAATTATTGTTGAATTTCAAATGCTTGGATCGACAACACTCGATTCATTTGTAGGTTTCAAAAAGTGACCAATAACTATCTGCAGTTTGATCAACTTATTCAATTGTTTCTTGTTACGGTATTGCCTTTCGATTTGTCCAGTGAACCCACAATAGCTCAATGCCCAAAACCAGCAGGGAGACTAAAACACCAACTTTAGAAGTATGCATTAGTTATGCGTTGAAAACAATCAGATTCAAACTTACTGAGCAGGGTAAAAAAGGCTGAAGTAACGCCCGACATAGTTACTGGATACACGGTGTACATGGACTGACACTCCGGCTTCTTCATTTGTCGCTGTCGAAGAAGTCTCTCGACCAATCCGACTTCTCGAGCATTGCACATTCTGTAATAGGAATAATAATAGTAGTTGAAGCATTGGTTATGCCAACACACTGCCTAATTTAAGTGATTAACTATTTTTATACTCTCTGCAAGAGTATATTGGGTTTGTGTAAATGTATGTAACAGGTAGGAGGCGTGGCAGACCCCATAAAGTATATATATGCTTGATCAGCATCACAAGCCGAGAGCAGATATCTCAGTAACTATGGCACTTTGGAATACCAATATTGGTACGCATGTTCCTAAAGACAGCATAAATGCATTCCCATTTAAAATTTGTTTACGGCTACGCCCACTTTTAATGCCGTTTTTAGGGCATTTATTCTTATATTTATAATTCGTTTGAAGATAAATTATATGAAACTATCCTTAAAGTTTCATAGGAATTCGACCATAAATAAAAAAAGAAAACACGCAACAAAGTTTATATTTGAGCGCAATGCGAATGCATGGGTGCGAGCGAGATAGAAACATGCATGTGTGGCGGCAGACCAATAGTACACATATACGTATATATGTGCATAATGTAATGTTAAACATATATGTATGTGCATACAGACGACGTGTTTTAATGCAAGTACTATCCATTCTAATGCCCGTATACCGATCGTTATGCCCGCATATAATCGGGAATAAAAGCAGAGAGTATTATAAGGTCGGGCGCGCTCGACTGTACTTTTCTATCTTGTTTTTATATGGAAATAAAATGATCTTCAAGTATACGAAAAAATCTTGTCATGTAGGTACTCACGCTGTTCTGAACAGTTCAGTATACTGACTGTTTTTGTGAACAATCCAATTCATAATCTCCTTTTCCATTAACCCAGAAACTTCTCGCAGATCACAAATTTCATTGGCGTCAAAGATTTCAGCAATAATCGGATATGCATCAACTACTTCGCAGTGAAATGCGAATCCGCCCCTCTTCAGATAAGGAATCGCTTCCTCTATGTGACCATAAACACTCATTTCATTGGGTCCCCTCGTTGCTGTCAGTTTCCTTTTCATAAGTCTGCTCACAACGGAACTGCTACTTTCCTAGCTCCACATATCGAAATTTACCGTAAGTGTTATGTTAGTGAATGAAGTAGTGTTATCTGACGCGAAAACGTTTCAACTTACTTTGAATAAGACTTTATAGTACCCAATATCTTCAAAGGAAAGCTTTAATGGACTCGCGGTTATTTCATCCACTGAAGCCGGTCCTTGATCTGAAGAACTCAGTAAGCCACCAACCACAGAGGAGGTGTAATAATTGTACATGACTACAGAGAATAGGAAAATGGTTACAATAACGGAGCGAGAGGGTAAATCCGTTGGAATCGGATCCATTCCCTGCTGACAGACCGCTCCAAAGGTGTGGAGACTGCGCTCCGTCCAGTTTGAAGACTTGGACTTGACGCGGCCGTACCTCCTTTTGTTTATATGCTCGAGAACGAACCAAATGAAGTTTATCAAAACTAACGTGGCCAAGATGAAGAACCAAACCTGTCCACTAAAAGGCGCTAGAAAGTTCCCACTTTTTCCATGGGTATTCAGATCGGGCGTAAACCGGAACAGGAACGCTGTGTCGAATTTCCAACTCTGATGGACCGTGTCGAATTCAGCAAATCTATTGATCCGATTGAACGCACCAGTCGCCGCAATATCCGCCTCATTCCTCGTAATTATTCCTAGCAGCCCCAGTCGAAAGCTGGTGTTTTCCAGTCTTCCAGCCCAGCCACGCGAGTTTCGAAAGTTAACTGTAAAGTTAAAGCGGTCCCTGAGCATACTCAACAACTCATAGTGGTATTTACTGAATGCAGCCACACCAGTATCCTTCGTTGGTCTGGACAATATTGTTTCAATCTGATTGTTTGTCAGAATATCCTCTTGATCAATCTGAAATTAAGATACATTTTCTAAGGATTTATGTAGGAAACAACAACAGTTTTTGTCTGACGTACTACACTTGCTCCTCGAAGCACCAATCCCTTGAACTGATCACGAAACTTAATGCTCTGAAGCTCGAAGACATTTCGAACAATTTCGATTTTGTTCCTGTTGTGCAATCGCATAGCTATGAGATGTAACTCCAGGGGTGACTTCAAATGACGACCCTTGGAGTGGACGTCCCAAAACCAGTATCCTTCTCGAGTCTTGTTGACATAGGTCAACTGGGCATTAGGTCCCAAGTAGTCCAAATCGAGTGACAGCAAATCTTCAATGCTTCGCTCTACACCCCAAAGCATCCATTGATAGGTTTTGTTGAAGTATCTATTCAAAGAAGCCTCCCTTAGCAGTCTAGAGGATCCCTTGCAACTTGTGTCCACTATCACGGAAGTCCTTGCGTAGTTTCGTCTTGCCAGCACGAAAGTAAGAGAATAAAAACTGTTTAGATGAATCGGATAAACAAACTGATTGGTTTCCATCAAGGCTACCGAGGCATCCAGCAGATCTAGCCATTCAATAGAACAATAAGATATAAATATAATAGAAAATATATATACATATTGACAATAAGATATAAATACAACTAACCTTCTTGAGAACAAGCAAATAAGATAAGTTCTTGTGTCCGAACTAAACGGGTAGTGAAATCGGTTAAAACAGAGACTTCCATAGGCGAACCAGTTCTAGATATGACCCCAATAACTAACAAAGTCAATATATCAGACACTTTCACAGTAACAAACATTTTGAAGAGTTATATTTACACCATGAAGCAAGTCCTTTTATAGGTAAAGGTTTTCCAGTTGATTGACAGATTCAATCGTCGGTCGCACTTACAGAGGCAAATTGTAAAAATTAATTAAATTAGCGGCAAATAAACTATTCAGCCATAATTATGGCCAACTGAAGTGAAGAAGTCTTCTGTTGGACACCGTACCAGAAAACAAACAGCATATTACGGAGTACTATTTAATAATGACTTGAATTTATTTATACAAATAAATAAACTTTTCAATTTAATTTATAATGCAATGCAAATCTATACGACTTGTAATTGCATTTGCTTCTGTATCAAGGAATCCACGGAATTCTCGTAACGAATTAACTTGTTTAGCAGAAATGTGCCATCCTGGTGGTAATCGGCATCTACAACAAATACTTCAACAACCTTAGATATTAGATACTGCTCGTTTTTAAGAGTGTCAACTATTAATAGCGGCGATACTTTAATAAGACCCAATTTTGAGGGACAAATGGTAAGTGGAAACTCTGCCATAGCGCCTGGCTGCAGAGGGTCCAGCATGAAGTCGGCACAACCTGTATAAGGACTACTCGGATACACTTTGGTATCAAGGGAAACGTGTAGTTTCATTGCATGATCAGCTGTATTGGTTATTCTGCATTGGAATACGAATATTGTTCCGATTTTAACTATGTTTTCCGCATCAATCACTTCCAAACGAAGATCTTTGTATTCAAAAGGCTGAAAGAAAAAGAATTGAAAATAAGATAAGATAATTACTTGCAATGAGATATTAATTGTTTACCAATCTCTGCAATTGACTGGTTTGCAATCTGCCCTTCTCCCCGAAATTCGACCTCCATACAATATCTAGTTTTCCTACATTATTCGCTTTCCGAAGGGTCTTAATGTCCTTTGCGATTTCCGGCTTTGGCTATAAATAAAATCACATATAAACGCATGTGTGGGGTTTTAGGTGTTTACATTTTAACCTTGATGCAGTAGAGAAATTGGCAGCTATTGTTTGGCTGCAGCATGTTCTTTGAGGTGAACACAGATTCTCCATTCGGTAGAGTATTCAGCGAGGTGACTGTATATTGCTCGGAACTATCCAATTCTACCTTTTCTAGACAGAACGGTCCTGTAGTAACATTTTGAATTTGAGCTTCCAGATATATTTCATCCATTTCAGCATTATAAAACTTGGTCTTCACGTCTAGTGGCTTGAGAACTTGGAATTTGAAGAACTTCCTCAGAGATTGGCCAAACCCAGCAGGACTTGTATAGTTAACTTCACAAACAAGTCTAAATATAACAGACATAGAATATACTGAAGATAGAAAAGACATGCAGTAGCTTCTACCTACATGTGAGTTCCGATCTCCTTGACTTCATATCTAATAACGTCATCCAGTGTCTCATCCGCAGTAAGTAATACCGAAGACTTTTTATTCTCATGCATCAACAAGTTGATACGTGACGTGTTCGACTGAAGATCCACTTTCACGGTAACGCCTTCCACGGGATGAGTAGTGCAATTGTGAACACAGATATAGCTAGAGAACGTTTCACCCAAATATATGTTTCCAAAAGATTGAGGTAAAAGCATTGTTTGGCCAGCTCCCAGTGCTTCAGCACTTGTTCTAGCAATGCCATCGTTCTCCACTGATCTGGCGAAACTTTGTGGTAAATCTTTCGGTTCGCAAGTAACAATTGGCCCAACTCCGACCAGCGTTGGTCTTGTCAATCTCATAACTGTAATCAATCTTGGTTATGAAGAAATTATGGTTTGTTAAGTAAGCTGCAAATAAACAAACCTTTTAAAGCCAATAAATGGGCTTCTGTGTCTACGGCGTTCATTTTTGTTAAATACGTGCGATGGAAACTCAGAACAATGTAAACAAGCCAAAAACCAATCGATTTAGTATCGATAATTTGCCACTAGGGATACATTAAATTTAGTATCGTTCTCATCGATAATAATAAACATAATAACTTAATCTGGATTTAAATTAATTACTTTTTATTTTAACTTTATTTAACGTTATTATTTTAAATGCGAACAAAACAGGGCAAGTTGTTTAGCTTTCCAGAGAAACCATGTCTCGGCTTATAAAAAAGGCGGAAACCAGCGACGCAGTTTGAGTAATTTCCGAGCAACCTTTAGATAATCTTTCTTCAACTTGCGCCAACTTTACGATCAACTTGTTCATTACCGACATGGGTAGCTCAACTAAGATGTAATAAAATATTCTATATGACAGTTAGATATTGGTTGTTTTAAGGCTTACGTCTCATAATAAACAAATGCAACTCTGTAACAATATCCTCTAGTGCCAGACCACGTCTACTTTTAGTTTCCTCAATTGCTAAAAGAAAAGAAAAATGTATATAACTGAGGTAAAATAAACATTTAACTTACTATCAAAAGCGGAGTCAAATGAGGCTGCAGAAAGCAGCGTTTGAAGCACGTGCTCAATTTCATTCCTTAATGGATATCCAACGCACATGTACACATTGTCCTCGTTGACAACGTCGAAAGCCATTGAAGTGCTCTGTAAAACATTTAGCACCTTTCGCATGTCCCCTTTGGAAAGAGTCACCAGCGCATTCTTGCCGTCATCAGTAGCGTTAACTCTAAATACACACACGCACTTATTATTTTAGAGCATGCAAACTCAATTAAAACTTACTCCTCATCTTTTATAATCTTGTTGAGCCGAGGCAGCATCTGCTCTGTTGACAGGGGCGCAAAGCGGAATCGTGTGCATCGAGATTGAAGAGCTGGTATGATTTTGCTAAGATAGTTGCAAATGATGCAGAAACGTACGTTTTCTGTGTACTTTTCAATTATGCGGCGTAGAGCATTCTGCGCATCGTTGGTCATGGCATCAGCCTCATCCAGTATGATAAGTTTGAAAGTCCCACAGAATATCGTGCGGGTCGAGGCAAAGTTAAGTATCTGACCACGAACAATACCAATTCCTCGATCATCAGAAGCATTCAACTCCAGAACCATCGACTTGAAATGGGCAGCTGAATAAAGCTTACGTGCACTGGCAAGTATTGTGCTTGTTTTACCTGTGCCCGGTGGTCCATAAAAAAGCAAGTGCGGCAACTGCTTTTGGTTAATAAAGCGACTGACTGCAATTGCAATAATTGTTAGCCAAGTGTTTCTTGAGAGTCGAGGGTCAACTTACTAGTGGAAACAATTTCATCCTGAGCTATTAAGTCGTCCAAGCAACTGGGGCGATATTTTTCCACCCATGGCATGCGTGCAACCGCACCGTTGTTTTCAGACATTCTTAAATATATTGGTAAAGGTTATTTATATATTGTAAAAATAAATTTCTACGTATTCGCGCCGTTTTCCAATCAACCACACTGTATAAAATATCGTGTATCGGAACGCATATCGATATTCGTGACAATCGATATACTAGTTAGCTCTACATATCTAATCGATATCTTGAGTCGTTGTTTATCCCTATCGCCAACAAAAATTAGGGTCGGTTCATTACCAGCGTCAGTTTTTAAATCAATCTACGTTAATGGGTTCTACATTTATCATTATTATATGAACTTAATTATATTGTTGGAACTCAACTATATGTCAATAAATTTTTCTTTTACTCATTTTCTTCTATATTTTTACGTTTCCGCTTTACCTTTTCACAGAATAACCCTAGCAATTTCTTTACTTTTTTTTGTATTTAACTGCCTTTAACAGCGATATAATTACAATATACAATATATTTTTGTGTTGTTAATTTTTAACAACATCTACTTAGTAATCTAAGGACCATTCATTCTCAGCAATAAATGAATCAACAACTTCCTTCATTGAAAAATTTGGTATCAACTGATCTTGGGTGAGTTTGACTCGTGTTACAGGATCAAAGTGTCCAACACGCTGCAAATGTTCTTCAATATCCTTGCGCTCATATGTGATTCCTGATGGTGTAATCACAGGATCGGTTAGTATTTCAAAGCTAATTTTGCCACATAAAAAATCTGGCACATCCCGTTTCTATAGGAAAATGAGAAATTTCAACTTTTAATGTTTTCTATTCAAAAGGTACTAGATGAATACTTAACTTACCCTTCGACGTTCATCCACTTTTGCAAATATATTATTAAGCTCTTTAATGTTGTCATCCTGTGCGAGGTATATAAAAATATTTGTGAGTAATCAATGAAATTAATAGAACTCTCCCCTATTTAAATCTATATTTTTGCTTAGATCCACTGGGATTTTGTTCGAGATAATCACGACAATTTAAATATTAAACAAATCACGACACAGATCACAACCTATAAATATAAAAAAACTCAACACATACACTTTCTTGTTCGATCTCCTGTTGTTTATCCTTAAGATGTTCCTCATTCAGATTTTCATTCAACTTTAAACTGGCTAGACGATTTTCCATATCATCTTTGATTAAACTGAAAATAGTTAGGATTTGTACATGAATTATTAATGTTGGATCTAGGAGCACAGAGAAATCTTAAATCTTACCGATTTAAATAGCTCTGGAGTTCAATCTCCTGATGTATTCGCTTCTCCTCCATGACATTCCACCGCTTCTTACGTGCCAACCGAAGCTGCAGAGTAATATCGTCTCCAAAGTTCTGCTTTTGTTCCTTGGACAAGTCATAGGCTGGAATAAATAAGAGTACATTAAGTTCCAAAGAAGTTTAGAGTATTTCAGTGGATAATTACCACGCTGTAGATGCTTTATGGCTTCATCGTAGTTGTCAATCTCCATTAGTCCTTGTCCCAGGAAAAAATGTCCTTTTAGCAAGTTGCCATCAATATCCAAAGCTCGTCGACAGTCCTGACAGCAAAGCTCCCAGCGTTTTAATTTTAGATTACAAAGGGCTCGATTTGTAAAATATGTTGCATTTGTTGGATTCTTAATCTGTCCAAGTCCAGGGGGATATACATATGTAAGTATGATGTGTTGTGTGTACTTTGTATAATAAGCAATTTAATTAATCGAAATTATATTTTACTTACTATGGCCTTGGAGTAACAAATAATAGCGTCGTCATATTTACGCGCTGCAAATAAAATATTGCCCTGCTCTTTTAATTGCAGGTCAGATAAATTTGTGGTGGAATAAATATGTTTGCTCGTCATGCTGGGAATAGTTTTGTTCTCTTTTTCGTATTATCTGTCTACGAAAATAGTTCACGTTGTTAAAGGAATTGTCACAAACAGCTGACACGATAATCCGGAGTACTACGGTCTCTTCGGATCATTTAAATCGAATTCCGATGCACCAAATATAAAGAGCTTATCTTATTGTTTTTCGTTTAACATTTAATACATATGTATGTAAATAAATATATATCGTGTAACCTTATAACTCTGATTAACACTGATGCCTATCGATTGCAGCCAGAGAACTATCGATAAGATAGCTTATTTTCCCCCTATTATCACGGCCATTAGACAAACATATGCTTTATATTTTGATACTGTTTCAACAAAATACTCGGTAAATGCGAAATGAATAATATAATTTGATCGTCTTGACGATGCATCAATTATTGAAATAAAACAGAGTAGAGTACTCTATGTGATTGTCATCAAAACTGTTAATTGCACACATTTATGTGTGTAAATGCGTACAGTGTGAATGTTAAATGTTAAGTTGATATATTTAATCGAAACATTTTGTTGTTGTGGTTTTTCAGTTCATCTCTAAACTTCTTCATTACCATCGTTTTTTGTAAGAACACTGAAATAAATATAAAAATAAATAATTAAAGAAGGATAAACAATAAACAAATATTAAATGGCTTCAACATCCAGGTAAATATTTTGCCACAGTCCCCAATTCATTTTGTGCTATTAAATTTATTGCTACTTGGAAGACTCGAGAACAACAAGGTGTGCTGCTATGCACACCCCGAGTCTCCACTCATTGAGGACTACCGAGCAGGAGATATGATATGCTCTGAGTGTGGACTGGTTGTCGGAGACCGCGTCATTGATGTCGGTTCCGAGTGGCGTACATTTAGTAACGAGAAGAGTGGTGTCGATCCGAGTCGTGTTGGTGGCCCAGAGAATCCGCTACTCAGTGGCGGGGACTTGTCGACAATCATTGGTCCTGGCACCGGGTCGGCTTCCTTCGATGCGTTTGGGGCACCCAAATACCAAAACAGACGCACTATGAGCAGTTCAGATCGTTCCCTGATATCCGCTTTCAAAGAAATTTCATCAATGGCAGACCGAATTAATTTACCAAAAACTATTGTTGACCGTGCAAATAACTTATTCAAGCAGGTATGACTGAAATGGCTGTAATTACTAGCTTAACCCCTTGCTAATCGTGTTCTCTCTAGGTGCATGACGGAAAGAACCTAAAGGGACGTTCAAATGATGCGAAAGCCTCGGCTTGTCTCTACATTGCTTGCCGTCAAGAGGGAGTTCCACGCACCTTCAAGGAGATCTGTGCAGTTAGCAAGATAAGCAAGAAGGAGATTGGAAGGTGCTTCAAGCTTACACTAAAGGCACTTGAAACAAGTGTAGACTTGATAACCACTGCCGATTTTATGTGTCGTTTCTGTGCCAATTTGGGTAACACGTCAAGTGCTAGTCCTTTTCGAACAGAATTAATCAATTGTAACTATTTTTTGACAGATCTACCCAACATGGTGCAAAGGGCAGCCACACATATAGCAAAAAAAGCTGTGGAGATGGACATTGTTCCTGGTCGATCCCCGATTTCCGTTGCAGCTGCTGCCATTTACATGGCATCCCAAGCGTCGGAACACAAGAGGAGTCAAAAGGAGATCGGGGATATTGCTGGAGTAGCTGACGTCACAATTCGACAGTCGTACAAACTAATGTATCCCCATGCAGCGAAGCTGTTCCCGGATGACTTCAAGTTCACAACGCCAATCGATCAGTTACCGCAAATGTGAAATACTATTCCACAAATCAAATATCGCTCAATTATCAATATTGATTTATATATAACACATACTTTAAAAAAAGGCATAATTAGCAAGTTGAACATCATTTTATAGGACTTATTAAATTTAGTTTATAACATGAATTACTATATTATATATATTCACAAGAAAACTACGATTTTATTCAAATTAAATGCAATTTAAAATCGATGTACTCACAAATATTTATTATTTATTTAGGCATAGGCAAACATATGGATATATGTATAATAATTATATATATAAAAGCACTCGCTTGAGAGCTTCCATCATTAACACATAAATATGATTAACTTCGATATACATAGAAGCCACATTGATTAATCAATACCCAAGGAGCACTTTTCATTATCGGTGTGTCCAACGCACTCTAGTGCCGGACGATGCTCCGAGTCCCACATGCCGGGTCCACATCGCTTGCAGAGGCCACTGAGCGTGCAGGGAATCTTCGGTAGCTGTCGATATTGATAGAGCAATCCTCGGGCCTTCCGCAGAATCAATTGACCATCCATGTACATGGCCAGGGAGCTGAAATGAAGTAACATCTCGTCGGCACGCAAGTTCTGAGCAATGACATCATCGGCATAGACGGCTATTATAGCCAAGCAGAGGAACAAGTGAAAGTAGTCGGTGAGATAGTTTGACCAGCAAGCCTCCCACATTCGTATAACAACTGCCTCGGTGAACTCTCGCTTGAAGCAGAGCAGGAGCCATCGATGGCAGAATAGCAGCTCCATGGCCTCGTTGTGTCGTTCTAAGTGCTCGTAGAAACGGGGCAGCATGAGTCTTATCAACTCGCGAAGGTGCCTCAGATTGTGGTCCACGTCGTTGTCCGTTGGAGTACATACAAAGAAGGCTCGTTGCATAAGGCCCACAAAGCACCAGAAGGTCTCGGACTCGTTTTGCACCTCGCACAGAACGGGAGCCAATAGATCACTCATGCCCTGATAAATATTAAAGCGTTTTTAAATTACCCGTAAATTATGTGAAGGTAACTTACCTGGGAGTAGGACAAGCTTGTATTATAAACGGCGAAGTTAAGTAGAATGTTTTTCATCATCTCTGTGTTGGGATTGTCTTCACCACAGAAGAAGGGATTTGTACGATCGGTGCGAACCACGTCCTTTTCGACAACACACTGCACGGTCCTCCAAAACTGGGCCTGCTGCTCCGGGGACATGGAATACAGACGCTTGCGTGTGATTTCATCGTATTCTTGCCGCTTTATGTCCATGAGCACGGCACGATCCTCGAAGGTAGATGAGAACGAGTAGCACTTAAGGATGAAGGGCCAAACGGTCTTGCGGAGACTCTTTTCTAGGCCACCAAAAAAGACGCATTTGCGCAGCAGTAAATCATCGTCGATCTGTCCCTTCTCATTGAGCAAAGTGCCGTAGAAAAAGTTTGTGGTGATTCTTTTCACATTACCCTCGTCGGGATGCATCTCGGACTGTTTCACTTCGGGTCGACAAACCATGAAATGTCTGTAGGGCAAGTTCATTTTCTCCTGCCCGGAAGCCAGGGTAATATTGTGTAGAAAGCAATGCCACTGGTGAAGCACCTGAGCCAAGTGATCTAACCCTCCATAATGAAAATGTAGGATCTTATATTGCGACTCCCGCGAGGCGATCACCAGCTGACCCGAAGTGCACTTGTCGTCGTTGAAAAACAGCCTCAAGGAGCGCATTTGACTTAAATCGACCGAGAAGCGCCGACCTCGGATTACGGCTTTACGACGCACAGTCGGAGTAGCATTGGCACTTTCTGGGAATACCAGATTATGCTTGAAAGCTAGCAGCTCCGGAGTCATCCAATTGGGATTGTTGTCATCGGACACAGAACCATCAGAGTTCAGTTGAAGTGGCTGTTGCTGAGAATCGGCTCTTCCCCTACCAGCCTTATTAGTGCCTTCGCTGTCCGGCGTAGAAATGATGCAGTTGTAAGACTGCGAAATATTGCTGTTTTCGATCTGGGGATTCGAAATGGTAATATTAACTGACGTAATTGGATTCTTCTTGAGCAGAGCAGTCAGATCTCCAATCGAAGCGGTTTGTCCGCCCAGCAAAGGCTGCAGCTCGTTCTTTAATTCTTGCATATCGACTGTATTTTCATCTTCACAGCGCATTTCCATTCCCAATCCCACTTCTTGTTCCGAATCATCAAAAATTTTTGGTGCCGGCACCGCAACTTGTGAGGTGGGCGAAAAGTGTCCATTGGAGAGCAACATGTCCTGGCTGCGATTGCGGACTCCCTCATTGTCCGTGCACTTACAAAGCGAGGAGTTTGGTATCCAGGTCAGCAGCAGAGTTGGCCTCTTTGCACTGTTGTACTGGTCTATGAAGGTCTTCGTAGTGCACGTCAAATAGCCAGGATAATGTAGGATGTCCGATTCCTGGCGAGCCACTGTGGGCGGATGAATACATACATTGTTCTTGCAAAAAAGAATTTCGTTGTCTTCGTAAGTGATATCGATTTTTTCATCTGACCTTTCTTCGCCCAGGATAAAATTGGATGCCTTCTTGATAATGTTTCCAATGGGCATTTTTGATTAGTTCTTTTCGTTAAACGGAGCCTTTTATCTATAATTGCAGCCTTTTGATTCGTATTTTATTTATTCAAAATGTCTAAAACAAGTGGGTGAGATTTGGGGTAGATATTGCGCCTTGGCTTTAGCTGTATTACCGACCGATTAACATTCTCACTAGGATAGTAGCTGGATGTGAAAGTTCCAGGATGTGGTTTATTAAAATAGGGGGTTTATCTGGGGTTTAATTGTTCATTTATTTATTTAAAATATTTTTTGAAGTAGGCGAGAATATATTAGTATGCGAAGGTTTTTTGTTCGGCGGTCCCTCAAATTTCCGTGATAATAAGGGGAAAAAATTAACTAAGAATTAATAATATCGATAACACCTGTATTATAACGACAGTGTGTACCCTATTTGTGTTGGTTAAACTAAGAGGCAAATAAGTGTTCGTGACGTAGGGTCACACTGATGGTCATTTTGGATGTATTAAGTTTATTTGTGATTCATTCATTCGATTATACAAATTTAAATTGAGCTGCTGCTGCGGACAACGACAACAGTGTACCCTTATCTGTGTGTTGACAAAAATCATTTACACAGGCACACGCACACACTCAAATACGTTTGTGAGTATTTATTTAAATAATTTAAGTACTAACTTTCGCTCTCTCTCAGTAAAAGAATGGCAGCCGAGATAAAACCAGCGCAGCGCAGCAACAATGATCGCTTTTTGTCGACAAAAAAGCCGGAATTGCTCAGTAAACTAGAAGGCAGTGGTGACGATATAAATGCAGCTATTTTGATACCTGGTGAAAATGGAGTAATTAGCGTTTCAGATGACAAGTGAGTGTTTAGTGTTCACTAAACAAAAACAAATTAAAATTTAATTGCGTTTTTAATCTGCTTAACAGAACAGTTCGAGTGTGGCTAAAACGGGATTCTGGCCAATACTGGCCAAGTATTTGCCAGTATATGCCATCTGGTTGTACAGCGATTGAGTATGTTCAAGAGCTACGACAATTGTACGTTGGACAAGATAACGGAACCGTAACGCAATACACACTCTCCGAGGACTGTAACCGGATATCGTTCATCCGCGACTATTTATCGCACCAGGGTCGAGTTGTGGCCGTTGTGTTCTCCAAGACCCACAACTGGATACTCTCTGCTGGAAAAGATAAACAGTTTGCCTACCACTGTACGGAATCGGGGACTCGAGTGGGCGGATACAATTTTGAGACACCATGCACTGCTCTCCAGTAAGTTTGTAACTGTGTGAGATCCAAAATGTGAGATGGATTTACTATGAGATAAGATTTGATAGTTCGAGAATAGGGGCAACGCCCTCAAATATGAATCAACTTTGTATGATCTCCTAGGTTTGATGCCTTGGCGAAATATGCCTTCATTGGGGATCATGCCGGGCAAATAACGATGCTTCGTTGCGATGCTTCGGGAGTTCAGCTTATTACCACATTTAAAGGACACACTGGTAACCTGAATATATTAAATGTAGTTAACTAATTTAAAAGTGGTATGTCTATTTCAGCTGGCATTCGATGTTTGCGGTGGGTAGAAGGTCCACAGTTGCTGTTTAGCGGGGCATGCGATCAGTCTGTAATTGTCTGGGATGTTGGTGGAAAGCGCGGCACAATCTACGAATTGCAAGGACACAAGTAATGAGGCTATTCAATCATAGTCCTTGTAATGTTTATATCTTATACCAGTTTAAATTAAAATTATATTTTTAGCAACAAAGTCTCGGCACTGGCGTATGCTAACCACACGCAACAATTGATTACTTGTGGCGAAGATTCTGTGGTCGTTTTCTGGGAGATGAACGCTATGCGCAAGGAGGTGCCCGGATGGGTGGAGTCTAATAACTGCCAACTCTGCTCAAGACCATTTTTTTGGAACTTCCGCTCAATGATGGATCAGAAGCAATTAGGTACTATTTGGTATAAAAAGATTTTTTAAAACATTATTTATTTAGTTTTTGTGCAGGAATTCGACAACATCATTGCCGTCATTGTGGCAAAGCCGTTTGCGACAATTGTTCCACCAATCGCATTAATATACCTATAATGGGATTTGAATACGACGTTCGTTGCTGCGATCCTTGCTACAAACAGTTGCAGAACGTGGAGCGTCCATCCCTAGCGTCGTTTCATGATGCCAAACATTGCATTGTCCATATGGACCTGGACGAGGAACGGAAACGTCTGTTGACAGTCGGCCAAGATCGACTAATCAAAGTGTGGGATTTGTCAACCATTTGGGTATAATATTAATAAGACCATATTCTCGCAAGCTCTGACTCTTATATTGGTTGACAACAGGCTTGGAGTTTAAATTTAAAAAAAAAAAAAATGGAAAAACCAAAAACATCTGTAAGTATTGAAGAAAAGACAACGGACGGTATTACGTCAGGTTGCAAATCTTCTGCAATATAAGCAATGTTAAACATAATACGTATATATACTTTTTAAATATAAATACTTCCTAAAAGCATAAGTAACCTTTTCATCAGATTAATATCGATGTAAAGCTAAAATTAATCGAAATCAATAAAATCATATATTGCCTGAATTATTATGTTTTGCATTTATACCTTAAAAATCGAAAATAATTCAATTTATAAACCAATAGAAATACCAATAAATATGAACAGAATAAAATTTTTTTTTTAAAGTTGTTTATTTACTAAAAGCGAAAACGTTACTCATTAATATCCACCTCGACCTGGCGGTGGTGCACCTCGTATCATTGGTGGTGGGCCTCTCATTGGTGGCGGTGCACCTCGTCCCATACCGCCTGGCATCGATGGCATACCTCCGGGAATTAGCCCAGGTGGAGGTGCCCCCATCATAGGAGCTCGAGGTACGCCTCGTCCCATTGGTGCCATGTGCTGTTGGGCAGGACCGCCTACGCCTCTTACGGGACCTTGCAAACCAGCGGGTACTGACGATATATTCATGGGTACACCGCGCCCAGCAACTCGACCAATGCCTGGTCCTGGAGCAGCGCCCGGTATGGGTACACGTGGAAGACCTTCTTCTGGCGGTGGTGGCCCTTCGACGGTCAATGAAACAATGTTTTCGCCGCGCAATAAAACGAATCCTAGAACTCGTTTTTCTTCACGCTCCGGGACCTTTGAATTCTTTGAACGAATCTTACGGAACTCTTCACAGTCTCCCAATATGAGGTTCATGTGCTTATCAAACGCCTTGAAGGTTCCAATAAAAGTCCTCGAATCCTGCAGCACTATTCGAACACGATAGTTCAGGTGCTGAATCATTTTGTTATTCTTGCCAATAGTCTATAATTTAAAGAATTTGTATTTGTATTTAAAGGCTATAAATGTTTTTTTTTTTTTTTTTTTGTAAAAATTAAAAACAAATCAGCATGCCCTTCATAAATATGCATATACGTACAAACGAATTAAAGATTGTACATACTTTGTCTCTTTTAAGGAATTTTTATAAAAAGCAATTTCTTAAGATCTTACCATTTCGGCACAACGTTGTTAGTAAATTGTTACAAAAGTTATGTTATTGAAAGCGCGGAAAACGTTTGCAGAATACGTGAAAATAAAATGGCTAATCAAACTTATGCGTCCAAGTCCCTGAGCGAACCAAATCGTTCCGAAAATGTTCACTCAAATACTTTTCTGAACATAAAACTAGTTCGTTCATTTAGTTCGTTACAATTTCAAGCTATTTGTTATCGTTAAACATATTGCTTTAAAAAAAAGTAATGGTTAAATAATTATTTGAAGGATGTATTTGTATTAGTTTTAACTTAGCACTCGAAATTCGTTTTCAATTATTTAACATAATTTTATTATGAGCTAGTTTTCATGTGTACCTTAAAACGAGTGTCTAGCCCCAACCCTTAAATACTTATAATAAAATTATAGTACAGCTTGTAGAACCTTCAATCAGTTTCAAACGCGCTGCTTTTGTTTTAAGGTTAACATAATCATTTCAGGTTTATTTCCAATTACATTTGTGAATAAAAATTGTATGTGCATGTTTTTTTGAATGTTGAACTGCACTATCGGTTATCGATTTATCGTTAGCTGCCAAGAGCAATAAATTTTAGTTCATGCGATTGAGACGCTTATATATGTATGTGGCCACGTCACTTTGGCTCTCTTTGTTGCTCTCTTGTGCCGACATTCTACGTAGATATAGCGGCACAACACCAAAAAGTTCTAGCTCGTTGGCAAAACAAGTGAAAATTAAACGTAAACATTAAACTGGTAAAAATTATATTTAAAATATTAATATAATAACAAATGTAGCAAGATAATAATCAATTTGCTTTTCGGTTCGTTTATTTGAAGGTGTCAGCGCTAGCATCTAGCAACAGCAACAACGACAAGAACAAGAACACTTATACTACAGTAAAAAAAAAACTCTGACGAATCATTCAAAATGAATATTTTTCGTTTCGCTGGAGATTTATCGCATGTATTTGCCATTATAATACTATTACTTAAAATATGGAAGACAAGATCATGCGCAGGAATATCTGGAAAGTCTCAGATATTATTCGCTATCGTATATTTGACACGCTATCTTGATCTGTTTACCACATACGTCAGTCTCTACAATTCGGTGATGAAGGTGCTCTTTCTGGCTACATCGGGCGCAACGGTTTATTTGATGTATGTCAAATTTAAGGCTACGTACGATCACAATCATGATTCCTTCCGCATTGAATTCCTACTGGTTCCATGCGCTCTACTCTCTTTGGTAATTAATCATGAGTTTACACTGATGGAAGTGCTATGGACCTTCTCGATCTATTTGGAATCGGTTGCCATTCTGCCCCAACTGTTCCTCGTCAGTAAGACTGGAGAGGCTGAATCCATTACAAGCCATTATCTGTTTGCTCTTGGATCGTATCGTGCTCTATATCTGCTGAATTGGGTATACCGTTACATGGTGGAGTCACATTATGATCTCATTGCGATCTTTGCGGGAATCGTCCAAACTATATTGTATTGCGATTTTTTCTATCTTTATATTACCAAAGTGCTCAAAGGCAAAAAGCTGCAGCTGCCAGCATAAGGAGCAGCATACAAGTGTGTGTGTGTCGGTGCCGTCGCTACAAACGTGAAGGAGAGGGCAGAGGAGTATGTAGAGGAGGAGGACAGCAATACATTGAAGATGCGGACCGCTTGGCTAAGCGTTATTAGTAGTTCTAAATCATATAAAAAGATAAAGATCACATAAACAAACGTTAAAAAAAATATATATATATATTAAATGATATTGTGTATCGAACGGGAACATTTGTGTTGCATTAGTTTAAAGAATATAACAAATTCAACTGTGGCTCTATATCTAATATGCAAATTCCAACTCATGCAAATTATTATAGTATACAAATAATGTACAAATTCTATTAATTTATCATGATTTCCATCTGTATACACACTATTCAAGAGCAACCAATAAATATCTTATCAGCGCGTATCTGAGCGGCTGTACATAATAAGAATAAAAAAGGTACTCACGTACATAAATGTGTAATTATGTAGTACTTAGTTTGTTTATAATACAGCGTATATTCCTAAAAACACGATCGAAATGTGCATTAAATTTAATTTATTTTCAAAATTTAATAATACAAGAAAATCTTTCAGAGTTTAGTGGTCGAATAATAATGTGCTGAAATAGTTTACTACCCCTTAGATATATGCGGAAGCTACAAATTATCATATTTTGTGTGTTTTATCGAAACGGTGACTCATTTACACTTATGTAGTGTACATTCAAACAATGTAAATTGTTATTTAGGGTCCTGGTACGATTTATATATCAATGTCACTATGAATATAAGTGAAATTTGTTTGGTATTATTTGCCGGCTTCATCAATTAAAATTTAATTTTAAGCCAATAATAATATAAGAACATTCTTCGGATATTTGTGAAAATAATTTGCTTCGAAAAATATATATATATATATATTTACGTTTTAATATCGGCGTATTCGAAACATGAATTGAATTGAATAAAAGTTTTTAAAAAGGCTCAATATTCTTTAAAATAAAAACATTAAAATTATATTCTCTATATCCCCTCTATTAAATACAATTGTTTTGGTTTTAAATATAAAAATAAATTATCCAACAACTGGACTAATTTTCTTAATAATTAATGAATACGTTGATTTTGCATATACACATACTTCGTTCATCTCTAAACTAAAATGGTTCAATTCAACAGTTCAATTGAGCCACATCGAATCAAGTCTGATTAAATTGATGCGGCCATCACTATTTATTATTCCATAAGTATTGGGGCACTCTTTATTTTTGTCGAGGCTTCAGTATTAAATGATTCAGGAAAGTCAGATTGAAGATTATTGTATAAGAAATTAAATAGTTATGATTTTATTTATTTTTGTTAATTTTAGTATTTATTTGGTTAACGTTGCTTCATACCATCCAGCATCTGTCTGAAACGCATATGTTTTTTAAAGTAAAAAAGGAGTGTGAACGAATCTTAAGTCTGTTCATTAAAATGAACTAAAATAAAGTGAACCACAACAACGAAAATCAACAATAGCAGTCGAAAGTTGTAACAAACCTAAGAAATCATAAAAAAAATGTCGTCAAACTTCCGCTATCAAATTTTAAAACGTGTTAAGCCTTACACCGTATATACTCCTCAGTTGACCAAATCAGCTCTACGAGTTTTGATCCAAGTATCTGTACATTACATTGAAACAAAAAAATCGTCACCTGATGTCTTGGCCCTTGCAATCAACAAACTCAAAAATGCGGGCCAGGAAGTACCCAAGAATTTCTGTGAATTGTTTACAATGGTCCTATTAATAATGCAATTATATTTGCGGTACCCAAAAGGCATTGTAAAGGATCACGAGCTTCGGCAATGCTTATCAGACGATTTGAGGTAAGTTATCCCCATCTCATCAAAATCAATACAAAATACTATGTAATATGTACTATACAGATGTTGATTTTGTTCCTTAGCCTCCCGGACAACTGTGTACAGGATTTGGCAAAAGTGCTTCTCAATCATCGCGCAACACTCAGTAAAAATTTGGCAGATACTAAAATGGAAAGAGCCAAAATGCTAGACATGCAATGGCGCATTAATATTTCCTTAACTTCAACGTAAGATACACGATAAATTTAAAACTCTTTTAATTGGATTTTTATTTCTAGCATGGCTGAACTAAATAAACCTACTATTGTTTTGCATTTTAAATTGGTCAATGGCAAATATCGAACCTTGGAATTGCCATTAACCATGTTCCAACGCTTGCGGTACAATGTGGCAATGTTATTAAGTGAATTACAATCTTTGCAGAACCGCCCTGTTTTAAAACAGTTTTAAAATGGTTGGTAACCTAAAAGCTTGAGATCATATGTGTATGTATATATTTTATTTAGTGTTATTCAATATGTAGAGGTTTTTACTGTTGACTAAAATAAATGCTTTTGTTTTGTTAAAACTTTATTTTTCAATATATGGCTTTTGTACTATCGGAATTATACCGTTGCGTGAATTCTAGCCCAAAAGAGTTCCCAAAGACGTTTCCATTACAATCTGCGATAGTGGCTGTTGAGTTTGACAGTCCTACAAAAATTATGGCAAAAATAAAACAAGAAACTAAAGTTATATGTCCGGCACATGATACAATAACATGTTATTATGTTGTTGTATGATGGTCCGGTAGGGATCATTTAGAGACAGCGATATACAACAAGTAAGTAAAGTACAGTCGAACGCTCCCGACCGTATGATACTCTCTGCTTTTATTCCTAATTATAATGTTAAAATCGGTATCCGCATATAACAATAAATAGTTCTTGTATTAGAAAACATTAAAACAAAAATAAAACTAAGCATAATTGCATATACATGAGTTTTTATGCACATACTCATTATTTTTTTTTTTTTACGGAAAAAGGGGGTGTCGCTGTCCAAAATATGAAATGGCAATGCATTTATGCTGTCTCTAGGAACCTGCGTGCCAAATTGGTATTCCTAAGTTCCACAGCTACTGAGATATTTGCTTTAAACGTCTATTTTTCCCGAGGTATGTCTAGTTTTTTGCTGATTGTGGGCGAATGGGGCGTGGCATCAAAAAAAAAAAAAAAATTCTTGTATTGACTGACTAAATATCGATTAGAAAGAGACCAAATTCGAACTTGTAGCTCTTACCATCTCTGAAATATGTTTGTTCATACGGACAGACAGACGGACATGGCTATATCGACTCGGCTTGTGACGCTGATCAAGAATATATATACTTTATGGGGTCTGCCACGCCTCCTTCTGCCTGTTACATACATTTGCACAAACCCAATGTACTCTTGCAGAGAGTATAAAAAACGAAGTCGATACTTTTTGTAAATTTATTCGATGCTTAAGTTTTTACAAGTATATACAATGAACAAGAACAAGTTGGTAGACACCGCGTTAGTTTTTAACGCACAAATTTCTCTTCTCCCAGCTGCCTATAATTTTTTATGGAAAGAATGTGCGTTTTCCAATTTTCTTTCAAACACAAAGCTTCCGCAATAAAGTTTTTGCATATTTAAATTGTAAACTAAAAAAAGAAAAAACTTTATTAAGTTCTCTTTTGCATACACTTTAATTACATTCTGCACAGGCGAGTATATAATTTCCATACTCTTTATATTTTATGAATTCGTTAAATAAATTTAAAAAAGAGTTAATTTTAATACAAAAAAATATCAAAAAATACTGTTTTTTTTTAGAAGTTCATGTTTTTTACACCAAACTTAACTAGTTTCTCCTAAAAGAACAGAAACCTTTATTTTAACATAACATTGGTAACATCATAATTCTAAGTTTTTTTTCACTTAAATTTAAATCAATTTTATTTTGAATGAAAAGCAGCCAATACCAAAATAAAATAGCCAAGACGCCAAATGGGAACAAAATTGTTAGTTTTGGCTCCAAATCGCCAACTTATGAACGAATAAAAACTAGTTCATTGAACAGAACTGAAACAACGAGAAACACAACATTCAGAGATAATAAAATAAACTCATCCCGAGTTATTTATTATTGAAATAAATACTTGATAAAATTACAGTGCACCATTTATAACATTATGGCATCGAAAAGAAAACAGAATTTTGGACCAGTTGATAATGATATGTTCAAAAAGAAACACACACTGGACTCGGATGAAGAGGACTCCGATGACTACGAACGGTGAATGCAACTCCATAAGTAAACATTTTTAAACATTGTAATTCATTTATGTTTAAAATTACTTTTGTAGTGACAACTTGAATGATAGTGACATCGAGGGTGGCGAGGAGGGTGTGGGCAAAGTGGAGGATGATGTGAAGATAACGCCATTTAATATGCGTGAAGAATTGGAAGAGGGCCATTTTGACAAGGATGGTCACTACCATTGGAATAAGGAATCGGAAATAAAGGATAACTGGCTGGACAACATTGACTGGGTGAAGGTAAACTCGTTAGAATGAAAGGTAGTTCAATATTTTTAAAGTGATTTACCCAATAGGTAGAGAAAGACAAGAACTACTTTCACCTAAACAACGCGGAAGAAACTCCAGCAGACGGTCTAACTACATTTAATCTCTCAGTGTCCCTAAGGAAAATGGTGGAGTTTATGAAGCCAGGTGAAAGCGTTCAAAAGGCTTTGCAACGATTGGGTCAAAAATGCCCAAAACTATCCACACTGGAAAAACTGAGAATGAAGAAAGCCGGAATTGTGAATAACGAAACCCAGCACATTTCGAAGCTCACTGAGGTCGCAAATGAAATACTCTCCCATACTGGAAACATGGATATATATCAAGAAACATATGAGCAGATCATGCGAAAATTAGTGGATTTGCCGGGTACCAGCAAAACAGCCGGCGACTCTTCTGATATGTATGCTGATGATTTTGAAGAAAAAGAGTGCAATCGTTTGAAGACATTGCAAAATGTTGAGGAGACAAATACAACTCAAATGCAATGGGAATTTAAATGGAAACAAAGTGATGACGAAATTCAGGGCCCATACAGCACTGAGAAAATGCTAAAATGGTCAAATGGTGACTACTTCAAGAATGGTGTCTACGTACGTAAAGTAGGAGAAAAATCGAATTTTTACTCTAGCAAGAGAATAGACTTTGATTTGTATTTGTAAACATGCTTTAACGCTAAAAAGTTGTATAAACCCTAAAAAGTTTATATTCTATTGTTTGCATAAGATGTCAGTAAAAAAAGGCATCTCAGTTTGTAATTAAGGGCTTATACGCAGTTAACATTTTTAAAAACTCAATTTTTTTTATTGGCTTACTACGAACCTTTAGAATAAGGCACAATAGCTGTTATGGCCGAAAACAGACTTTTTCATTTGAGTTTTGATCATTTACCAAAGCGCTTTTTCTTGTGTTCTTATGAGATGGCAAAACTTTAAGTGTTTTTTACGATACACGATTTGTACACCATAACTCATAAACGGCTTGTTCGATTAGTGTAAAATTTTAACACAACCTTCTTAAATATATTATCTTCGATTTATTCGTTAATTTGTACACAGAAAAGTGCCTTATTTTTAGGAGGGTTGGAAAATCGTATGCTCTACATTTGAAATTTGTGAAAAAAAAAATTTGTTAATTTTTTTCAAGAATGGATATATAACAATTAAAGTTTTTTTTTTTTTTTTTAAATCATAGATCTTTGAAAACAGGTCTTATTTCGACCTCATAACTGCGTATAAGCCCTTAATACATTAATTTTGACTAACATTTGATAGCGGTATATGAAATGCAAGTGTTTTTGAATTTATCAGTAAATACTAAATATGTATCAGTTCAGATTTGGGAAAGAAACAAAAAGTTAATTAAAGAAAAAACTATTGGCAATAATTAATTAACTTAGTCATTTTAAACTGTTAAAAGTGATACCAATTGTTAACTGCAAAAACTGAAAATCAAAATTAAGTAGCTAGATAAGTTTGCATTTGCAATAATGTAATGTTAGATTGTTCCAAATGAGTCATATTTGATATCGGTAAAGTATAAATAAACTAATAAAAATAAATTTGGATAGAAAATGTTTCGTATTATTTTCGAGCAGATTTCGCGGAATCCTCATGCCAGAAAATAGTGCAATTGGCAAAACAGAATGTTATTGAAATACTTTTCGATAACGATATGAACACAGATGGACAATCAATAACCAGTGCTGCCAACTATTCAGAGGGTTAAACAGCCAAATCAGCTTCTGAAAAGCTAGAAACAGCTAGAAAATTTTTAAACACATTCAGAAAGAAAAACAACTGTGTTTTGAACCAAATTTATATATGTTCTTATTTGAAACTGTTAACAATTGGAGGCAGTCGTCCTCGGAACTGTACGTTTCGTTTGTACCTATTTTATTTAAGTACTTTGAAGTCACCTCAAAATTGTGGCAACATTTATTTGCCAATCGTAGTCCATACCTGTAAATATTGATTTGCTCAATATTTATATATTTTTTGAAATATTAAAGTAAGTACCTTATGTGCAAAATTGAGTTCAGGGTTTCAATATGCATTTAGTTCCTCAATTTTGACTTAATGATGTTCCTTTGTAACTATTCCCGCGCAATGTGATTCACAAGTTGTGAAATTCTTTGCTAGTAGTGGGAAAGTATATATAATGCTGACAAAGTTGTACCGATAACAGAAATTTGTTCGACTATCGATTCAAAAAGTTTCCATGTTATATAAATTGCAGAGAGTTGCCAGAAATTTAACAAAAACTAGAAAAAAGCCATTCCCACTTTTTAAAAAGCCAGATTTCCAGCCACCAGCCAGATTGAAATTTATCCCGCATTTGGCACAGTAAACCAGCAAGATCTGTCAGGAAAACAGCTAAGTTGGCAGCACTGCCGGTGACATGATACATGACCGGTAATATTTAATATTTCGATTTCTCTATATTAAGACCGGTAGAAATATATCGCGATAAATAAAATCGATTATGTATACGATTTTTCTTCCTGTTCTACGATACAATACAACTCTACTTTGTTGCTAGTAGCAACACATTGTTGTTTACAAATTATTGACTAAAGAAAATTAGTATACTTCTGTACATTGTGTTTGTAACTTTTATAAAATCCGGCTGTGCAAAATTTATCGGCCAGCGAATACTGGCTAAATAAAAAATTGCTAAGGCTCGAGTTAACGCTGAAGGCACCGTTAATAATTGCGCGAAATGTTTAAAAACACTTTCCAATCTGGATTTCTGTCGATACTCTACAGCATTGGGTCAAAACCGCTTCAACTATGGGATAAGAAGGTGCGAAATGGACATATAAAACGCATTACAGATAATGACATCCAAAGTCTGGTGCTGGAAATAGTGGGAACCAATGTGAGCACAACTTTTATCACATGCCCGGCAGATCCTAAGAAAACATTGGGTATTAAGCTGCCATTTTTGGTGATGATTATCAAGAATATGAAGAAATACTTTACGTTTGAAGTACAGGCAAGTTGAGGGACTTCACAAGCCAACAGTTTATTGTACATAAAATCTATTGTTTGAACAGGTTCTGGATGATAAGAATGTAAGGCGCCGGTTCCGTGCCAGCAACTATCAATCCACCACTCGGGTAAAGCCGTTTATTTGCACAATGCCGATGCGTTTGGATGAGGGTTGGAACCAGATTCAATTCAATCTATCAGATTTCACACGAAGAGCCTACGGCACTAACTATGTTGAAACTTTGCGAGTGCAGATCCATGCGAATTGCCGAATACGCCGTGTTTATTTTTCCGATCGTCTGTACTCGGAAGATGAGCTGCCTCCGGAGTTTAAGCTATTTTTGCCGATACAAAAACCAGTTCAAAAGTCATCTGCTATATGCAGCTAACCAATTAGCCCTAAATCCATTTTGTGGCACGCATATATATATATAAACATTAATATATATATTCAACTTATCCCAAAAACCAAGCAAATCAGCTATTTATTTATCTTATAGCCATCAAATCACCTGGAAACAAATTTTCATGCAAGCCGGCATAAGTATTCAATAACAATTTATGTCAACTCGCAACACTCAATTCCGCAATAAAATTCAACATTTATGTAAGCATCAACGTTCTTAATCTGCACTTGTGAGTATCTCAACACCAGTATTAGTGATTAAGATAGTGTGCTCGAATTGTGCACTCCGTGAATTGTCCAAGCTGACTGCTGTCCAGCCGTCTTCTAAAAGTCCTATTTCACCACTGCCTAGGGACAGTATGGGTTCTATGGTAAAGGTCATGCCAGCTTGCATCTTGCCGGGAAGATCATTGTCTGCATAGAAAATTGTCGTTAAGTAATGGGCAACTTTAAGAAAATCAGAGAAACTTATACCATAATGATATATCTCGGGAGGACCATGAAAGTAGCTTCCAATGCCATGCCCAATAAATGCAGCAACTGATTCGAGTTTATGTTTCCGGCAAAATTCTTCAATACATTTCCCAATCTGATTGAACGCCACACCTGGACCACAAAGTGCAATACAGCTTTTTAAACAATTCCGCGTTGTATCGACTAGAAAGCGTCCTTGTTCGTCTACGTCCCCAACCAGAAAGGTCTCGGAGCAGTCGCCATGAAAACCGTTCTGAAAGACAGTGACGTCTATATTGATAATGTCGCCATCCGCCAACGGGCGATCATCTGGAATTCCATGGCAGGCTACATTATTGATTGAGGTGCATACAGACTTTGGAAACCCTGCATATCTCAGTGGCGATGGATATGCATTTTGGCTAAGGATGCGATCGTGTGCAAATAAGTCTATCTCATCGGTGGTTATTCCAACTTTTGCCATTTTCCCACATTCGCGGAGTATTTGGGCTGCCAATTTCCCGCTGGATCTCATGTGTTTCAACTGTTCGTCATTCTTGACTTCGGGATCTCCCAATGTGGTGCCTGGTGTCATATGCTTAAAATAGTACAGAGGTTTTTCGATATGATCAGGCACTCCTCTTTCATCCGAGACCTTTCCGGCATTGGTAATTAAATTCCATTTGCCCGTATCTCTGTAATGCAACAATGCTTTATTAATGATAAGTTCTGTATCAGCAGCAAAGCTGAAATAAATATTCGAATTAAATTGCATTGTTCGTTTTTTAGCGGTAATTGAGCTTAAATATTTTCATAAATTTAATTTTATCTTCCTACCGCTTGTTCAATTGGAAAAAATTACGTTGTAAGTACTGTCTGCAGCCATTTCTATTATTGCAAATAATTTGAGCTGTCCTAAACTGCATTTTGCTGTTAAAATATAATAACAATGAACAGCTGACCGATATGTATGCAGAGCTATCGATTATATTTAATATCGATAATATGTTCCTGTTGTACTCAAATTGGTTTTTTTTTTTTCATTATTAACATAAACAACGTACATAGATGTTAATTTTCCTAAGCTACAGAACATAAAATATATTTAAAATGAGTTGCAATTATGCAGACGGGTTGTCGGCATACGATAATAAGGGAATTCTTGGTATTCCAGAAGTAAGTACATACATTTAAATGCCACAAAAACAAGTTCAGATGGCTAATGTATATTTTTTTTTAAGAACTTCGATAGTGAAGAAATCGTCAACCAAAAATGTAAGGAGTTGGCTAATTTAATCCAGGAGTCTAAACATGTTGTTCTGCATACAGGCGCAGGAATAAGCACATCAGCCGGCATTCCTGATTTTAGGTACCAAAATTTTATAAAAAGTAAATTATTTTCTCATTTTTTTTTTTAATTTTACTGTTTGATTTAAGGGGCCCAAAGGGCGTCTGGACGCTGAAACAAAAGGGGGAGAAGCCAACATTTAACACATCTTTTGACGATGCAAAGCCTACAAAATCACATCTAGCACTTCGTTCTTTAGTTGAGCATGGGTACATTCAATACATTATATCACAAAACATTGATGGTTTGCATTTAAAATCTGGATTGAACAGAAAGTTTTTGGCAGAGTTGCATGGTAATATGTTCATAGAGCAATGCCAAAAGTGTCGTCGGCAGTTCGTAAGGGCCACTGCTGTGGAAACTGTGGGTCAAAAGGGACTGGGACTAACTTGCAAGTCCGGCGAGTTTGGCAATAGACGCAGTTGTCGCGGTGGAGTTTTGCATGATACAGTTCTGGATTGGGAGGATGATCTGCCCGAGCGTGACTTGGACATGGCGTTTATGCATTCTAGGTAAGATAATTCTAAATATGACGTGGAGTTTTCTCTTTAAAGATAATCTTATTTAGTTTGGCTGACTTGAATATAACACTAGGTACAACTCTTCAAATAGTTCCAAGTGGAAATTTGCCTCTAAAAAATCTTAAGCATGGTGGCAAACTAGTAATATGTAATCTACAACCAACAAAACACGTAAGAATGGGTTTGTGTATATTTTTAACGTTTATTAAATGTATTTTTATTCAGGACAAGAAAGCACATATTGTTATTTCAAGTTATATTGACGAAATATTAACTAAAGTCTGTAAGCGGCTAGGTGTGGAAATTCCAGAGTATTCTGAAAAAGCGGATCCTACAAAGAATTCTGATATTTTAGAATGGACGTTGCCTCAGGAATTTGTCAAGGCAATGACTAAGCTATTTAAAGAGCATCAAAAAAGTACTGCAAAAATCCGCGAAAAAGCATTTTCCAAGTATAAACCTTTGATAAAAAACAAAATATAAAGAAACTAAAAGGAAGTAAATAAATACCTTTCGTTGGTTTTATTTTGTACTTATTTTTTATATTTTGACATATTCTGAGGAAAAATATTTAAATTATACCGATCAATTTAGCTCAAACCGATATACACACACTTTATCGATACTCCAGAAAAATTATTATTATTACTCATCTCTAGTACATACGTACAATAAAAAATAAAGTAAAAATGGTAAGCATTATCGCCTACTCAAATAAACACAAAAATCCTTTTAAATATTTATATTATTTGCCATTCTAGTTGCCATTATCACTTTTAAAAACAGCACAAAGTCATCCAATGGTGAGTTGACCTGGCACCGGTACAATGACAGCATTAATTTGTATTTTTTGCTTAATTCCTTACAGCTGGTAGAGCTAAAAAATGGTGAAACTTACAATGGGCATTTAGTAAGTTGCGACTCCTGGATGAATATAAACTTGCGCGATGTTATTTGTACTTCAAAGGTATGTACAAGTTCAGTGATTTAATGTGTCTAATAACGCTGCTAGAAACTAACGGACATGTATTTCTTGGCTTTATCAGGATGGTGACCGGTTTTGGAGAATGCCAGAATGCTACATACGAGGAAGTACAATAAAATATTTGCGCATTCCTGATGAAGTTATTGACATGGTAAAAGAAGATGCTCAAGCCAAATCGCGTAACCGCGCTGAACTCAACAAAAATCGTGGCAGCAATCCATCACAAAATCAAAACCAGCGTGGTGCTAGAAGCGGGACCAGAAATAATTTTGGCATTCGAAATGGTCCAGCTGGAGGAGGTTTGGGAAACGGCGGTTTGCGTGGTGCAGGACCTTCGGGGCAAGGAAATCGACCACCAATTCAGGGAAATAAGCTTAGAAAGTAATGTGTACTCGTAGACTACGTTAGACACGAATAAAATTTCGACCTCATTTTGTATCTAATGTACCAAACCTTTAACTACCTAAAAAAAAAAATTATTCAAATATCGATATCAAACTTATCGTCTAGATTCCGATTAAAAGCACGGTTCATTTAGTTGAACATTTTCACTTGTTCTTGTTCATAAGTTAAATTTTATTTTGGTTATTTGGGTATTTTGGCTGTTGACCTGATAATTTATAGATTAGTAAAGCCTATCAATGGAAACATGAGAAAAAAAAGTGTATTAAACACACACATTGAAGAAAAGCCATTTAAAAGTCTTGGAGACAAAATAAAAGTCAAAATGGAACAGCTGAGTAATGGAGCATGTTCAGTGCAACAACTCTGTTATTTTCGATGAGCTATGAGCCACACAACCCTACTTTGTTTTTCTGAAATCAAGGTACTTAGGATTTGCAAAAATGTCGCGATTTAGTGGAGCGCTGCAACTAACTGACTTGGACGACTTTATAACTCCATCGCAGGTAAAATAAAAGTGCGATGTTAGTTACACGAATTGTTAAAATTACATTTACATTTAGGAATGCATAAAGCCTGTGACGATTGATAAGACAAAGTCAAAGACTGGCGCTAAAATAACCGTGCAGGCCGACGGATACTACGAGGAATCTGCTGTAAGTATGTGGGTAAAAAACAACTAGACGGCAATAATATTTGTATATCTTCAGAGCGGTAAGCAAAAGCTGCAAAAGGTCGAAATCACGTTGCAGGATTGCTTAGCCTGTTCCGGATGTATTACCTCAGCCGAGGGCGTACTTATTACACAGCAAAGTCAGGAGGAGCTGCTCAAAGTGTTACGGGAAAATCAAAATCTTAAAGCCACCGATGACAGCAGGGAATCCCGTATCATTGTATTTACAATTGCAACTCAACCATTGCTTAGTTTGGCACACCGTTATCAGCTTAGCGTGAAGGACACCGCTCGTTATTTGTCTGGATACTTACGTCAAATTGGAGCCGATTATGTGTTGTGTACAAAAATTGCTGATGACCTGGCGTTGCTCGAGTCCCGTCAGGAGTTCGTCGAGCGCTTTCGGGACAACGCAGAAATGGGGATGCTGAGTTCGTCGTGTCCAGGTTGGGTTTGCTACGCCGAGAAGACTCATGGCAACTTTATTTTGCCTTACATCGCGACAACTAGATCACCCCAACAAATTATGGGGGTTCTGGTCAAACAGATGTTGGCCGAAAAGCTAGGGGTATCTGGTAGTCGGATTTACCATGTGACGGTCATGCCTTGCTACGACAAGAAACTGGAAGCTTCACGCGACGATTTCTACAGTGAGGTAAATGAGTCCCGTGATGTGGACTGTGTAATAACGTCAAGTAAGTCGCCATGACAGACACTGTCCAGATGCCTCCATTAAATTCTATTTGTAGTTGAGGTGGAGCAAATGTTAGAGTCGGAGGAACAGACGTTGCAGGATTTCGAGCCATCTGATTTGGATTGGCCTTGGACGGACCAGCCGCATCCCGAATCAATGGTTTGGGCACACGAGGCCACTATGTCGGGTGGGTATGCCGAGCACATATTTAAATATGCCGCCAAGGAGCTGTTCAATGAAGAGACCCCAAATGAGCTGGAATTTAAGACACTACGCAATCGGGACTTTCGCGAAATAACCTTGGTAAAAGATGACAAGACGCTACTGAAGTTTGCTATTGCAAACGGTTTTCGAAATATACAAAATCTTGTGCAGAAGCTGAAACGCGGAAAAATACCACCGTACCATTTTGTTGAAGTCATGGCATGCCCATCTGGGTGCATAAACGGTGGTGCACAGGTGCGCCCTAGTGCGGGACAACATGTGCGCGAGTTGACCCAACAGCTTGAGGATCTGTATAGGCAACTGCCGCGTTCTGATCCCGACAATATGCATACTAAGCAGATATATTCGGATTTTTTATATGGTCATCATACCGACAAGTCCGAAGAGTTACTACATACTAAATATCACGCCGTGGAGAAATTTAATACGGCGTTAAATATAAAATGGTAATACAGATTGTAAATTTCTTGGTTATTTCTAGCTTTAGAGTCAGGAAACGGCAATTCCAACAAATATAAATACACTGTTTTTAATAGAAAAATAAAAATGTCACCATTATATTGTTAGCCTTTTTACCACAATTTATTAAATATTTATCCAGTTTGTTTAAGAGAACATGTGATGCTGAACTCGTCCATTAATTTTTTAAATATCAGTTTGAACACTTCTAAATAATCGATATAATTATCTTATAAACATGTATATATCGATAATCTTGTAAGAATCGATATTCCGATTGATTTTCAACATCCCTGAATGAATTACACGTAAACTGACACAGCAGACTGTTCCAGCTAAATAATATGATATTTAAAATATTTTTTGTGCTGTTGGTTTTCACTTTTGCATCTGCTATTGATGATCCACAAAAACAAAAAGATAAATCAACAAAGTTGCCACCCTGTAAGGCTTGCACAGTCCTTGTGGAATCCTTTAATTTGGGATTGGAGAAAACAAAACGAGGAAAGCATGCCGGTGGAGATGCAGCGTGGGAGCAAGAAAAACTGCGTATTTACAAAAACAGTGAAGTGAGATTTGTTGAAATTCAAGAACAACTGTGCACGGAGGTTAAGCGTGGACAGGATCACTGCCACACATTAAGCAACGACTACGAGTCGCTCATAGAAGACTGGTTCACCCACAAACAAGATGAGGAGCCTGACCTGCATGCTTGGCTATGCATCCAACAACTCGCACTTTGCTGTCCTCTCAATACTTATGGGCCAACTTGTCAACCGTGTGCCGATTGTAATAGTAACGGTTAGTACACTCTCCTTTACCTAATTTATTGTAACTATCATAAATGAAGGTCCTTAGCATTTAGTCAGAATACTAGATTTATCCACTTTAAGTTTCACTCCAAGGCCAAATTTTTTAAATGATATAGGCAAATGCAAAGGAAATGGAACACGCAAGGGAAATGGACAGTGCCTATGTGACAATGGCTACGCGGGCGTGAATTGTAATGATTGCGACGAGCAATACTACGAATCCTTCCGTGATGCAACCAAGCTTCTGTGCACATCTTGTCATGCTGCTTGTGGAAATGGCGGGTGCAACGGGGCTGGTCCAAAAAATTGTCGTAAGTGTAAGAACGGTTGGCGTATGGACACTGAGACTGGTTGTGTGGACGTTAACGAGTGCTTGGACCAGCAACGGACTTGCAACCCACAACAGTTTTGCGTTAACAATGAAGGTTCATTCACCTGCCTTGAGTGTGATCGGTCCTGCGAGGGTTGCGAAGGCGATGGGCCGGATATGTGCAAGAAATGTGCCGACGGATTTACGACAAAGGACGGTAAATGTCAGGGTAAGTAGTTTACATTCGTTAAGCCAATACTGCGATTAAATCAATCAATTACATTTTCTGTTCGCTTGTGTCTCTGTGCGCACCCAATGAAGATCTGTCGTCGCAGCAGCGCGATTCATATGTTAACATCACACGGTTCCTTACCTACTTTGGCATGTGTGTTGCCACGTGTGTTATCTTTCAGAGCTCCACACACATTGCCTATATTGTCGGCGGAGCAGTTGCTATCTACATAGCTGCATCTGAGTATTGGTTGAATACAACAGCACAAGGTGCACAAAAGCCCGAAATAGACACAAAGCAACTTGAGGATTTGATTATGAAGTCATTATAAACGAAATTGAACCTCACATTGGAATTTCACCCGCTGGTAGAATGTTAATTTTATTCTGTGAATAATTCGCACGGGAACATTAATCTGCAGTATTTTTTAATTGTGCATATTTTTGTATACATTTTATAAACAATCCTTTACATATTTTGCTTGCAGTAGCGTTGAAAATGGACAGCGAAAATGATTCAGATACGGAGCGAGACGAACTATAACGCACAGACCATAACACTTAAGTAAATTTTAGTTTAATAAAAAAATTAAATTATAATTTAAATATAATTAAATACCAAAAATGCCAAGCTAAGTAATTGATTCTAATTTGCTATACCTCGTTGCATTAACATATTTTTACAGAGAAATACTAGTTTTTGTGCTGTACGATTTGTATTATCAATTTTCCATAATTTTGTGAAATAATTGGTAGTAATACTAATAAATTTTAAGAAAAATAAGAGCTCCATTGACATTATTTATTTAATAGCATTGCTTTATTGTCATTTTTAGGCTGTTTTGTGAAATTACAAATTGAATCAATACATCGATATCAAACTTCATATTGGTCATCTGTGCAGAACATTTGTTCTGTTTAAATTTTAGCAGCATGTTAGCGATTACATAACATTTTTAAAGGATGCAAAATCTATCGAAATGTCTTTTACATCTTACTTCAATCAGAGTTGACAAAACTACTTTAAAAAAAGCTCATTTATTTGTATAGAAATAGATATTTATTCTCATTTTAGAACGATGAAGTCTAAGTACGATAATTTTTCCAACGTACCCCAAGACATGATGGTATAATTTAAAAGGTAAGATCGTTTGAATTTTCTCTGTCTCAAGAATATTATTAATTTAATAATTTACAGTACTGAGCAAAGTTTGTAGTTAAAATGTTTTCATTTTCTAACTGTGCAGTAATGTTTGGGATTTTATCTTTTATCTGATCAAGAACAAATAGAATGGGTCTGCCACAACTCCTTCTTCCTGTTACATACATTCCAACGATTACTGTATACCCTTTTACTCTACGAGTAATGGGTATAAATAGTGTTGGTAAATTTAGTTTGCTTCACCTTCAGGCCATTACCATAGACAACAACAGCAGCTACTGGAACATTGGAATGCGGCATGTTAATGCACCTGAAGGTAACAGGATTTTTAATTTTAGTTTGAGCTGTTTGGCACAGAAGGTCAAGCTAAGCTGTTATCGCCAGCGGCCAAAATAATAAGGAAAAAATCAATTTATCCTGTCACATTACTCTCGGCGAGTAGCTTTGACGTTTTTAATTAAGAAGTGTTGACGTTTCCGCCACAAAATCAATAACAGCAGCGGCGTTTGTCGGTTTTTCACAACGGACACTACGTCCTATTTAGTAGGCTTTTGCGTAACCAGGCAAAACCAAACAACAAAAACAACAAACTACATATATAATATTTAAATAACAATTAAATTCTAAATAACAAGTGACTTTAAGAAACAGAAATATTTATACAAATTTAAATGCTAAAATGTCCTCGCCATCGTCTTCACATCCATATGGGCTGTCCGCGAGTGATATAGCTAACGAGTACCGTGAGCCATACGGGGGATCAGCTGGAATTGTGGCCAGCACTTCCGTGACAAGTACGCGGCAACAACATCAACAGGAACTGGAACGCGAAGATACCCTAGAGTATTTCATCAAGTTTCCAAAGCAAACAGCGGACAATGATTTCGTCCTGGTCAATGAGGAGCATAATAATGTACCCATTGTTATGCTGCTTGGCTGGGCGGGATGCCAGGATCGATATCTGATGAAGTATTCCAAAATTTATGAAGAAAGAGGGTAGGTTATCAAAATTTGTTATCCCTGTTATCCACACCCAAATCTCCACTCAACTTCTGCAGACTCATTACTGTGCGCTATACTGCTCCAGTGGATACTTTGTTCTGGAAGCGCAGTGAAATGATTCCCATTGGAGAGAAAATACTCAAGCTTATTCAGGACATGAATTTCGACGCACACCCACTAATCTTTCACATCTTTTCCAATGGCGGTGCATATCTCTATCAACACATTAATATGGCCGTAAGAAAGCATAAGTCTCCGCTCCAAGTTCGTGGTGTTATATTCGACTCGGCGCCTGGTGAACGACGTGTTTTGGGACTATATCGTGCCATTACCGCTATTTATGGTCGCCAAAAACGCTGTAATTGTCTAACGGCACTGGCTATAACACTCACCCTGAGCATCATGTGGTTTCTTGAGGTACTGCTACCTTTAAGACCAGTTTCTTAAGATATACATGCTTTGTTACAACTCAGTTAGCATATTTAATATAATCTTTCATATTAGCTGATTAACTACATACCTAAATTATATTTAGTTGCAAAACTTTCGAGTTAATTTTGAATGCTAAATTACATACTATTGTTATTACTTTCTCCAGCTATTCATTTTTTCTTATTTCCTAAAAATATTTTCCATTCGTTTTTTCTTCGTTTTTAATATTGCCAAATTATAATTCTCACTTCACTTCGAAGTAAGCTTAAAAATTTCGAACGAAATAATTTGTACCAACTAAATATGTACACATGTAGTTTTGAAAGATACATTGTGGGCCCTCAGTCAATGCCGATTTGGCTGGGTGTTAGATAGTTTATAAATTATTTTAAGAAATGTATTAATTACATTTAAATTTAAATTGCAGGAAACTTTTGTTGCCTTTAAAAGTTTGTTCATGAAATCGACACCGGTGAATGCCAGTCCGTTTAGCGAGCTCAAGAACGAGACGAACAAATATCCTCAGCTATTTCTTTATTCCAAAGGAGATGTGGTAATACCTTATAGAGATGTGGAGAAGTTTATTCGATTGCGTCGGGACCAGGGAATTGACGTGTCCTCTGTTTGCTTTGAGGACGCCGAGCACGTAAAAATTTACACCAAATATCCAACACAATATGTGCAATGCGTCTGCAGTTTCATCAGGAACTGCATGGATATGCCCAATTATCAGGTGATCGGCGACATTACTGAATCGAATCCCGTAGAACAGCAGCATCAACAACAAACACAACAGGCTGGAGGCAATTTGAAATATGATTAGAAATTGAGCGAGATTTTGGTTGACATTGATTTGATTTGAGGACAAGAAGGACAACGCATCAAACGCATGTGATAGGCAGCACAACTAATATTAACTAAATGTACTAAAATACTATTTGCAACATACACACACACATATGCAGTACTATTTAATGCAAAACTTTTTAACGTAATTAATGAAATTTTATGCTGGCGATCGCATCGCGTTCGCTGCCGCTTCAATGTAGCAACGAATTTCAGAGTTACTTAATCTTAACGCGGATTCTTATATTTCTCCCTATCCTTCTCCTGCTAAGTGTAGGATGTGCATTAAATAAAAAGACTTTATTAATTGTATATGTAGAGTAGAGTATGAGTTCAATTTTTTAAAATTACTTTTCTCTGACAGCAACTGACTGCTGTGTAACTTGCCAGGGTGGTGTGCAACTATCGAACTATTGTAGCGCAATCGTTTATATTCGATAACTTGCCAGTCGCCATCTTGGAATGTGCAAAGAAGAAGAGCGAACAAAAAGCAAGCGAAAAATCTTTAAGCGTATTTATTTAAATGTATAACTTGAATAAATCTATATATTTATTAAGACCAAGTACATGTATCTAATGATCAACTCAGCAACATAAAAGAAATCCCAGCACAGCTGCCACGCAGCCTTTTTCCGAAAGGCTGAGCCACAAAAAAATCGAAATCTACGGCCCGAAGGTATCTCATACTCAAACACACACATACCACATCAGTGCAAGCAAAAAGAGGCAGAAGAAGCAGAAAGACAGGCAGAGAGTGTTTTCCATCAATTTCTGCTGAGCTACTTGGAATTGAGGTAAATAAAACAAAAAGCAGAATCTGCAGTTTTTTTTTGTCTAATTGTTATTTGGACATACATTTGTCCAAATAACAGTTGGACAAAATTCTGGCGCCTACTCGTATTAACCGCGGCGCACGCCAGCTCGGTGCGCGCGCGTTTGTGTGTGTGTGTGCATGTGCAATTAATGCAAATTAATTATTTATTCTATTCAATGTTTTGCAGACGCCTTTTACTGACTTCTGGCCAGGTACATAGCCCAGAAGCAGCCTTTTGTATTACGGGCAGGCGATATATTAAAAACACTCGCCACAGCTCGCAGCATACTATGTCTCACTATTTGCACCAGCAGAAACCACAAGAGCACACATAGCCATGGCTGCGACGAGAAAATTGCAGGGTAAGCACATTTATAATCAATTACAATTGCATGCATATGTTGTATATATATGTATGTACGTATAAATGTAATTCTATGATTCAATTATCGATAATTTCCTGAACAGGCGAGATTGACCGGTGTTTAAAAAAGGTAGCCGAAGGCGTGGAAACGTTTGAAGATATTTGGAAAAAGGTACACAATGCGACAAATACCAATCAGAAGGTAAGCACCTGACGAGACAGCCAGTTTTATTTCAAAATTATTCTAATGCTTCGTAATTTCCGTCACTTGCCAGCAAAAGCATCTGCAGGAGAAATATGAAGCAGATCTCAAGAAAGAAATTAAAAAACTGCAGCGATTACGAGATCAAATAAAATCATGGATTGCATCCGCCGAGATCAAAGATAAAAGCGCGCTGCTCGAGAATCGAAGGCTCATTGAAACTGTAAGTGTCGTAGTCAATGTCTTACAAATGGCTTTAGCACGTTCTATATTTTATTGTAAACATTTGGTATTGAGTTTTTTAGATTGTGTTACTTTAATTCAATATTTGTTAACGCGTATTAATTGCTGTCATATTTGAAATTCCTTTACAGCAAATGGAACGTTTCAAGGTTGTGGAGCGTGAGACAAAAACAAAAGCGTATTCTAAGGAGGGTTTGGGCGCAGCACAAAAAATGGATCCAGCGCAGCGGATCAAGGATCATGCGCGCAACTGGTTAACCGGCTCAATTAGTACACTGCAAATTCAGATTGATCAGTATGAGAGCGAGATTGAATCGCTTTTAGCAGGAAAAAAGAAACGTTTGGACCGTGATAAACAGGAAAGAATGGATGATTTGCGTGGCAAACTGGATCGACATAAATTCCATATTACCAAATTGGAAACGTTGCTGCGACTGTTGGACAACGATGGTGTCGAGGCTGATCAAGTAAACAAAATCAAAGATGATGTCGAATACTATATTGATTCTTCGCAAGAGCCGGACTTTGAGGAAAACGAATTCATCTATGACGATATTATCGGTCTTGATGAGGTTGAACTGAGCGGCACAGCCACAACGGATAGCAACAATAGCAACGAAACGAGCGGATCACCAAGCAGTGTCACTTCAGGCGGTAGTCCACCCCAATCGCCAGTTACAGTGCAGCAGGTGCTGCCTTCACCCTCTTCATCCCTTCAACATCAAGCGCAGGCGGCGACGACACCTGTTAGTAGTGGGGGTCCAGGCGGCACCAGCGCCGCAAGCGCAGCCCAGTTCCAGCATTTGCAGGCAGCAGCGGCTGCGGCGGCGACTGCAGTAGCGACAGCACAGCAATCGAATGGCAACAATGTTGGTTATGCGAGCGACACAAGTGCTGCCTCATCCTCAGCGACAACGTCCACGGAGGCGACAACGGGTGGCGGGGACAAGCGTAATAAAAGCAGCGAAAGCAGTGCCAACAGCAGTAAAGCAAAGGTAATTTTTGTTGGTCACTCTTCGTTAAGGAATACATTTTCAAAAGGCCAGTTAATTGAGTTTATTTTTATTTCCATTTCATAAAATCCCATGTAATATGTCACTTAAATTTTATTAACTGAAAATGTCACTTTACTTGCAGCAGCAACCTCAGCAGCCAATCAAGCCGATACCAGTGCGTGCAACATCAAAAGCACCCGCGGGTAGTGATAGTGAGTACTCGCAGTTGTTTTATTTATTGACTTAAATTATATTTTCAAACGTTAAATAATTGCATAATTATAATAAGCAGCTCAAGTCAATAAGATTATCAGCTCAACGCCCAGCAAAAACCAGCAACAACAGCTTCCCACGGCCGCCTCAGTCTTGGCGTTTAGCGGGACGCAAAGCAACAGCAGTAGCAACAACAACAATAGCAGTAGTAGCAGTAGCAGCAGTATTGTTGCCGCCAGTGGTCACAATCCAGCTGTGCAGCCACATGCTCCAACGCCTGGTCTAAATGCAGCTGGTGTGGCAGCGACATCCGTCGTTTGCACAGCAGCAACAGTTGCTGCGGCGGCAGTAGTATCAGCGAGTAGCAGCAGCAACAACATTCAAGGCCAATCTGTGATTCAAGCGACACCAACAATTGCATTTGCAGCGGTGGCCAAACACAACACATGTAGGCCTTTAATACAACTTTATGGATTCATTTGATATTTAATTTTCTGTTCAATTATTAGCACTACTGGAAAATGGACCTGTGCTGCAGCAACAACAGACGACGGCGCCTACAGTGGCTGCCATTGTGAGCGCCAACGCACAGGCTAAGCAACAACAACAGCAGCAGATGGCACAATTATCCAATCTTCAAACGAATTCCTCACATATGCAGAATGGTTTGTGATTTTACAACTGCACATAAATGTCTTTATTTTTATTAATTTGATTAAATCGTAGGACTGCCTGTCTCACTCAGTAGCAGCAGCAGTGGCAGCAGCAACATCAGCAGCAATATCAACAACAATGCCGTCGATGCGATTTCATTGAAAACCATGGCACAGGAAGCCATTAATCGATCCGTGATTGAACCCAATTCACTAAATCAACAGGCAACTAATGTAGATACGAGACAGCAGCAACTACCAGCGCAACAATCGCTGCTGCAACATCATTTTAGCACCGAAACAACTGCCAACCAACAACAACAGCTCCAGCAATCAACAGCTGTCGCAGCAGCACAACAACAACAAAACGCAGCAGCAGCTGCAGTCACAGTTGCAGCTGTTGGTACAATTGTTGCGGCATCCAGCAATGGTCCCACAGCTGTCAGTGGACTCATGAATCTGGCGAATGCCGGCGGTCAGCCGAACAGCGGCAGCGGAGGTGTCGTTGTCCCAACCAATGCCAAAACGCATACACCACAGCAACAACAGCAGCAAATTACTACAACGGAGGCACATATACCGCCGCTATTGGGCGTGACGCCCTTGGGTCCTACGCCCCTGCAAAAAGAGCATCAGCTGCAGTTCCAAATGATGGAAGCCGCATTTTATCACCTGCCACAGCCAATTGACACCGAGAAGCTGCAAACCTACTTTCATCGCTCACCGGTGCAAACGCCAGCGCACTACCCTCAGGTGAGTCAGGTACATTGAGCAACCAGTTGTTCCTCATATGGCTATATCATATCATTTCGTTCTCTTCTCGATCAACCAACACAAGGCACAGCTGCCTATATACGACACCGTTGAATTTTATCAGCGACTCTCCACGGAGACACTCTTTTTTGTATTCTACTATATGGAGGGCTCCAAGGCGCAATATCTGGCAGCAAAAGCATTGAAAAAGCAGAGCTGGCGCTTTCACACCAAGTACATGATGTGGTTTCAGCGGCACGAGGAGCCCAAGATTATCAACGATGATTACGAACAGGTGAATACACTTGTGAATGCAAATACATAATCATTAATATCAAGACTAAGTCTTATCATTTGCGTCACAAAAACATGAATGCAATACTTGCAAGAATTCGTTCTAAAAAATTATATTTTCAAACTTAATGTCCCAATCGTAAGAACAACTGTAGAGGAAGCAGTACCGGCTAAAAAATATGATAATACTCTTCAAATGAAGCCTACAAACCTTCTGTGTTTTACAAAAAGTAAATAGTAAGAAAGGCTGCATCGAGCGAGCCGATTTGATATAGTTATCCAATCCAGACCAAATCGTCTCGACTGTTTATGCTGATGGTGAATATATGGGGTCGGCCACGCGTCCACGTTTTTGACCAACTTAATTAGCCACTGGACTCTTGTGGACTACTTGGCAATCAGATTTAATTCCAATATCTCATATATATCAGTTATAATGACATCAGCTGCCATCTCTACTATTTGATGTCAATGATGATATATACATATAATTTATTTATGTTTAAAAGCGGAAATCTTTTAAAACATATTGGGTGTTGTTCATTTGTTGTTGACACCTCTGAATGACTGCCAATGACTTAACATATTAATTTCCATATTGATTTCAGGGTACGTACATCTATTTTGATTATGAGAAATGGAGTCAGCGCAAGAAGGAAGGCTTCACCTTTGAATACAAGTACTTAGAAGACAAAGAGCTGAATTGAATACTGCGTTGTTGTGGTGAGAATGCGTCGGCTGCCCATAAACACAATTCCCTAATCCATAACAACAACAACATCAACAATAAAGAAGAATTAAAAGAATACAATCATACATAGTCCAGAATTCACGACACTTACACTCACAAACCCAATAACACATACACACATGCAAAACAGATGCAGATACAGATACAGAAACTAAAACTGAATCAGAAATTCATTAGAAGTGAATAATGAGAGACCAGGTTATAAAAGAAAGAAAAAAAATAGCAAGCGATAAAGCGAGCATAAGTGAAAAGGAAGTTTTGAAGAATGATACTTGTTTGGAAAATGCATGTAAAAACATATGCTTTTTTTATAAATGTTAAATTGTTTATTATTATTTTTTTTTTAAGATTTACTTTCCTAAACTAATGAGAAACATAAAAAGAGTAACAAAAAAAAAAGAAGTGGAAAAAAAAAAACAAAACTAAATTAAACTATAAAAAGGATATGTAAAATGTATGCAACAAATTGAAATTTGTGGCAATCGCTGCAAAGCCTAAGCCTCTTCCCCACTTCTCCAAGCCCAGCTATACACACATATACATAAACACATATATAGAATATCGCTCAGCGTCTCTCTTTTCATTCGGATTAAGTTACTTCACCCTGTAATCAATCTAACCACCCATACGCACTCCGCTACGCACCCCACACTTGTATCATGAATAAGAAGCGCAGCAATTTGTGCAGTAAATACTTTTAATTGTAAACATTTAGCGCACCGATTTTTTGCGATACTAACTTATTGCAACAAATTCAAGAAAATCGAGAGAAAAAAAGAGAACTTCAGCTGATCTTATTTAAATTAAATAATGTAATTACGATTACTAAGATCATTGATTAAGTTGAGCATGATAATGATGCTGAAAGGCAGACAAACAAACAAAAAACAACAAATTAATGCGTAAAAATACCGTTTTTTTAAATGTAAGCAAAATAAAAACAAAACGTGAGTGAATAGTAGAAACTTATTCTTTAGTATTATTTTGTTATTAATTTGATTTGGTTTTCCTTTTTCTTTTTGTTAAAAGTGTTTACGTTATTCTCTCGTTTCCAGTTTGTTTTAGCCCGGTTGATCCTCAGAACGTTTGTGCCCCATTTCGAAGTCGTTTGATTGTTTAAATGTTCAGAATTTAAATAATATAGTCAAATGATATAAACAAAGGCATTTTAAAATGTTTTTGCGTAAATATAGCATTTTTGCTAAACGATATAAAACGAAAATTAATTTAAAAATTTTACAAGAATAGTTTTAAACAAAAATAAAATGCATGCAGAAAACAAAAACAAATATGGAAAACATTTTAAAAATTATTAGAAAAGAATGCATCAAAATATACATACATACAATTATTAATTAGCCTGTGTTCTTCACAACTGACTTTTCTTTGTATTGCACAGGTGAATCACTCCAAGTAAACAGATACCACATTAATTTTGCTGATATTGGTTTATTGGCCTACATATTAGGATTTAAAATTAAAACTTTGGCCGCACAAAGATTTTCACTTTTCGATAAGAGTAGTAGGGTCCACGCCAGTCCCACCATGTGATGCCCCTTACCCCGATCTCTTGGGTGTAATTGCCTCTCAAGTACATTCCGAAGAGGTGGCTGAAGGAGTGCCCATAATTCTGAGACTGATTCCGGTGAGTTATTATTATTTGATGGGCTTACCTGTTGTTGCACCAGTTGTACCACCAAGCTCCCATCCGCTCGACGGCACAGTTCCCGGAATATCCGTCGTTATCCCTGTCGTATGTGGAGAATTTCATATTCAGATGATAGGCCAGTGAATCCCCTGCATTTCCAGTGTAGTTTCCTAGCTTTTCTAATGAAAAGAAATTGGTTTCGTTACCCACAAGGAACTCATCGTACAGTGCATATTTCGTAATTCCTTCGAAATCCTCCAGAGCTATAAGCACTTCTTGTGCCTTACTAGCAGTTATCGCATGTAGCTTTTCCAGTCCGATGAAAAATTCACCGTAAAAACACCCGAAGCCATCCTTGTAGTCCTGCCAATCTCGATAGAAGTTCATCTGCCCATTAAAGCGGTTCAGGATCATCGTCCAGCTGGAGTTGGCTGCCAGGATTTCAAGCCCGACGAAGGATTCCCCTGCAGAGATCGGTAGAATGCCCTCAGTACAGATGTAGAGATTTGAGTGTTCCTGGCCTATATGCTCCCTAGTTGGGCTTTTTTCGGGATCAGGCCATTTTCCGACTCCTGCTTGAACACTTTGAATTATAACAAAAGCGACTACCAAAATAAGCCAAGCAGTCCTCATTTTTACCCTTATCAAAACTTGAATGATTCAGTTTATTGAGAATCGAGCATTTTTACTTCGGTATTACTTTAATTCCTTATCGACAGTTATTTGATAAGTATTTTTTTATTAACTTCGTGCAATCTTAGATGATTAGGATTATTGTTCTAAATGAAAACTGAATGTTACCGACTAGGTTTGACTGCACTCGAAGTTAATCGAAATAACAGAACACTTCTTCGTTCTGGGGGAAGTACAGGGCCTTTGAAGGCAAGTTCTGTCTAATGTTGAACTAAGAATGATCCTTTTGCGATTTTCCAGTCCGCCATTTTTTTTATAAAAATCATTCGATTATTTTAGTTCGACCTCAACTGAAAATATCAATTTAATTTTGTTTGGGAAAGTATTTCAAATAATCAACCTAATATAGTTCGATTCAAATTATTGAAAGCCAAAATATAATAAGACGATACCAAAGGCTTCTGTGAGCCGACTGTATAAGAGACCGTACTCATTCTAGTGCCCATTTTACTTACAAACAAGTAATTGTTGACCGATTTGTCCTATAGTTATAATAGTACTTTACACATAAACGAACTTTTCAGTTAGGTGGAGTGGCTCCAATTTGAAATAAACTAGATCTGCTCGGTAAGTGTACGGACTTTCATTCCAAATTTGGTGTCATAGCTATTTTGTCTTGGCTGTTGATGCTGATCAAGAATATATATACTTTATGGGGTCTTCCGAGCCTTCCGAGCCTTCCGCGCCGTCTTTCAGCCTGTTACGCACATTTCGCTTCTGACAAACTTAAAAGATCTCTTTACTCTTTTCAGAGTACGGGGTCTAATAAATAATCGATACCTTCTTTGGAGTAAACAAGACTAACTTTGGCTATTGTACAGAATCGGTTTAAACAATCTAGTGTATTATAGATATTGGCTCTTTGAGGGTTCCCATGTTGGGCACTAATAGTAATTTAATTTACTAAATATATTTAATTTATTAAATACTTTTATTTATTACACAACTGGTAAGCTAGCAATACATCGAATTCAAAACTCTAAGAATAACTTCCGCTTTGTATATTATGCATAACACATGGTACATGGAACATGATGTTTTTAGTATATGACTAAGTTCTAGAAGGAGTCCGACACATTTGTACCCCAGACAACGTCGTATTCGTCGTCCTGGTCATGGCCCCAACCACGCTCCACCACGGTTACGTCATTAAGGTCATTTTCGTATTCGCTGGGGGAGGAGTGAGCCGCAAATCGGCTGGTATCCACTTGGACGATTTCGTGTTCATTGGTTGTCGGCTTCGTCTCGATAACCGGCTCCATGTCCTTGAAAAAGTCATATTCTGGAGGTTCTGCGGTGTTACTTGGCGTTGTTAGTTGCACTTGGATGTCCAATGCGCTGAGATCGTCGATGAGCTTGCGGTTGGAATGTGGCGGGTGCGCAGCTCCAGTGGTTGTGGATGTGGATACAGTGGAGCAGGCGGTGCGGAATGAGTCGGCTATAGAGGGTTGTGTTGTCTGCGTGGAGGAGCTACTTTGTGTTTCTACGTTGATTAGGTTGAGGTCATCCAAGGCTTCCTGCTTAACATGAAGACGCTGCAGTTCATCTGTATTCTCCCAATCAGACCACGCATCCTCATCGTCGTTGACGAGCGTATGCTCGTGGGCGGCACTGCTGGTGGAGTTCTCCGAATTTGTATCTGGACTGCTCCCAGGGCTAATTTCCAGAGGCTTCTCAGTTAAATTCACAATGCTTTTATCATCCTCACCACCGTCAGGACTCAGGCGCAGTGCCATCGGCGCCACATTACTTTCCACAGGCAATGGACTGCCGGAGACCATGTAGTCAACTGCATCCATCGCGTTCCCGTTCATTAGCGGTGTAATTGATCGTGGTTCGGTCCACTGCGCTGTGCTATCCGAGGAAACGGCGGCATGTGGTCGTCCATCAGAAAAGCATCGTCGGCGATCTCCTCCGAGAACGGTAGCTGCACCCAAGATTGGCACGAGATCGGCGAGTGAGCGGAGTGTCTTGGCCACCAGTTTATCGTTGGTATCGTTCATTCCCATCTGCAAATGGGGCAATATCTCGCTAAGTAACTGCTCGTCGCTCAGCAGACGCACATACTCCATGAAATAGTCGAGCAGTGTGAGTCGTATTTGTGCATCCCGCAGGCGAAACATCTTGAGAACATGTGGCAAAAGATACTCCACATAGGTCTGTGGCGAGAATAAGGCCGTAGCTCCATTCTCCGTCTTCGTACGCAGCACGAACGGCGTGACAGAGTGCTGGGCGGTGGGATCAAGGAGGACCATGCGGGAAAGCAGATCACTGGCAAGTTGAGAAGCAACAATTTGCTCATCAAAGAACCGCAGCCGCTCAATGAGACTACTGAAGAACTGCTGACGCTCCTGCACTGATTTAAGGGGCAGCTCAAAAAGAAAGGAATGTATAACCACAAATTCATGGTTAAAATAGGGGTGCAGCAGTACGGCCGACAGCTTTGGACGCATCTCTGTGTTTTGGTGCCTCAGGTGTGTGCTGCAATACGCCCGAAATTCTTGTACATGTGGTGTTCCCGTCGAGCTGTTGCTGTCACTGCATTTGTCCAGGATCTGTTCGCAGAGTGTCGCAAAGGCAAACTGCTCCAGGGCCTGCTCCATGTTGGGCGAGTCGATGGCGGTCGGCTGGCGAAAGCTGTGTGACAGTTCCAGCAGCTGTTTGGTAAGCTCTTTGGCCTTCCAGACATACTCAAAGCCAGCCAAACGCCAGCTGCCCTTATCTGTCACGTATATAGACTGTGTGCAGATATTGAGATGTCGAGCAAGAGCCTTTTCCACTAGAAATATCAGACTGCAGAGTATTGTCCGTAAGCCCAGACATACCTCTATGTCACTTTGCTGGGCAAGCACATCGTTTAATGGTCGGACTCGTTCCGTGGCCAAATACTTCTGACCAGACTGCTCCCATGTGGACATATATTTCAGTATATATGGATGTCGATAAATCATCAGATTCTGGAGCACAAACAACGCATGATATATCTGAGCTACTAGAACTGTTGATGCTTACCCTTATTGCACGTTCTATTGGTCCTTGGGCCACCCACAGTTGTCCTTTTACCAGAATTTCACCCTTGAATATGGAGAGGAGTTGACCAGCGCCTCCTTCCTCGTTGCAGGTTGTTGGCGACTCGGCATTGTATAGTGCCCAGAAGTCGTTTACTTCGATTGCATTTTTGTCAATTATTATGCCTTTTAACTTGCTGCCTTCATTGCCCATTTTATTTTGTTAATTATTAATAAAAACAAGTGCGGAAAGTGGCAAAATTTAACATTTTCAAATGCTGTTATTGACAGTGCCAGAGTGCTAGCAGCAGCATATGTAATGTATATATCAAAATTGTACAGCTCGTCAACCTATAACATTTTGGATATTGCCCTATATATTTTTTTTAATGTTTAAATAAATAGTGAACCTATTGCTTCCGGCAAGCATTTTGAAGAAAAAGAGCATACATGAGCCTGTTTTGCTTTATTTAACTTATTAAAAACTCATTTATGCTCTGTTAACTTCAAACTGGATCAGAAAACTGTTAAAGCCATGTTAAAAACGTACAGTGCTGGAAAACGCAAATTTGATTTGTTGTGCAGCACTAGACTGAGAGGCAGGTCGTGATGAAAAGTTTTCGTTGAATATTTGTTTTACAACATAAAAGTTAAAAGACATAAAATGGATTTGTACGACGATATAGACGCTAAGCCACGTGCCAGTCAAATGGACGGGTGGTCATCGGGCATTAAAATGCTACAAACACAGCTGGCAGTTAAGAAGGCACAATTACCTAAACCAAAGCCAAGGGATCAAAGAAAAAAACCGGTGGGTAAATTCATCTTGCTTGTACTTAAATGTAGCTTTTTTAAAAACTTAATATCTGTATGATCAGCTTATGACGCCAGTTGTTAATCTGCGCGCCAAACGAGCAACAGACTCTGAGAGTGTCACCCCTGTGACAGTCGCTGCCAAGTCAGTCACAACGTTAGCTCCGCCTCCTGCGTTAGAGAGCATTAAAACCGATGATTGGGATTTCGTAGTGGATGAATACGATCCGCAGTGGCCTAACGAATATGAGAAATTGAAGGATAAGACTAAGAGTAGTGACAAACCACGCAACGTCGGCGGTGGTGGGAACGCACGCGAGGAGCGAGAACGAGACCGGGATCGTGATCGGAAGCGCAATCGCAACGGACGCAGAGAAATTCACAATCACGACAATTCGCCACCTGCTGTGAAGTTCAGTGGATTTGCCCATCGGCAAAGTGACGAGGACAGATATAGTCCACCTGCTCCAGGTTCAGTAGCCAAACAAGGTGGTGGAGCTGCAATTGCACCACCACCTTCACTTTCGATTGAAAATGGCGATGGCTCCTCTAACGTAACCATTCCATACACGGCCAGCTCGGTAGCTGCCAAGATAATGGCAAAGTATGGTTTTAAAGATGGTCAAGGTCTGGGAAAATCTGAGCAGGGTATGTCTGTAGCGTTGCAAGTGCAGAAGACATCCAAGCGCGGTGGTCGCATTATTCACGAAAAGGACGTTTTTTTACCGCCAATCGGAGCTCCATCCTCACCTCCGCTCTCCCAACTGCCAGTCGCGAATACAACACCGACGGTATCGGGCCCGGTTCCCATAGCTGCAGCCGCTGTTATGCCTCCACCTCCATTACCAGGACCGTCTATAGCATCGACAGGCAGTGAACCAGAGCCTAGTATAACCGAAATCATGAAAACTCCCAGTAAAGTTGTTTTGCTTCGCAACATGGTAGGACCGGGCGATGTGGATGAAGAACTTGAACCGGAAGTAAAAGATGAATGCAATACCAAGTATGGTGAGGTAAACAGTGTCATTATACACGAGGCGTTCGGGACTGTGCCCGAAGATGCCGTTAAAATATTTGTCGAATTTAAGCGGATTGAGAGCGCCATAAAAGGTTTGCTTTATTTATCTCATTATTTACCAATTGACTAATATTACTTTACCTCACAGCTGTAGTGGATTTGAATGGTAGATTTTTTGGAGGACGCCAGGTACGAGCTGGATTTTTCAATTTTGATAAGTTTAAGAGTTTTCAATTAAACTAAAGAAATAAAAATATTTTAAATAACGTACATATTTATCTTTGTGTTCAATTAATCGTTTGCCAATTAATGGCAAAAAATTATCACAGATGTCGCTTTATATTGTAATCGATTTCTGCAGGAAAGGGTGGCAACTCTGTATCAGTTTGTCAAACCAAGAGTCAAACGTACACGCTACGACAGAGCAGTGTGTTATGACAAAGAGGTTTTTTTAACATTTATTTGCGTTTTAGATTTAATTAATTATGCAGACGTCTTTATTTAACCAAGCCAGAATTTGGTACTGTAAATATAAGCTTGCACAAACAAAGTAAGCGTGTGACTTTTCTGTGACAACTCACAATAGCCAGTTGTATCGTGTCTAGTACACATATGTAGCTAGTAAAGAGGTTTGGTTTGAGAACTAAAAACAATTATCGCAAATATTCGCTTTCGCTGCGTTGCAAAATTGATTAAACAAGAACAATAGGAAAACCAAGGTGAGTTCCTCACGATGATTTGTTTACACTAATACAGCAAATTATTATGCATTTAAATTGAAAAACAACCGCGACAAGAAATAAGAATTGTGTTGTGCTTTTTTTTCTTTCCTTTTACGCGAATACATAAGCCAAAGCAAATGACCAGAGAGCAGTAGAACGGTAAATTCTCTAAATGTCAACGACACACAGGCACTTGTAATTAAATTCAATTAAGCTGCAGCTATTACTCAATTTGTGTATCAATTTTTATACATCTGATAATAGAAATAATACGAGACGCAGTCTTGACACTCCAGGTTCTCCTCATTCCTCGTATAACTCGTGCCCAGACACTGCTCGCAGCTGTATTAGTAACTGCAGCAGCGATACGCTTATATATACATGAGCTTATATGAACGTGCATTAAAGAGAAACACACAGTCGACGGCGCAGCGCAGATCACTTTAGTAGTTGACAAGCGCTTTGTACTCTTCATGTCAATCAACAACAAAAGTTGAGCATTGTTTACCGTTCTGCCCACGCCCTGCGACCACCACCACCGCCCGACAACAGAAACAAACAAACGTCAACTGTAGTTGCCATATCCTCCAAGTAATTGTTGCTACCGTTGAAGCCATGGTCCTGCTATCATCGCTTTCTGCTGGTGCTGCAAGGTAAGGGGCTCTTCCCAATTGTGGATGCTGAATAACAAATATTGTCGTTTCTCTCTTTCTGCTCGCACACGCAGTTTTTTGTTAATATTGAATATTTATTAATATTTAATGTATACATATATTAAGCACATAAGAAAATATTTTTACGTTAACAGTTATGTTATTTACATCTCTTTCTCTCTGTTTCTTTTTTTTTTCTTTTGTTCGCGGTTTCCAAATTGGGGCAGACGCGCTCCGATCCATAACATCTACAAAAAAAAACACCGCTTTTTGGACAACATTAATAAATAAGCATACGCACTAATACACACACACCCATACACTTGCCAATGTACTCACTTGTTCAATTATATTTTCAAAATCTATTTTTATACCAAACATTATTTTGCGCTTACACTGAATGAAGTCTGTATTTTTCTCCCTATTTACGGTTATTGAAATCCAAAATCATAAAACGCAAAACGATCGAATTTGGGAATTTAACTTAATTCTGGAAACTATTTATGTTGATGAAATTAAAATTGCTTAAAAATTACATTACATTTTCAAACTACTATAAGTATTTTGACAACTGACTCCCAATTATGAATTTGACAGTGGTAAGAGTATCATGAATTATTAAAAGCTATAAGCTTTAGTTGTCCGATCCGAAGCAAACTTGGTGAGGATAGTTATAATGATACTATACACGTAATATATGAGGTTGCGATAGCTCAACTATCACTACATGCCTTCATACAAATTTTATATTTTTTCCTATTTGTCCTATGGTAGCTATAGGCAATAGTTGTCTGATCCGTATCAAATTTGGTGAACTATACACATAGTGCGTGAACTTATTCATGATAGCTTTAGTCGTTCCCTAGTTGTGACATTTTTTACAATTTTCGGAGGCGGTAGTTGGCGTGGCACCAATTTCAAATAAACTTCATCTGCTCGGAAAGTATACGAACTTTCATTCCAAATTTGGTGTCTCTAGCTCTAATAGTCTCTGAGATCCAGGTGTTCATACAGACGGACATCGCAATATCGAATCGGCTGTTAGTGCTGATCAAAAACAGATATGCTTTTTTGGGTCGGCCACACCTCCTTCTGCCTGTTACGCACATTTCGCTCCTGATGAACTTAATAGACCCCTCTACTTTATTTTGTATGCGTGGTCTATAAAGATTTAACTGAAACTCGAATCAGGTAAACGTCGATTTAAAATTCATAAAATGATATTTTCTATTTTGGTTGTTTTGTTTTGGGTCACACACAACACACAAATTTTTGAACACTCAAATAAAATTTTACAACAGCAACAAATTTCAACCAATAAACTTAACAATCTCCGTCTCTGTCTTTGGTTTTGTCTTAATTCCCTTTTGAATTTGCTCCATTAATGCAGTTATGGTCTTGGTCAGCAACGAATTGCAGAACAATAAGGATGACGAGCAGAAGTCAAGCTTGGCAGCAGCAGCAGCGACAGCAACAACGATAACATCGACGACAACAACAACCACAACAGCAGCAGCAACAGCATTAGGAGCAGCTACTCTTGGGGTAGCATCGTCATTGGCTTTGAACAACGTGGATTCAACTTTAAAGGGTTTTGGTCATAACTCATCCGGACAGGAACTAACTGCTCGGCCAGGAAATCATATGCTAGCTGGTATTCCTATTGTGGAAATTTCAAAACGTCAACAGCGAATCGGCAAGAAATCTCTAAATATCATGGAAGTCAACCGAAAAACTGAACAGGAGCAGCAACAACAGCAGCAGCACCTGATGCAACGGGAGAAGTACGAGATGGAAACCTGTGAGCTGCCCTCGGAGAACACAATCAACACCGTCAATAGCAACAATACCAATAGCAATATCCTCAACAGCAGTGATGACAACGACAATCTGGAGAATCAAGAAAACAACAACACAGGGAGTTGTGAATCCAACACAAACACCCTGCAGGTAGTTTACATGGATTGGGACATTATTGGTATTAATTTCTTGTGTGTTCTCTTACCATTTTCCACAGGGTCATCTAGCACAGCAGCAGGTGCAACTGCACCTGGCTATCAATTCGGTGCTAAATTCCAATAACACTGCGAGCACAACGGGGACGACGACGACGATCAACAATCTTTTCAGCTCCATGGGTGCCTTACAAATGCCTAACGAAACGATAGCGGCAACAGCCACGCCCGCGACTGCTGTGGGGCAGGAGATGATGAATGGGGAGGCGAAAATTATACTGCAATGCGAGGGTAAATCCCATAAGTTTGAGACGCGCAGCATTTCGCTGTCTCCGAACCAGGAATGTAAGGTTGGACGACTGATTGCCAAGAGCAAAGCGAGCGAGGGGAATGCCATATTTGATTGCAAGGTGCTCTCGAGGAATCATGCGATGCTGTGGTACACGGCGGATGGAAAATTTTGGGTGAAAGACACCAAGTCCAGCAACGGTACATTTATCAATGACCACAAGCTGGGCAATGAGCCTGCCCAACTCAATTATGGCGACACCGTCAAGTTCGGCGTCGAAGTCATTGAGAATTCACGCCAGGAGGTGCATGGTTGCATTATAGCACGCGTCACTCTGCTTCTACCGGACGGACGGGAAGCCATCTCAATAGATGCGGATCAAGTGCAGCCGGTCGAACCAAATCGTATCAGCTATGATGAAATTCAGCGCTTGAATGCTTTTCTTCAAGAGGCCTCGCAGCGCGAGAAGATGCTGAAAGCGAAGCTTAGTAACCTGCAGGGCGTCCTAGATTCCACGCGCAAAAACTCGGCCATGTGCTGGCAGAGCATGATCACTGAGGATCAATTGATCCATAAGATTAATCTGCTCGAGAAGAAGCTGCAAATGATGGAGAAGAACGTTCCGGAAAATGCGTTGCGCAACGAGGTAAGTTCAAAAAGTTCAATAAAGCCCTCCTCATTGATCACGGTTTTCTTGGACTCAACTGGCAGATTGTGAAGCTACTTGATGATAAAACCACGTATCAGCTTACTGCCAAGGAGGCTCTGCGCAAGGTTTACCAGGACCGTTGTGATGCCATGCAGATGCTGTCTAAGATGGAGATGGCCTACACAACGTCGGATAACGAGTGCAGCATATTACGAGCACAGGTTGTGAGCTCCAAGCAAACATTGCAGGACTTCAATGGGCGATTGGAGATGCTGCAGCAGGAGTACACGGAGTACAAGCAGGAGACACTCCGCCAACAACAAGAGGCTAAAGAACAAGAGGAGCAACGATTAGAGCAGCTCAAGGAGCACCTGAACATTCGGGAGCATGAAATGGAACAGCTGCGCCAACAGCTGATGCGATTGCAGCAGGCCAAAGCTGAATGTGACAGCGAACAGGCACTGCAGGAGCATCAGGCGCTGGAGCAACTGGATGCAGCGGTGGGCATGGATGACGATGACGATGAGGACGGTGATGATATCAGCCAATTACCTAGCGACCAAGAGAAGGAGCAGGATCAGATACAGAAGCCGGAGAAAAAAGGCACAGCCGGTAACGCAGACAACCACGTGAACAGCACAGCTCCGAGCAAGCAAAAATCGGTAAGTTTTTCATTAGATTAATTGAAACAATTATTAAACCAAATGATCCGAACAGAGCAAAAAGAGCAAACGACAATCAAAGGAAGAATTTGATTTAAATCCCAAGGTTGTGCGAAAGGACACAATGATGGAGTGGCTTAAGAATTCGGATCTCAGCAAAGGCGCAGACGGCGGTGATGTTTTAAATGCCATAGTTAATAATGCCGATTCTGGCGAAGAGGAAGGGATGGAGGATGGGGAGAATCACGAAGCATTTGAGCTTAAACGCAGAACCAGGCCCAAGTTAAGTGCGGGCATCAAGGAGGAGACGCAGGCTGAAGCGGCCAGCAACGAGTTCTCCCATCACAAGCAGTTTAACGGGCACAAGCTGGAGACACAGGAGACTCTGGTCCGAGATGGAATGGAAGATGCAGATCTTCCGCAAGAGCACGCCTTGGACATGCTTCAAGAGGAATGCACCTTCTACAAGCAAAAATCAGCTACACTAGCCAATGACATCAGCGCACTCCAAGATCAAATGAAGGTTTTAAGGGATCAGCTGCAGCTGCAGCTGCAGGTACAACACCAGGAAGCGAAGTGCTCCCTCAGTGACCTAGAGGCCATCCAGGAGCCGGCGACGAGTGAGGAGCAACTAGAACCGAATATTACTAAGGACGTAGACGGCGTGCTATCAAGTTGGCGTGATGAGCTAAATGCCAGCAACGACGAGGAGCGCGAGGAGGAACTAATCGTATACAAGGAACGCTTGGAGCAGTCCGAAATGAGCAATCTTCAGTTGCGCGATGAAATCTCAAAGCTACGCCTTAAACAGCCCATCCGATATGACAATCTGATCTATAGACGTGCCCTTCCCCTTGGCGCCGTGGCGCTGGCCGTGATTATCTATTTCTTGACCACTCGAATCTAAGGCACGCACACACATAGGCGCACACATTTACACTCTCACACACCGTCGTACCTTAAGCAAAAACGAGATTCAATAACCATGTATACATACATACAAATTACATCATGTTGGGTGGGGGTAGGGGCTTGGAAAGGGGCAGGAACAGCAGGGGCGTTTTGGATGTGCATGGAAGTGAAAACTGGTTTAAAGTATGCAAATGGACGAAGTTTTACAGTAGTTACATATTTATATCTATATATATGTATATATATAGATATATATATATATATATATATACATATACATACAAACATACGTACATATACATATATACTTATACCTTTATATTCGAGCCTTACTCGCCAATTTGTATTCTGTTCTTTCCCGCAATTATTTTTTGGAATGCTAAATTTATAGTCGTAATTGATTAGAAACAAACAACAGCAAAATATGAAAACGATAAAATAATTATAACTAGTAAAAAAAAATGCAAACACAATGTTAATTTCAACATGATTACATTCGTTTGTGCTCTTTGATCCAAAATACAAACATTGTTTGGCTGATCTACGTGTAGGATCAGGATCCTTTGGATTTTGTACAAATATGGGAGAGCAGAAGCATTAAGTTTAGAATTAAGTTGCAATCATTTACCATTATGTTTTATAAATCTGTCTGAATGTATTCTATATGTTGATTTATGTTCTACACTTAGTTGATTTTTATTTTCGTCGTTATTTACCGAAGCGAAACGAAGAAAATATATGAATGCAAAACAAAGGAAAACGCAATGTATGAAGCAAATGATAAACACAAAATAAAAGAACAAAGTGTAAAACTTTTTGTAAAATAAATTATGGCATATCGGGCATTAAATACTTTAATACTACAGCTTGAATTTAGACCGAGGCTTGTATGCTTTACGTGAGAAACGTCAGAAAACAAACATTATCTGTTTTCCCAGTATATTATCGATAACGACACTTATCGATATTGTGTCCACACAGTTTCTTTTGGATTTCCACGTTTACATTACGCAGTCACACCCTACAGTCGTCGGGCAGGGTTTTCTATGGTGCTCACGGTTGTTTAAGCGGTGTATATTTTTAACATCTTTCTCCCTGGACGAAGTAAATAAATTAAATAGGGTGAAAAATAGGATTTTTAGTAGTTTTAATAATTAATCTCTGAATTGGAATTAGTGGTGAATACTTGAAAAAACAAAATGACAGCCACTATTTGCTGTATATAGAGATGAGAGATTTTGCGACACATTGAATCACTGTGATTTTAACATATCGGTGACAAATTTCGATCACAAAATAATTTGCAAATATTGCTAGTTTAGTGGGAATTCGCAACCCCACAATTTATTTGGCACATCTCTGGTGCGTTAGCACGTACGGCGTATGAGGTGGGCGTGACGCATTTAGGCGACCGAAGGCTAAAACACAGCACAATTAAAGTGAAAAAATGCATAGAAAGACGTGATTAAGTAGAATACAGTAAAATAAAAGTTATGTTTCCGAAAGTTTCCAGTTTGCATGTATCTCTCTCTCTTTTGTGTTTCCAGCTAAAAGGCCAACAAAATCGCAAGTTGTGCAAGTGGGTGTGATTATTGTGAGTGAGGAGAAAAGCAGAGGCGGCATTAATAACGAAACCAAAAAATCGAAAGAGAGCGTAACTCTGACTCTGCCTTCAGATGTTGAAATACATATGTGTATAAACGAAAAATATTAAGAAAGCAGTAAATAAAAAAAAAACAAAAATTGCACTGCTGGCTTAACGGACTTCTTGTGGGCATTGTAGTCAAAAGGTAAGTCCCAATTAAAAATGAATAGACTGACATTTTCGTGCAGCACAACAAGAAATGTTAGCACGACAGCAAGCACCAGGCAAAAAGATATTTGATACGTGTTAGTCTAGGACTCTGCCCTAGTGTGCATTACAGATAAGCCGTATTCTCTGATAATAACAGCTGAAGTTGTTTAGTCAAAGTCAGTGTGTCATATTGACGAGCCAGCGGCAGCGATTCGACAACGTAGAAATGCACTTGGGCTAAAAATAAAAAAGCGATATTTGCTTAGTATTTTCGATAGTTAATCATGTTAAGTATATGTATTAGTCAGCTACGACTGGTTTTGTCTTTTGTTTTGGTTTTGGTTTTATTAAAGCAATGCGCCAAAGTTAACCAATACTTATTAACCTATTGAAGTTATCTTATTTGCAAAGAATATATATATAAATATTTTGCGCCACTTATCAGAAGTAAACATGCTACACAAGCTGGTTCTCTCTATTGCTGCTCGCTTCCTCTATTTCTCGTTTTTTGTTGCTATCTCCAAACTGACAACGTTCTTTCTTTTATTGCTCTTTTCCTCGTTTCGCGCTTGTTGCTTTGCGTGTATCTTCTAATTACACAGCACAACTTAATGGATTCTTTGCTTTGTACAGTTTTCTTAATTGTGTGCATGTGTGTATAACGTGTACGTGTGTTACTCTATACCGGCTATGATTCATAATGGTTGGTTAACATTCTTTGAGGTGACTGTTTATACTCTCTGCAAGAGTATATTGAATTTGTGCAATTGTATGTAACAGGCAGAAGGAGGCGTGGTAGACCCCATATATTCTTGATCAGCGTCACAAGCCGAGTCGGTATAGCCATGTCCGTCTGTCCGTCCGTATGAACAAACAGATTTCAGAGATGGTAAGAGCTACAAATTCGAGTTTGGTCTCTATCGACTCGACTAAGCCACGCCCCATTCGCCCACAATTAGCTAAAAACTAGACATACATACTTTGGAAATAATAGATGTTTAAAGCGAATATCTCAGTAACTACGGCACTTAGGAATACCAATTTTGATACGCATTTTCCTAAAGACAGCATAAATACATAACCATTTAAAATTTTTGGCTGCCACGCCCCCTTTTTCCGTAGGAAAAAGAAACTTGAAACTTGCATGCCGTTTTAAAGGCATTTGTTCTTATCGTACATTATTGTTATTTATGATTCCTTTGAAGACAAATCATATCAAACTATCCTGAAAGTTGCATAACAACAGAGCTACCGATTATAAAGTTAATATTTAAGTCAATGCATAAGTGCAAGCGAGACAGAAAGCATATATTCGAACTCTTTTGATGCATGTTTGGCGGCAATAGTTTACACACACATATATATACATATAATGTCAAACGAATTTGTATCAGTGATGCCAATTTTTTTTGCGGAAAAAAGGCAAAAATATCCGTAAAATATGGGAAAAAGGCTAAAAAATTAAAAAAAAAAAAAAAGGACAGAAAACAGGACAAAACAAATAATATGACTAATTTTGCAATTTATACTGCATTTGCAGTATCTGTACTGCAGATACTGCAAATGCAGTATAAATTGCAAAATTAGTCATTTTTTGTTTTGTACTGCAGTACTGTACTGCAGTACTGCAGATACTGCAAATGCAGTATAAATTGCAAAATTAGTCATATTTTTTGTTTTGTCCTGTTTTCTGTCCTTTTTTTTTTTTTTTTTTTAATTTTTTAGCCTTTTTCCCATATTTTACGGATATTTTTGCCTTTTTTCCGCAAAAAAAATTGGCAGTACTGCAGATACTGCAAATGCAGTATAAATTGCAAAATTAGTCATATTTTTTGTTTTGTCCTTTTTTTTTTTTTTTTTTTAATTTTTTAGCCTTTTTCCCATATTTTACGGATATTTTTGCCATTTTTCCGCAAAAAAAATTGGCATCCCTGATGGGTGTCGCGGATTATCTACTGTCTAAAATCTGGCTGCTGTTGCTAGCAATCGCAAATTTTTGTTTGTAAATCTCTTTTCGGATTTTTTTTACAATTTTTTAAATTGAACTTTAGATTACAAACGATATCGATAGTATTTACAATGCCCCTACACAATTCAATTTATCACTGTTATAATTATTTTGGCACTGTTTTAACCAAATATCGGTACAACAATTAAGCTTAAGTTTTGTTTAACTGTTCTGCAATGTTAATTAATAGAATAATGTTGCATCCAAAGGCGATCAACTGGTAAATCAAACCAACCAACTGGGAAAATAAGAACACGATTTGCACTCACAAAAAAAGGACAGATTTCCGGATAGGGGATGTTTGATATTTTTTCCGGACAAAGGCCTTAAAAACAGGACAGATCTGTCCGGAAAAAGGACAAATTGGCATAACTGATTTGTATGTGCATACAGACAAACATATGTATATTCGATTATAAATTGTCTTTTTTGTTGTAATGTGTTCTATTACAAGAACTATCTATTGCAATATCCGGATACTGATTTTGATATTATAATTGGGAATAAAAGCAGAGAGTATTATACGGTCGGGCTCGTTCGACTGTAATTTTCTTACTTGTTTTTTTTTTTATATTATTTAGTCGGCAGAATTTGAAAATGTTGACATTGTTGATTTACAGCAGCAGCGTCTTGGCCAGTCACAATGGCAATGAACTTTCCTGCTAACTTTCACTTGCCAGTAAAAATTGAGAGATAAATGTCTAAGATAGCCGTTGCCAATTGGCCCCAACCACTAAAATAAATCAATGAAGTGAATTAAAGACGACAGTGAAACGATTGTAAAAACAAAAAGTGAAAAGCAATCAAAAAAAAAATATAACCAAAACAAAATAATGAACCACATAAAGAAACAAGAAAGAATGCTATAGTCGCCCCGCGACTTTAGGATACCCGTTACTCAGTTTCAATATGTAATTAAGAATGGGTAATGATAATAATATTAGTGCATTAGTTTAGGGGATGGCTAAGATAGCTGGGAAAACACAGAAAATTTTTACACAAATTTATGATCAGAGCATATTTTTGACCGACTGTTCCTATGGGAGCTATACGATATAGTAGTCCGATTTGAATGAAACTCGGTCAGTATGTTTATTTTATTGATAAATATATTCTGTGTCAGTTTCATTAAGATAGTTTGGTAAATACAAAAAGTGTTCATACAAACTAATACTAGGAGCGAACTTTTGACCGATTGTCTCTATGGGAGCTATACGATATAGTAATCCGATTTGGATCAAACTTGATCAGATTATGTACGCCATAGATATGAACATCCCATGTGAATTTGGTTCGGATAACGTAACTAACAAAAAAATGTTCTATACTAAAACATGCTATTTTTAGCTGCTTTTACCTTTATATGAACATAGAACGCCCTAAAGTGGGCGTGTCCAAAAACAAAAACAAACTTGTACTGCTTGCAAATTGTATCTTTCATTTGCGACCTCTCGGGTCTTTCTAGCTCTTATAGTTGCTGAGATCCTTTTGTTCATACAGACGGACGGACGGACAGACGGACGGACGGACAGACGGACATGCCTATATCCACTCGGCTGTTGATGCTGATCAAGAATATATATACTTCATGGGGTCTGCCACGCCTCCTTCTGCCTGTTATATACATTCCAACGACTACAATATACCCTTGTACTCTACAAGTAACGGGTATAAAAACACCCACAGTTTGATCAGCCGTCGAATGTGACGTCATAGGACGACAAGCCAAAATTGGCAGCTTGCCAGCAACCCGCACATTAACTCACACTCACAAGTACTCACTTTGCTTAGAACAACGATCAAGACAGAGTGGCAGCATTATATGCAAATTAAGTAGGCAGTATTTTAAAAGACTGACTACTGCAAAGAGATCATAAATATAAATAAGCCGTCTAAGGAACAAGTAATGACGACTGCGGAGTAAATTGCCTAAAAAATTTAGCCAGAAAATAAGAAATGTTCGTCTTATATAGAGAGTCACATTAATAAATTTTAACTTCGTTTACTTTGGCCAAACATAAATTTATATCGTTGCAACACCAGACATACAGCGCGTGACGTCACTGGCAATCTTCTAACAGTCACTCCTTATTCTGGGCAAACTGGGACAAAGAGTTCAGTCCGAGAAACATTTGAGTCTTTCTTGGAACATGAGCATGCATTTAAGGTAACGCGAATATCAAATGTATAGGGCAGAGAAAGAGAAAAAAAACAAGTAAGAAAAGTACATTCGAACGGCCCGACCTTATAATACTTTCTGCTTTTATTCCCAATTAAGATGTTAACATCGGAATCCGGATATTACAATAGATAGTTCTTATATTTGCACACATTAAAACAAAAAAAACTAAGCATAATCGAACATGTTTGTCTGTATGCACATACAAATTCGTTTGACGTTAAATGTATGCACAAAACTATATGTGTATGTGCACTATTGGTCAGCACGGCTCTCTCTCTCTCTCTCGCATTGGCATTGCGCTCAAATTTAAACTTTGTTGATATAATTAGTCTTCAAACAAATTTTAAATAACAATACTGTACGATAAGAACAAATGCCTGCAAGTTTAAAAAGTTGTTTATTTCTTATGGAAAACGGGGCGTGTGCTGTCTTTAGGAACATGCGTACCAAAATTGATATTCCTAAGTGCCATAGTTACTGAGATATTCGTCGAAAATATAGATTTTTTCCGAAGTCAGTCGGGTTTTTGACTCATTGTGCGCAAATGGTGCGTGGCATCAAAAAAAAAAAAATGATTATGGACTGACTGAATATCGAGTCGATGGAGACCAAATTCGAACTTGTAGCTCTTACCATCTCTGAAATCCTTGTGTTCATACGGACAGACAGTCAGACGGACAGAAGGACATGGCTATATCGACTCGGCTTGTGAAGCTGATCAAAAATATACATACTTTATGGGGTCTGCCACGTCACCTTCTGCCAGTTACATACATTTGCACAAACCCAATATACTCTTGCAGAGAGTATAAAAATGAGAAACAACTACTGATAGTAGAAAACAAAGCAAAGTGTGGAGACGAAGACTTTTAGCATTGATTGTTTTTGGTGTCTACTTTACAACAAAATGGTGGGCCATTATGTGTTGCGTTTATCGCCCTCCTCACAGCCTCCACTACTCCGTCAACATGAAGTATTGCTCCAAAACAGCTTTAAATTTCAATGAATTGCAACTGTTTTATTTGTTTATTGCTCATCAGCTCTTTTGCTGCAGCTGCAGTTTAAGTTGCAAGTCTACACACACTTGTGCACAACAAACACCGACAAAAAGACACAGTAAGCGCTTGGATGTGCGCCACGTGTCAACTTTCACTTGAGGATAGTAAAAACGTTTGTTTTAATTGCTAAAACTGTTTTATTTAAATTTTTAGTTTTTTTTTTTTTTATTAAATTATTTTTTATAGTTTTTAAAAGCACCACGACAGATTCAAAAAATTTCATTAATACACTGAATTTTGCTTGAAAGTTGTAAATCGAAAGTTGAAAGTAGAAAGAATGAATTTATGCAAATAAGATTCTTAATTAAGAATGTTCTACAGACGCTCAGATTTAACAAGTTTTTGCAATGAAGTTTCTATTTCGTTTACCGTTTCACTTTTGACATATTTATGAACATAACAACTTACAAGGAATTTGGTTTATCAATCGATAACTTTATTTAATTTTTTAATTTTAAGTTTAGGAAATTTATAAATGTATGGTATTGACATCAGGCAGCAGCAACAAATTCCGTTCATTGTTAATTAAGAAAAGTTTATGGTTGTTGCTATTCTAGACTCTTGAGGGTTGAGTTTCTATTTAAAAACCTGGAGTATTATTCAGAGTTTCTTCTCTAAATAGCAACTTAATTTGACGAAGATTAAAATATTTAAAATAGAAAAACTCTCTTTTTGATCTTTGTATCTAACGAAAATCAAGATTCACTTATATTTGTTATAATCCAACAGTCCACTTGTTTATTTGCTTAATTGGTTTATGAATGTGTTGTGTCAGTTGTGGTTGATAAAACCAGTCAGAGTAGAACAAGTAAGAAAAGTGCAGTCGACCAACCGACCATATAGTACTCTCTGCATATTATAGTATTATGGTTAGTACTTTCATTAAAACATGTTGAAAAACAAAGAATAATCGAATATATATACATCTGTTTGTCTGTATGCACATATATATGTGTGCACGTATGCGCTCAGATATAAACTTTGCTGCTTGTTTTCTTTTTATTTATGGTCGGATTCTTATGAAACTTTCAGGAAAGTTTGATATAATTAGCCTTCAAACGAATTTTAAATAACAATATGGTACGATAAAAACAAATGGCTTTAAAATGGCATGCAAGTTTGAAAAGTTTTTTATTTCTTACGAAAAAGGGTGCGTGGCAGCTCAAAATTTTTGATGTCATTGCTTTTTGCTTTTATGCTGTCTCTAGGTACCTGTGTACTGGTATTCCTATGTGCCATTGGTAATGAGATATTCGCCGAAAACATCTGTTTTTATATTTTTTGCTCATTGTGGGCGAATGTGGCGTGGCATCAAAAAAAAAAGATTCTTGTATTGACTGACTAAATATCGAGTCGATAGAGACTAAATTCGAACTTGTAGCTCTTAACATCTCGGGTGCTAATCTATGCCGACAACGTTAAACTTTGTGTCTCGGCTAATGAGTCTCTTCTTGGAACCAGATTACAATCTGATCTTTGCAGTTTTCAAACCTGGTGTCAGACCAATTTATTAAATCTTAACTATAGTAAGTGTAACGTAAGGTCCTTCAGTAGGCGACTCCCCTTTTTAAACAATTACATTTTGAATGGCAATTCTCTTCAAAAAATTGAGTCGGTCACTGATTTGGGTATCCTTATGGATCCAAAGCTTAAGTTTGATAAGCATGTTTTATCAATTACTAATCGGGCTTTTGGCGTCCTGGGCTTTATAAAGCGCTGGTCGAAAGAATTTAACGATCCCTATTTAACGAAAACACTCTATACTTCCTTGGTACGTCCTATTCTTGAATATGGTCTCCCCAATATAGGATTCATCAAGATAGAATAGAATCTGTACAAAAACAATTCCTTCTTTTTGACCTAAGGGCCCTTAACTGGAACCCTAATATACGCTTGCTATCCTACCATAGTAGACTTTTACTAATAAATCTTCCTTCTTTGTCTGATCGTAGGACAGTGCTCGGTGTAATTTTCTTACACAAACTGATCAACGGTGAAATTGATTCTTCTGAATTAATTAGCCAGATTAGTTTCGCTGTTCCGATCAGACCCACTAGAATCTTTCTTTCCCTCTCTCTTCAACCTTGTACTACTAACTTTGCTATACATAACCCTTTCCGGGTATTGTGTAGTAACTACAACAAACTATCTCGAGTTGTAGGTAGTTCTACTTCACTCCCTTTAATTAGAACTTCTCTTCTCTGTCACCTATCTAGATCTTAATTAATATAGTTTAAACTCTTATATTATGTGTATTGTATTGTATTTTTATATATTGTAATTTGTTTTTAACAAATAAACTCGTTTCGCGTTTTTCGTAACCGTACGTTATGCGGTGTGCCCTCGGCCGGTTGGGCGGGAGGTGGCTGCATTGTCTGCAAGGTTCCGCGCGCTAACAAGCACGTTGCTTGGTGTTCCTGGACCACTTGAATGTACTGTCTCGTTAGTACATCAACGTCCATAAATAAATAAATAAAATCTGTTTGTTCATACGGACGGACAGACAGACGGTCATGGCTATATCGACACGGCTTGTACCGCTGATCAAGAATATATATACTTTTTGGCTGATTTATACTGCCACGCCTCCTTCTGCCTGTTAAAAACATTTGCACAAACACAATATACTTTTGCAGAGAATATAAAAATAGGGCAATGAAATTGAAATAAAGAGGAAAAGAGAAGGTTACAATTGCTCTAAAATTGAACAATTTTTCAAACACGAAATTATTAAAAACAAGAAAGAAAAGTACAGTCGAACACGCCCGACCGTATAATACTCTCTGCTTTTATTCCCAATTATAATGCTTAAATCGGTATCCAGATATTACAATAGATACTTCTTGTATTAGAACACGTTAAAACAAAAAAAAAGCTAAGCTATGTACATACAAATTCGTTTCACGTTAAATGTATGCACATACATATGTGTGTATGAATACTATTGGTCGGCACGACTAGCGCTGTCTCTCTCGCACTCATTGCTCTCAAATAAAATCTTTGTTGCTTCATTTGTTTCTTGTTTATGGTCGGATTCTTATGAAACTTTCAGGAGAGTTTGACATGATACGTCTTTAAACGAATCATAAATAACAACACTGTACGATAAGAATAAATGCTTTAAAAACGGCATGCAAGTTTGAAATTTTCTTTTATTTCTTGCGGAAAAAGAGGGCGTGGCAGCCCAAAAATTTTGATGTCATTGCATTTATGCGGTCTCTAGGAACACGTGATCCAAAATTGGTATTCCTAGGTGCCATAGTTACTGAGATATTCGCCCAAAACATAGATTTTTTCCTCGATATGACTGGTACCCATTGTGGGCGAATGGGGCGTGGCATCGAAAAAAAAAAGATTCTTGTATTGACTGACTAAATATCGAGTCGATTGAGACCAAACTCGAACTTGTAGCTCTTACCATCTCTGAAATCTGTGTGTTCATACGGACAGACGGACAGACAGACAGACAGATAGACAGACGGACATGGCCATATCGACTCGTCTTGTGACGCTGATCAAGAATATATATACTTTATGGGGTCTGCCACGCCTCCTTCTGCCTGTTACATACATTTGCACAAACCCAATATACTCTTGCAGAGAGTATAAAAAGTTTAAAAAAATTAAAAATACATATTAACTTTGTCTACAAATTAATTTTTTTTAGAAAACATCAATTGCCAAAAAATTGGTTAATTTCCTTCACATATCCCTCTGGCGGATATCTCCCTTGTGCGGACAAAAATACTGGTACCGTGGTTGTCCGGCTAAGGGAGCTTTCACTTTAATATTTGCCCCTCTTTGACAACCTTGCAGTGGAACTGAAAATAGAGCTGGAAACGAAATAATAAATTAAGCATGGATAGACGTAAAATCGATTTTCATTTTCACAAAAGCGAAAACTAGAAAGAAAAGTACAGTCGAGCGCGCCCGACCGTATAGTACTCTCTGCTTTTATTCACGATTATGGAATGGATTGCACTTACATTAAAACACGTTGAAACCTAATAAAACAAGAAAAATGCTATAATCGCCTCGCGACTTTAGGATACTCGTTACTCAGTTTCAATATGTAATTAACAATGGGTGATGATAAAATTATTAGTGTATTAGTTTAGGTGCCGGGTTGGAAAACACAGAAAATTTTCACACAAATTTATGATCAGAGCATATTTTTGACCGATTGTTCCAATAGGAGCTATTCGATATAGTAGTCCGATTTGAATGACTACTTTCGGTCAGTATGTTTATTTTATTGATAAATAAAAGCAGAGAGTATCATACGGTCGGGCGCGTTCAACTGTTCTTTACTTGTTTAGAATATGGGGTGTAAAAACGGGTGTTCTTTCTGCCGTACCCTCCTTCTTTCATTCTCGTTGTTGTCAAGCCAAGTTTGGCGCGTGTGCTAGAAAATATATTTATAATAAATAGTTTCATTCACATTGCAGTCATTAAAGGCAATTAAAATTGTCAATATTTTGTTTAACAAGAGAAATTCAATAATAAATGCAACGTTTTTGTTTAGTATATCGTGTCCTCAGCTCAAGTGATTTATATTGGCTTGTATTATTTTGAGTGTCTTCGCCATGTCTGTGTTTATGATGCGTGGGCTGAATAAGCTGATATCACATACACAACATTAACAACAACAGTAAAAACAATTTAATAGAGATCGGAACACATACTCACTCACACATGCGTGCTTCCTATGGCGTCGTCTTATCGATTTCTAGCTTGACGTAGTAACAATTATATTATTATATCCTAGTGTATGAGTTCTACCCAGCATAGGGGTGCTCACAATCAGTTAAAAAAAGCATTATTTTATCAACACTATTTCAATACTCTTTGCAAGGGTGTATTAAGTTTGTGCAAATGTATGTAACAGACAGAAGGAGGCGTGGCAGACCCCATAAAGTATATATATTCTTGATCAGCATCACAAGGCGAGTCGATATAGCCATGTCCGTCCGTATGAACACAAAGATTTCAAACATGTTAAGAGTTACAAGTTCGAATTTGGTCTCTATCGACTCGATATTTAGTCAGTCAATACAAGAATCTTTTTTTTTTTGATGCCACCCCCATTCGCCCACATTGAGTCAAAAACACGACACACCTTGGAAAAAATCTATGCTTTCGGCGAATATCTCAGTAACTATGGCACTTAGGAATACCAATATGGTTCCTAAAGACAGCATAAATGCCTTGCCATTTAAAACGGCTGTCCCGTCCCCTTTTTCCGTAAGAAATAAAAAACTTCTCAAACTTTCAATGCCGTTTTAAAGGCATTTTTTCTTATCGTACAGTATTGTTATTTAAAATTTGTTTGAAGACTAATTGTATAAGACTATTCTGAAAGTTTCAAAAGACCCCGACCATAAACAGAAAAGAAAACAAGCAACAAAGTTTATTGAGCGTAATGCCAATGCATGAGTGCGAGAGAGACAGCGCTAGCCGTGCCGACCAATAGTATACATTCACACATATGTATGTGCATACATTTAACGCCAAACGAATTTGTATGTACAAACAAACAAACATATGAATTTTCGATTATGCTTAGTTTATTTTTGTTTTAACGTGTTCTTATACAAGAACTATCTATTGTAATATCTGGATACCGACTTTAACATTATAATTGGGAATAAAAGCAGAGAGTATTTTATGGTGTTCGACTGTACTTTTCTTTCTTGTTCAACGTGTTTTAATGAAAGTACTATCCATAATACTATAATATGCAGAGAGTACTACATGGTCGGGCGCGCGACTGTACCTTTCTATTTAGTTTATTATTTATAAATAATATAAATAAAATTTGTTGTAAGTTTATATATTGTCCTATGGGAGTTATAGGCTATACTTTTCCGATCCGGAACAAACTTGGTGAGGATAGATATAATGGTTTCATACAAAAATTTTAAATAAACTTAATCTGTCTGACATATATGTAGAACGAATTCCATTCCAAATTTGGTGGCTCTAGCTGTTACAGTCTCTAATGTCCTGGTGTTCATTCTGACGGACGAACAGACAGACGGACATGGGTATATCGACCCGGCTGTTCAATCTGATCAATAATATACTTTGTACAATGATATACTTTATGGGATCATGCCTCCTGCCTGTTACGCACATTTCGCTTCAGACAAACATAATAGACCCCTCTACTCTTTTTGCGAGTAAGGGGTCTAAAAATAAAATCTCGAGAAAATGCGAGCGTATTATTTTATGTAATATGAATAATGAATAATTTATTTATTTATTACGCAGACTGAAAGCAGTCGCGAGTATTAATCAATAAAGAATTTAAAAAAAGGAAACTTATATTAATGACTATAATTTAATTATAAAAATTTATAAAAACTGAAAGTAAAATGTAAATTAGTTATTTAAATTATAATTAAATTAAAATTAATCTGGGAATATAAAGAAAAAGATGAAATTGATCTAACATTTGTTGAAAGGGATTAGAAAACCCCAGAAAAAAACCCATTCAGATCAATAAAAATGTATGCCAAAATTGTCACGAAAGACTTCCGAGTTAAGGGGAAGCATGAATGGCAGAGATGCAAACGTACTGCCTCTGGAAGTCAGAGATTCAACGGAGTAGGCTATAAAGTGAAGCTTTATGATAGTAAAGAGAAAGAGAAAGAGAGAGAGAGAGATGTATCAATTATTCTATAGTTTTCATTATAATTAACACATAAAACCCGAAAACTATTGTGCAAAGCGTAGTCAGTAGTGCATGTTGGAAGATGTAAAGAGGTAACGTACCTGGTTGCCCTGATTGGGATAGTAAAATTAAGGATGTATTCTCATGTTCGGGTTTTGAAAAATCGATTTTATTTTTTACATATTTCGAAAGAAATATATATTGCGATTATACTGTAAAAATTTCAAACCGAAATTCGAAGTAATCAAGATGTTATAGAGAAATACGAGAGCGCCTCTTAGTTGTGCTCGACTAGCTTTTAAAAATTTAAATGCGATTTTCTCAAAACTATGTTTTTTTGGTCGGCTCGAGTCATTCAGAAAATTCTACTGAACCGATTGGGCTGAAACTTTGACCACTTATTGTACACATCAGTAATTCTCGCAGGTAACGGAATTAAATATTTTCAACCATAATTTCCCATACATTTTTAGGATTTTCCGAAAAAAATTAGATTAAAAAAAAAATATATATTTATAAGTCTACTGAATAATTAACAATTGAATTTTTTTGTTTCGGACCTCTACAAGTCCCAAAATCACTCTGGCCAGCCAGCTACCTTTCTTTTTGGACTCCTTTGATGGAAAATATAGTCAAAAAATTGTCAGATGAACTTAAACAAATTGTCAGATGAACTTAAAAAATTTTTTATACAACTTAATACAGAAATAATAACAGCAAAAAATTAAAACGATTGAACTTTATTTTCCTGTTCAAAAAATTTCGCGAAAAACCATCAAAAACTTCGTTCAGACACGAGAATACATCCTGAAGGCGTTCGAAAAAAGGGGTGCGAACAAATATTACCAATTATAAGTTTGTGAAGAAAAATAGGTTAGGTTTGGTTTAGCCGGACGTCCTCGAGGGATAGAACATAGCTATGGCCCTTAGTCAACCGGTTTGGGAGGATTATCGCGGCATGAAGTCTTTTAGAATCTGTGCGCGCTTCGCGAACGCAAGCAGATTACTTACGGGTATGTTGGATGCTTCCATCAGTGAGGGGAGTGTTATGTAATTTAAGAACCTAAGCCTCGTGCGCTCTGCGGCATGACAGTGGCATAGAAGGTGCTCCAGCGTCTCTGTAGTGTCTTGGTCATTGCATTTCCTGCAATTAATGTTGTTGGTTATACCCAGCTTGGCTGCATGTGCAGAAGCCAGGCAATGACCAGTGAGTATCCCGACCAGCATTCTGCAGTCTTTCCTGGAGAGGTGCAGAATGTATTGTGCAAGACGAGAGTTGGTACTTTTACACATGGTCTTGGTTATTTTACATGTGTGAGTGTTTCGCCATCTTCGGCTGATTTGGTTATCAGTGCTTCTCTCAAGATCACTGTGTAGTGATCATAGGGAGATGGTAAATTGTTCTGTCCTGTTGGTTGGTGGATCTACGGCTGCCTTTGCCAGGATGTCTGCCTCCTCATTTCCTGGTATGCCCTGGTGGCTGGGAACCCAGTAGATGTGAACTGACTTTGTCATATATAGTTCATCTAGTGCTTCCCTGCTCACCCTGACAGTCCGGGAGCTGAGAGTAAACGACATCATGGATTTAATTGCTGCCTGACTATCTACCAAGATGTTGACGTTATGAGGACTGTTGTTGAGGTTTTTTGCGGTCTCTGCTGCTTTTCCAACTCGAGGTGTGCCTTTATATGGATTTCGAGTCGATTTTCTGGTTTGATATAGTCAGAGCATGTTGTCATGCTTCTCCCTATAGAGCTGTGCCCATAACCACCTAGCGCCATTATTCCCAGTGCTGTAAGGCGCTGGGCCGACTTTGCTGCTACTAGTTTTGTTTGTAGATCCAAGGAAGGTAACCCCGTCTAAATCTCTATTGCCTTCGTTGGAGTGGTTCTGAGAGCGCATGCAGAGTGCAGATTAGTGCTAGACGCTGTACCTTCTCCATTAGGGCGAGATATGTCTTCTTCTCCGTAGCTGTCCACCACACAAGAGCCCCGTAGAGCAGTGTCGGGCGCACGACTGAAATGTATATCCAGTGCATAAGTCTGGCTGATAGGCCCTATGTGCAGCTTAGCATCTTCTTGGATGCACATAGCGCCACGGTGGCCTTCTTCACCCTTTCCTCTACATTGGCTTTCCATGACAGTTTGCTGTCCAACACTGTTCCCAGGTACTTCATGCGGGGGCTGGCCCTTAGTTTTTTACCATTTATTGTCCGTGGGTCCAGTGGTCTGTCTTCTCCGCATTGATATGTAGTCCGGCATTCTCTGCCCATTTACAAATTTCCCTGAGTGTCCGTTCCATTATAGAGCTGAGAGTCGATGGACCCGTTATAATTATACCTATGTCGTCCGTATAGCCAGTTATCTTAGGGGCTCCTCCATCAAACCTCTTAATAAGGTCGTCAACGACTAGGTTCCACAGAAGGGGAGAAAGGACTCCTCCTTGTGGGGTACCTCTATTCGCGGCTTTATTTAGTTGCATTACGCCATTCGGACTGAACTCTCCTGCAGCTCAGAAGGTTGAAGGAGTTGATTTGGGGTTGTAGTCAAAGTCACATTCAAATTGAATGTACTTATGATCTGAGAAGGAGGGTTTGTCTAGGACCCTCCAGTTTGTTATTGCTACACCTGTTGCGAGTGTTATGTCAAGTACGTTAGACGAAGTGGGACCTAAGTATGTGTGTGTCTCCCCCGTATTAGCGATATTTAGTTTTGTGGTTAGTATAAATTCAACTAAGGACTCACCCCTGATGTTGATGTCGGTTGATCCCCACACGCAGTGATGTGCGTTGGCGTCTGTGCCGACTACAAGCTGTGAGTTGTTACGCATAGTCTCTGTCACTAGTTCGTCTGGTGGTGCTGGCAGGTCATGGGCCATATAACAGGGTGCTATTATAAGGCGCATCTTCCCGTTCTCCACCATTACCGTCGTTAGATCGTCAGAGCTGTAATGAGACATGAGATAAGCATGGAGACTTCCGTACAAGTACGACGGTTCCTGTTCTGCTTACCATTGCAATGTTGAACGCATTGTAGTTGCTCGACCCGCAACCATGTTGCCAGAGGCAATCCATGGTTCTTGGACTAAGGCCACATCGACGGGTCCTTGCTCAAGGGTCAAAAGGAGTTCCGTCGATGCCAACTTGCTTTTATGTAGGTTTATTTGCAGTACCCTCATGCGAGTGGGTTACTGCATCACCTGCTGCGGACGGGTTGACTATTACCGTCAGGTCTTCGTCCTCATCGTCGTCGGAAGGTATTTCCAGAGATTGGGTCGCTTCGAGGACCGATTCGAGTCCCAGGTCCTTCTCCACTTCCCCAACTTTGAGTGTGTGCGCGTCCTTGTCTCCGGGATGACGCTTCTTAATGCGAAGGTACACGCTACCAACTCCCCAAGCCATCTTCCCGAAGCGTGGATACAGCACGTCTTCTGCCTCCTTGTTCTCACTGCGGTCGATCAGCGCCACGATCGAGGCCTTTTTGCGCCTTGGTTGAGGGATGGCTCCTTTACGGCCCCTCTGCCGTTTGCTTTCCGGAGCTTCTCTGCTCACGTTCCTCTCGGCTGAGCGCTGCCTTTTTTCGGCCATCATCTTCTCGACCTTCTTCGATCCGTTGTTCGGCCCAGGCCAGCTTGGCTTTGTCTTCAGCGGACAAGGCTGCTTTGCTTTGGAGCCGACTCTGGATCTTCAGAGCCGCTTTATACTGCGCCTTTGCCTTATACCCTTCCCTGGTTCGCTTAGGCCCTTCCCTACGCGGGGAGCTGGAACCCTGCACCGGAGAGCGCAGTAGGCTTTCCTCTTCAGTTTTCGTTACTGACGCAACGCTCTCCAGGTCTGAATCTGCATCGATTCCGGCACCTGTGCGGGTCACCTTGTGCTTGTTGTTGTTGGCAGTCGTAGTACAACTGACATGGCCTGCTCCCGCCACGTCAGAGGTGTGAGGAGGATTTCTCCCCCCGTGCCCGTCGGTGGTAGCGGCCTCCCACCGACGTTTGAGCTGACATCCCAGCCCGAGTTGCTTCACATATGTGACTTTCCATAGTCCATAGACTGGCTATTTTTTTTTAGGTGGACACCCCTAACTTCAAGAACTTTTTTACGATTTATAAGGGAAGGAAGATTCAGGAGCAAGAGTCAATTGGCGTAGAAAGAAAGACGGAGATTAGGGTCCCAATTAAGACCTTTAAGTGCGAAGAGTAAAATCTGCTTCTGCACCGACTCAATTAGATCTTGAGTATGAGCATGTTCAGGTGACCGGACTTGGGATGTGTAAAGAAGTTTAATGACGAAGGGATCATTAAATTCTTTAGACCAGCGTTTAATAAATACAAGAGTGCCCTTGGCATTATAAACAATTGTAGAGATATGATGAGCGAAACTTAATTTATTATCGAAAAGAACGCCAAGGTCATCAACTAACCATATGCGTTTTAAGGGAACATTGTCAATATAGTAATTGGTTAAATATAAAAAGTCATAAACAGGCATTTAGAAAAATTTACGTTCAAGTGATTAGTTATGCACCTTTTTGGGTTCTACCTGTATGATATGATGATATTCACAGAAGAAGGGAAGGTGGAAAACCCAATAAGCTAAGTTTTTGTAAAAGGAGGTAATGATTAACAGAGTCAAACGCTTTACTGAAGTCAGTATAGATGACATCAGCTTGCGTTCTATTAAGGAAGGACTCATTTATAAGAGAGGTGAATTTTAATAGATTGGTCGAAGTCGACTGACTCTTAACAATCCCGTGTTGGGCAGGGGAGCTAATAGACTTGCAGAGGTGTTGCAAAGCCGATGTTATTATTCTTTCGAAAAGCTTTGGGATTGCAGACAATTTCGCGATTCCCCTGAAGTTAGATAAATCCGACTTGCATCCTTTTTTGTGCAATGGGATAACACAAGATTCTTTCCATAAGGTAGGAAAGACACAGAATTCTAAAGAGAGATTAAAAAGAAATAAAAGAGGTTTAAAAAAAAAAGAACAGCACTCCTTAAGTACACAACTAGGAATGTTGTCAGGCCCAGGAGAGAAGGAAGATTTTAAAGAGTTAATTGCGGAAAGCAGGCAAATATCAGTAATAATAGGAGAAAAAACCAAATTAGAGGATAGAAGTTTATATGGGTAAGAGAAGTTAGTAGGCAAACTAGAAGCGTACGTAGATTGAAACAAGTTAGCAAAGAGAAGCAGCCGAGTCTTCATTTACTTTAGTGGTATTGAAGAAGAAAAAAGCAAGAAAGGCTACAGTCGAGCGCGCCGACTGTAATAGACCCCGTACTCTCCTTGTATTCGAAATTAATATTTGAATACGACTGTAATTTAAAATTTATGTTTTAAAATTAAATTTAAAAAAAAAATGTTATATCAAGTCACTGATGGGAATCGAACCCGCGCTATCAGACTCAGGTTCCAGAACATGCTGCAACCCTACTAGTTGCGCCACTCTAAGCATTTGACATCAACCCGATTATTTTCATTTACATATAAAAAAATATATATAAAATATTACATAGTACGAAAAATAATGACGAGCATACCTACTACTTGGACCTCGCTCTCTTTGGAAACTACTGCGGCTAATGTATATATAAACAAACAGTTATCTCTTTTCTTTCAACCACGTGCATTGACACTGCGATTCAAGGGAGACTTTGTTACCTAGTTGCTCAGTTGTTTATAGTTGGATTTTTATGCAACTTTCAGGGTAGTTTGATATGATTTGTCTTTAAACGAATCTTAAATTACAGCACTGTACGATGAGGACAAATACCTTAAAAACGGCATCGAAATTAAAAATTTTATTTTGGTTAAATTTGGTGGTTCTAGCTCTTGTAGTTTAAAAGATCCAGGTGTTCATACAGACGGACGGACAGACGGACATTGCTATATCGACTCGGCTGTTGATGCTGATCAAGAATATATATACTTTATAGGGTCGGAAAAGCTTCCTTCTGCTACGCACATTTGGCTTCTGACAAACCTAATAGACCCCTATACTCTTTTTAAGAGTACGGGGTCTAAAAATAGGGTAAAGCTAAAGACTTACGTTTAGAATTAACAAAGTTATAGAATTGTTTAGGATCACGCGTAAATTGAGTCTTGCAACGAACAAGATAATTTTCATAACATTGAGAATTAAGAAGAGAAAAGGCTGATTTTACTTTAGAAGGATTTAAAAAGTTTAAGCTAGAACCTGTCTGCTTAAACTTTTTAAAATATTTAGATTTCCTCTTTTTTAAGTTTGATAGTCTTGGTGAGAACCAAAGTGACTTACGTGAAACGGACGTTACAACACTATACGGAATACAGACATCAAAGATTGAATTTAATGTGTTGTAAAAATACTCGACAGCTACATTAATATCATTCGTACAGTATTGCAAAGAATAGACCAGTCAGTTGCAAAAAACAGTTGATTTAACAAGGAACAATTTTCATTGCAAAAGCAACGGCGCGACTTAGAAGATGATGAAGGAGGTGAACAGGTTAAGTTAGGTAGTGATAGAGAAAGCTTAAGAGTAGGATGGAAAGAATCTTCAGGTACAACTACCGCAGAAGATCTATTGACAGCGGCGCTGGATGGATCATGAACGAGTATAAGATTCAATATCCGGTTGAGACGATTAGACACTTGATTGATTTGAACTAAGTAACTAAGTAATTTAGCCTGTCGAAAAACGTGGCAAGTTTAAGTCACCTAACAACACAAAGAAATCACAGTAGTGAATTTGACAAAAAAAATTTGTTTGATGTAATTGAAATGATGCAGATAAATTATCAAGAACGAAGAAAATGTGACCTTAACGGCAGCAAACTCAATTTCGTCTAGTGGAGAAAGATATCTCAGCATTAAGTGTGGATTTTACTGAAATAAGTCGCGTCTAAAGATATTATATTTGGCTGACATTATTTCATTTTCAGAAATGTTATAATTAAGCCAAGTCTCTGAAAATGCAAAAATATCAGATTCAAATGAAAAACTATTCATATATAATTATTTTAACTTAGACGCAAGAATCCTAACGTTCTGATACTGAGTCAGAAGTTGGTCAGAGTCTAGTTTTTTTGAGACAGAAACTCTGGGCGTTTGAGTCAAACCACGAGTCGGAAGGATAATAGGAATTGAACGAGTTCTATTTTTATGTTTGAATTCGTGAACAATCATGCCAAAACTTTGGATCACATATAATCGGAAAAATATCGGGGGAGACACTGATCTTAACAGATGAGATTTCACTTGGTTGAGAGAAAATGAATTTTGAAATATATACGCTACCAGAGGTTTTAGTAGCGATGAATGAAGAAACAGGTATCTGCAACTAACCTAGATATAAATATTTGCTTGCGTGGAGCAACTTACGGTCGGGGAGTCTGAACTGCAGGGGAAGGGCTTATTGAGTTGCTCACGAAGTTTGAGTTATTAACAAGTACCACAGTTATATTAGGTGGTGAAGGAGCGTCTGGTACGACGACTCTTCGAGCTTTTACTCGTGGTCTTTACTCCATTAATAGGCACAGATTTTATTATTGCGGATACAACAAGATACAACAAAGGGTCGATAAAGCGGATGTTGCTGAAGGAACAGATTAACTGGGTGGAGAGGAATTAAGGTGGGAAGGGGAAATGATAAGAGGGGGGGGGGGGGGACCATTATAAAAAGGTGAAGTAATGAGTGAACCAGGCGGCAGAGGCAAAGTTAAAGGTTGCTGTGAGCTCAGCATCTTATCACGCGGAGACTCAAACTCATAATCACTAAGCAAGTCAGCACTAATATCAAAATCAGTACTAAGCTGCTTAGCGAGCGAGCGCAACTTGAGGAATTGCTTTTTCACAGTACTATACATACGTGAAAAATCAGTCTTCAATTTAATACAAACCGGGCATGACCAACGCAATCCACCACTCCCTAATTTGGCAGAGGAGATGAATTTCTCAAACTCACGCCCAGTAAGGCCAGCACATTTAATGTGCATATTATTGTTGCATAGCCAACAGTGCACATAATTTGGATGGTCACTGTCACGAGATGGACCATAAGTGCAATTGGTTCTGCAGCAGGATATTTCACTCAAAATAATCTTATGCAAATTTGGAATGAAAACGAAACAAAAATATGAGTGTAAGAAATTACTTCGATGTAAACAAACACACTCGAAAACAGAATTCGCAAAACAAAAGCAAAAACAAATAAGAAAAGTACAGACGAACGAGCCCGACCGTAGAATACTTTCTGCTTTTATTCCCAATTATAATATTAAAATCGGTATCCGCATATTACAATAGATAGTTCTTGCATTAGAACACGATGAAAAAAAAAAAAAAAAAAAAAAATTCGTATAATCGAACATTCATATGTTTGTCTGTTTGTACATAAAAATTCGTTTGACGTTAAATGTTAACAATACTGTACGATAAAAAAAAATGCCTTTAAAGCGACATTGCAAGTTTGAAAAGTTTTTTATTTCTTACGGAAAAAGGGGACGGGGCAGCCATTTTAAATGGCAATGCATTTATGCTGTCTTTAGGAACATGTGTACCCAAATTGGTATTCCTAAGTGCCATAGTTACTGAGATATTCGCGACAACATAGATTTTTTCCGAGGTGTGTCGGGTTTTTGACTCATTTTGGGCGAATGGGGGTGGCATCGAAAAAAAAAAAAGATTCTTGTATTGACTGACTAAATATCGAGTCGAAAGAGACCAAATTCGAACTTGTAACTCTTACCATCTTTGAAATCTTTGTGTTCATACGGACAGACAGACAGACATTGCTAAATCGACTCGGCTTGTGACGCAGATCAAGAATATATATACTTTATGGGGTCCGCAACGGCTCCTTCTGCACCATATTTTTTATTATTAGCCTTTGATAGAAATTTTTAGGGATCAAAATTAAAAAAAAATAAAATACGCTTCGATAGGGCCCTTAAATTTAATTTACTTTATTTTGCATTTTGAATCATCAAAATCGGTTCAGTCATGGATACTGTAGAGTTTCACGCGCGATTCAAAAAGTTGCTTCAGGAAAAGCGAATTTAAATTACCCCTTTTCATCGACTTTTCACCCAAAAATATTTTCGATATCAACATATCCGGCAACGCGGCCTTAAATAATAATTCTACACAAAATGAAGTGGACTTCAATAAAGAAATTGTAACTTAATTGTTTTTAATATTAAATTGATTTTGGTTTCAAGTAGCTCTTGAGCAGGTGAGAAAAAGAAAATTTTTAAATTAATCATTATACATTTTTTCTTTTGTTTAGTAAGTGCCCCCAATACAGGCAACGACATTGATTTGTCATAGTTTCCCCATTGCATTTGCAAATGTTATTGTTTCGTTTGTGTTTTCAATATTTTTGGTTTGAGATACACACACACAATAAAAAAGGTCGGACTGTGGTTTTTTGACGTCGTCTGAGCAACCAAACAAAACGCCAAATGTCATGCTCAATGTAATAAAAGAGAAATAATTTGGGAACTGCTGCACTTGGCAGCCAACAATTCTGACCCACTTGGCAGTAAGCACAGCTGCCAAGACAATACACACGCCGAGAGAAAGAGAGAGACAGAAAGGAGTTTAGGCAGGGTGGATAAACAACTCTTTTAAAGATGACGACAGGGAGTTGGCCTAGTTTTTTTGAGGATTGGCTGGACAGCGACATTAATTAAGTTAATTACCTGTAAGGCAATGCGCATTTGCTGCCGGATCTGGACACCGTCCCATCAGTTTAAGAACAGGTCCTAAACACGCCTTCTCCTTTTAAAATGGTGGCGTCATAACAACACGCTCCTCGCACTCCTTAATGAGGTAATGGAGTAGTCACAACTTTAGGGCATACATTTCCATTTGGCACAGAGAAAGTCAGGCTTGCTTGAATGTTTCAATGTTGCTGTAATATGCTTCAGCAACATGAGGACAATAACAGTAACACGAATAAAATAAAAACAAGAAAGAAGAGTACAGTCGAGCGTGTCCGAACGTATAGTACTCTCTGCATTTATTCCCGACATTACATGTATGCACATATATATGTGTGTATGTGTGCACTCAAATATTTGATTCTTTTTTATTTATGGTAAAAAAATCAAAGTACTAACGACACTCAATTTTTTTTTATTGTTATGTTTTCAAAAGGTTTTAAAAAAAACAATTTTAACTTCTTAATTAAAACTAAATATATATTAAATTTAGTTTAATAATAAAACGCTCAGCGGCTTCCAAGCGCAGAATTGTTTGTATTTTCTGATCAACGGAGAAGCATTTTCTTTTTCACGACATTGCCTAACTGACGAGTGTGTACTAAATGAGCACTTTTTTGCGCATTTTGCTCTCTATTTCACATTTTAAGCATTTACGCAGTTAAAATTTTTCTTGGAAAAACTGTTTTTTTTCGTCACGTCGCAATAGCCGTTTGAACTGGAAAAAATATCGTCGATATAGGCGGTTTGTTATCAAAAGCGGAGACGCACTAAGCGGAGGCTGTTTCATACAAGCTTGTATGGGGACCAAACAATTCATCGAATTTTCGTCGCAATGACCGGTCGGACGCTTTAAGCGGAGTCGTTATAACCAGATTCTACTGTATGTTTTTCACAACTTCACTGGCTATCCTCAATACTAGATTCATATTATTATTTTAATTATTTCATTTCTTTTAATGAAAAAACAAAAAACCACCTTAAGTCTGCCAGATACTTGTAGTGTTTTTCAATCATGAGCCTGCATTTTGCCAGAGACATGGATACTTGTTCACTCTCGTTGTCGACAGTCGCCCTTTTTTCTCGATGGGATGCCTTTTTATCCTGTTTAACTTTATGTTTCCCTAAATTAGCCATGCTAATTATCTAGCTAAGAATGGTCCAAGTGGTAGAAATGCCTTTTATTACTTTTCGTACTTGAATGTAAACCGAAGATCTGTGGATAACTCTGCAAGAGTATATTGGGCTTGTGCAAAGTATGTAACAGACAGAAGGAGGCGTAACAGACCCCATAAAGTTGATAAATTCAAGATCAGCATCACAAGTTGAGTCGATAAAGCCACGTCCGTCTGTCTGTTCGTATGAACACGCAGATTTCAGAGACGGTAAGAGCTACAAGTTCGAATTAAGTCAGTACCGATGCCACGCCCCATTCGCCAAACAACTTTTCAAACTTGCATGCCGTTTTTAAGGCATTTGTTCTTATCGTACAGTATTGTTATTTAAAATTCGTTTAAGGACAAATTATATCATCCAGAAAGTTTCATATAAATTCTAGACTCTGAAGTACTTTCCAATAAATTCTCTATCTATAGAAAAGATCGTACATCTCGCCGTGGTGGAGGTGTGTTTATTGCCGTTGATGTTAACTTATCCTCGGAAGAAGTTATAAACGATGGCTCTATAGATATCGAATTTGTTGCTATTAAGTTGTGCCTAAATAACACTAGTGTTTTCATTACTTGTTCCTATATTCCCCCTTCTTCCGACTCTTCTCTTTATCTTTTACATTTTTTTGCTATTAAATCAGTTGCCTCTTTGTTATCCGATCGTGATTTCCTTGTGGTTCTCGGCGATTTTAATATCGCAGGTACTACATGGATTTCGTGTTCTGACTCTGCCGTGATGACTCCTTTGACCCAGCACGATTTTCAGATCAATGCTATCCCAAACTCTTTGAACAGAATGCTTGATCTGATTTTTGTTTTGGATCCATCCTGCTCTTCTGTTTCCCGTACCACGCCATTATCCAATCCTGAAGATCCATATCACCCGACTCTGGAAGTGTTGATTGATTTACCTGCCCGGGTGTCCTGTTCTAGTAGAATATCTACTGGGCGATTCCGTCAGTTTCGGAAAGCCGACTTTTTTAAACTAAATGTACTGTTATCCCAGACTGACTGGTCCGGGCTGTTCATGTGTAGAGATATGGATAGTGCAATCACAATTTTTTATAATACCTTAAATTCCTTTCTTGATGTCTGTGTTCCGCTCTGTGTTCCAACCAGGTCTAACAAGCCTGTTTGGTTTTCCCGAGAGTTAACATTACTTAAAAATAGAAAGGCGAGACTTTATAAGAGATTCAGGGAAACTGGCTCTTCTCTGTATCTCTCTCGTTATCTGATTGCTCGATCTGATTTCTATGTTTTGAACGACCGTTGTTATAAGGAATACCTTACTGACTGTGGGCAACAGTTTCGAAGGAATCCTAGACAGTTTTATAGCTTCGTCAATTCGAAGCGTAAATCGTCAATGCTTCCATCCAGTGTAGTTTTTGGTAAAGAAACTGCTAATTCAGATAAGGCTATCGCCGACTTATTTGCCAATTTTTTTCAAACAACTTATTGTAAGCTTAACTACAATTCTGATTTATCTTATCCTTATCAAATAAATTCTTTCAATTGCAATTTTGCTCCAGTAATTAATGAAAGTTCGCTTTTACATAGTTTAAAATCTATCAAACCTGTTTTTTCACCAGGGCCGGACGAAGTCCCAGGCTGTGTGCTAAGAAATTGTGCTGATGGCCTGTTAAAGCCCTTGCATAAACTATTTACATTGTCCGTCGAATCATGCCGTTTCCCTGAAATTTGGAAATCATCTTTCATTCTTCCTCTTCATAAAAAAGGAAGCAAATCCGATGTCTGCAACTATAGAGGTATTTCCAAGTTGTCTGCTATTCCCAAGATTTTTGAGAAACTGATAACTTCTCAACTGCAACACTTCTGTAGATCTATGATTTCACCCTGCCAGCATGGGTTTGTGAAATATAGATCCACTACCACTAACCTGTTAGAATTTAAATCATTTGCCCTGCAGGGCTTTGATAAAAAACTGCAAACAGATGTCATCTACACAGATTTTAGCAAGGATTTTGACTCTGTTAACCACAATCTCTTGATGCATAAACTTAATCTGTTTGGGCTTTCCCATAATTTTATTCTTTGGATTTCGAATTACTTATGTTCTAGAACACAACAGGTTTATTTTAAAGATACAATATCGAAATCTGTCAAAGTTACTTCGGGTGTGCCGCAAGGAAGCCACCTCGGTCCTTTGCTGTTCATTTTATTCATAAACGATCTGCCATCTGCAATACGTCATTCTCGGGTGCTTATGGACGCCGATGACGTTAAACTTTGTGTATCGGACACTAAGTCACTGCTTGCATCCAGGTTACAATCTGATCTTTACAGCTTGCAAACCTGGTGCCAAGTAAATTTATTAAATCTTAACCATAGTAAGTGTAACGTAATGTCCTTTAGTAGGCGACCTCCCTTTATTAACAATTACATCCTGAATGGTAGTTCTCTTCACAGGATTGAGTCGGTCACTGATTTGGGTATCCTTTTGGATCCAAAGCTCAAGTTTGATAGGCATGTTTTGTCAATCACTAATCGTGCTTTTGGTGTCCTGGGCTTCATAAAACGGTGGTCGAAAGAATTTAATGATCCCTACTTAACAACAAGTAAGAAAGGCTACAGTCGAGCGCGCCGACTGTAAAACACCCCGTACTCTCCTTGTATTCGAAATTAATATTTGAATACGGTTGTAATTTAAAATTTAAGTTTTAAAATTAAATTAAAAAAAAAAATTTGATTCGGTCACAGACGAGATCCGAACCCGCGCTTACTGACGCAAGTTCCATATCATGCTGCAATCCTACTAGTTACACCACACCATTCATTTGGCAGAAATTTTATTATTTTCATTTATATATAATAATGTAATTATTTAAAAAATAAAAAATAATTAAATTTCTGGGTCTGTGCCGGGTTCGAACCGCAGACCATTGGCTGTTGCACCAGTTAAAATTCTTTATTTACATTTTTGTTTGAAATTTAAAAAAGTATATTAATAAATTCCACTGTCGGGAATTGAACCTGCGAACTTATACGCAAGTTCCAGAACACGCCGCAACTTTACTAATTGCACCAACCGCTCCTTGTGAGACGGTTCCGATTATTAAGATATAATAGTGCTAAATTATAAAATTAAAAAAAAAAAAATTTAATTTCTGAGTCTGTGCCGGGGTTCGAACCGCAGGTCTTGTGTTTACAAACAAGTGCGTGGCCCACCCGGACCACGCTCTCTTTGCAAACTACTGCGGCTAATGTACATATAAATATACAGGTATCTCTTCTTTCAACCACGTGCATTGACAATGCGCTTCAAGGGACACTTTGTTACCTAATTGCTCAGTTGTTTATAGTTGGATTTTTATGCAACTTTCAGGGTAGTTTGATATAATTTGTCTTTAAACGAATCTTAAATTACAACACTGTACGATGAGGACAAATGCCTTAAAAACGGCATCGAAATTGAAAATTTTATTTTTTTTCTTGTGGAAAAAGGGGGCGTGGCAGCAAAAAAATTTTAATGGCACTTTATTTATGCTGTCCCTAGGAACCTGCGTACCCAAATTGGTGGTCGTAAGTGCCATAGTTACGGAGATATTCGCGGGAAACATTAATTTTTTTCGAGGTGTCTTTGGTTTTTTGCTTATTGCGGGGGCGGTAGGGGGCGTGGCACTGATTTGAAATAAACTTGATCTGCTCGCGAAAGTTACTGAATTTTTATTACAAATTTGGTGGTTCTAGCTCTTGTAGTTTAAAAGATCCAGGTGTTCATACAGACGGACGGACAGACGGACATGGCTATATCGACTCGGCTGTTGATGCTGATCAAGAATATATACTTTATGGGGTCGGAAAAGCTTCCTTCTGCCTGTTACGCACATTTGGCTTCTGACAAACCTAATAGACCCCTATACTCTTTTTAAGAGTACGGGGTCTAAAAACACTCTATACCTCCTTGGTACGTCCTATTCTTGAATATGGATCCTGTATTTGGTCTCCCCAATATAGGATTCATCAAGACAGAATAGAATCTGTACAAAAACAATTCCTTCTTTTTGGCCTACGGGCCCTTAACTGGAATCCTAACATTCGTTTGCCATCCTATCGTAGTAGACTCTTACTAATAAACCTTCCTTCTTTGTCTGATCGTAGGACAGTTCTCGGTATAATTTTCTTACAAAAACTAATCAACGGTGAAATTGATTCCTCGGAATTAATCAGCCAGATTAGTTTTGCTGTTCCGATCAGACCCACTAGAAACTTTCTCCCCCTCTCTCTTCAACCTTGCACCACAAACTTTGCTTTTCATAACCCATTTCGAGTATTGTGTAGTAACTACAACAAACTTTCTCGAGTTGTTGGTAGTTCTACTTCTATCCCTTTAATTAGAACCTCTCTTCTTTGTCACCTATCTAGATTATAATTTATATAGTTTAAATTTTTAGATTTTATGTTTATTGTAATTTTATATATAATTTATGTCATTGTTTTTTACTAATAAATGCGTTCCGCGATTTCGTTAGCGGTGTGCCCCTCGGCCGGTTGGGCGGGAGGTGGCTGCATTGTCTGCAGGGTTCCGCGCGCTAACAACCACGTTGCTTGGTGTTGCTGGGCCACTTGAATGTACTGTCTCGTTAGTATATCAACGTCCATAATAAAAAAATCCGACTATAAACAAAATGAGCAATGTCAATGCATGAGTGCAAGCGAGACAGATTCATACCCGGGGATAAAAGCAGAAAGTACTATACGGTCGAGCACGCTCGACTGTACTTTTCATTTTTGTTTATTTTGTAAACGTATTTCACTGGAAAAGTCAGCAGAACACAGACACAAAGTCGAACAGCAACAAAAAAGTACTTAAGCTACAAACTATAGAGGGAAATCGTTTTTCATAGGCATTTTTACCGAGAACAGCAGCTGTGAAGCTAAACGTTGATCAGAGTACCTATACACGAAAATGTCAAGCTTAAAACAATTCAAAATAATAAAAAAAGATTAAAGCAAACAACAAAAGTTACCTATCAAAGGTATCTAATTTATATATTTATTTAATTCCTATTTATCAGATGGAAGTCCAGGCCGTGACCAATTTACACAGCACAGCAGCTCTCCTTTCCTCGCTGCAAGTGGGGAGCAGCGCCAGTTCAGGATTAACGGCCAAGAAGGCAGGAGCAGCCAATGCAGGCGCCTCGTCTGCCAAACAATCATCCACAGAAGCCGCCATTCTTGGGCAGTTGACCAAGCAGCCGGTTCAGCAAAATCAGCAAGCGTCTGGGGGCGGTATGGGGATTCAGACACGCGACTGTGATAGTCCCGCTAGCTCGAATTCTGAGCTCGAAAGGGATTTTAATCTGAATGGATCACCCACTCATCACAGTAGTGGAAGCGTTGGAAAATCAAACGGCTCACTCAGCGGTGCTTCATCGACCAATTTGGGAACCCCCCGAGGTGCCGCTGCTACGGCACCAGCCTTAAACAGCAGCCCACAATCCCTTAGTACGGCTGGAGCAGCACAGCTTAAGAAACGCGTTTCGAGCAGTCGACAACCGACTCGTAAGGCGCATCGCATTAAGTTCTACCGGAACGGTGATCGATTCTACCCTGGCATCACCATTCCTGTCTCCAACGAGCGCTACCGCTCTTTTGAGAGCCTATATGAGGATCTGACGCGACTGCTTGAGGAGAACGTCAAGATTCCAGGTGCTGTGCGCGCTATCTACACAATGTGTGGCAAAAAGGTGAGTTCCTCGTTCCCATAATCGGTTCATTTAAAGCCCGGTATCAGTTCGATTTAACCAGTCAATCAGAGCAGACGTGTTCACGCTTACCTCGTTTAACTTGTAAAAAGAATAACTCAAAACAAAACCCAAAAACCTACAAAAACAAAATCAACGTGCGAAACAGTTTACCGGTTAACAATCTAACGGGTAAAAACAACAACCTAACTAAATCTACAACAACCGCAGCATGCGGGAACCACCTGGCCTGCATAGCAGGCCCAATACCCTACAATTTAAAATTGACAAAAATAAAGTCCTAACTAATCGATGTATAGGATCCAAATACTTAATAATGAAACGGACCGACGAAGACAAAACGCTTAAAAATTATTCGCCTTTCCAAATAAAAAAAACTATAGACAACTTGAACAGTGGTGAAGTTGAAGAGTGCAAACTCTTGGCAAACGGATCGTACCAAATCAAAACAAAAACAACATCACAAGTCATGAAACTCATACAACTTATTGCATTAGACTCCACAACAAATGTAGAAGTGTCCGAACACAAAACACGAAACCACTCCAAAGGTGTCATATACTGTAACAATCTCCGCGAAGTACTAGAAGAAGTAATACTACAAGAACTCAAACAAGACAATGTTATTGAAGTAAAAAAAATACTAAAACGACAACAAGACAAACTACAAGAAACCGGCTTAACAATCCTAACTTTTGGCACAATTGAACTTCCAACAGATATTAAAATTGGTTATCAAAAAGTCAAAATACGCCTGTATATTCCTCTACCCTACCGATGCCGCAATTGTGGCCGAATTGGACACCCAACCAAATTCTGCAAAAGCGAAAAAATGTGCCTAGACTGTGGAACCACCGAACACAAACAAACAGAAGAAGAGAAGTGCACCAAGAACAAAACCTGCATAAACTGCAAAGAGAGCAACCTGCAGAACCACCAGCACAGCATCTTCGACCCCAACTGCCCCTCCTTTATTAAAAACAAAGAAATTCAGGCCATACGGACAATCGAAAAGACAACAATTAAAGAAGCTCAACAAATATACAACGAAAGACACAGACTTCCACAATCATCATACGCCGCAACAACCAAACCACCAACCCAACAAAACCATACGCTGCAACCCCCAAGAAGAAATCTCGTACAATACGAAGAGGACACCAACCTAAACGCTTCAACGTCAACCAAAGTTCAAACCACAACACCAAACATAGCATCTCATAGTTCTCAAATAATCAACGAATCTAGAATTAGAATATTTCAAAAAAACAACAATAACCCAACACTAGCAACTACACTCAAACCCAAAAACCCCAAAAAGACTACAAAAAGCAACAATAAGCCTACACACAATCCAACCAGTTTATACAACGAACGAACCCCACAAATATTAAGCCTTCAAGAAACCCACTTTAAAATTCCCTCACCGATTCCTACCCCAATCAACTACACAATATACACTAAGAACCCATCCACATCCTCTTCCGGAGGCGTGGCCCTACTCATTCATAATAGCCTAGAACACAATGTTATCCCGCTTAATCAAGAATTTGACTCTATCGAAGTAGAAATCCTATCAAAAATCACATTCAAAATAATCTCATGCTACATACTGCCCCAAAAAAAATTCACCACATCCCAGCTAGAACTCTTCCTCCAAAACTCAAACAAACAAAAAATAATAACTGGTGACTTCAACAGTTGGCACCAAATGTGGGGCTCAAACTCAAACAATAAAAGAGGCAAAACGCTTGCCAAATTCATTACTTCCTCCAACCTTATCCTCCTCAATGACGGCACCGCAACACACCTCAGCACACACAACACTCTCACGCATCTTGATCTCACTATCTGCTTCCCCGAACTAATGCTTGACGCAGCTGGGAAGTGTCAGAAGACCTCCATGGTAGCGACCACGCACCCATAATAACAAAACTATTCACATCAAATTCCACCACCAACAGACCCATTTACAAACCACGGTTCAAGACTGACAGCGCAGACTGGCCCCTATTTTCAAAACACTCCCAAAACCTAACCGAAACTATACCAATCAGCAACAATATAAACAAAGAAACAGCCAACATCCAAAAAATCATTCGCACCGCAGTTCACTTTTCAATCCCCCAATCATCTCCCCAAAAACACCCACAAAACGTTCCCTAGTGGAACAATCAACTCCAATTGCTACGTCACAACAAAATACGATCGTGGAGAAATCTAAAACGCAATATTAATACAGAAAACATAATTAAATATAAACACGACAATGCCATATTCAGACGCACATTAAAAATAGCAAAAACAGCAAGCACTAACACTTTTACCGCACAAATTAATCCACAAACCCCCTCACAAAAATATGGCACCACATTCGGCGCTTTTGCGGCCTCAATCCCACAAAAAACATCCACTGCATCCTCAACCCAATCTCATCCCAATACACCACCGACAAATCGGAAATCGCAAACATTTTTTGCAAAAACTGGTCAGACGCATCCAACGACAACAACTTCCCCACATCCTGTTCCTCAGCTAAACGCGCTGCATTAGCAGCACAACCCACATCCACAACTAACAAAAAAGCATTAGCCGTAGAAAATGATATCTCAACCCTACAATTCAATGCCGCAATCAAAACACTATCTGGCAAAACACCGGGCCAAGACAGAATCAACTATGCTATGATAAAGAATATAGACAACAGTACTAAGACCCGCATAATTCACCTTCAAAATTTAATCCTCAAAAATTTTATCCCACAATCGTACAAAACTAGCATAATTATATCAATACTTAAACCATCCTCTCCAAAATCCGAATTAAATTCCTACCGTCCGATTTCACTTAACCCCTGCCTATCTAAAGTACTCGACAAAATTGTAGCAAAAAGACTGTGTTGGTTTGTCAACAAATGCAAACTTATACACAACAGTCAAGTCGGCTTCAAAAAAGGCAAATCTACTATAGATAGTCTACTCTTCCTAGACCATCTTATATGTAGAAAACTGACAAAAAGAAACCACGCATCAATCATCTCCCTTGACTTTACAAAAGCATTTGACAGAATTGGACTACACACCATACTCGACCAACTTAAAACATGGAACATTGGACCCAATATTTTCAACTACGTAAAAAACTTTATGACTAACAGAAAAATTATAACAAAACAAGTAAGAAAGGCTACAGTCGAGCGCGCCGACTGTAAAAGACCCCGTACTCTCCTTGTGTTCGAAATTAATATTTGAATACGACTGTAATTTAAAATTTAAGTTTTAAAATTAAATTGAAAAAAAAAAATTTGAATCAGTCACTGATGGGATTCGAACCCGCGCTTTCTGACGCAAGTTCCATATCATGCTGCACCCCTACTAGTTACACAACACCATTCATTTGGCAGAAATTTGAGTATTTTCATTTACATATAATAATGTAGTTATTTAAAAAATAACTAAATTTCTGGGTCTGTGCCGGGTTCGAACCGCAGACCATTGGCTGTTGCACCAGTTAAAATTCTTTATTTACATTTTTGTTTGAAATTTAAAAAAGTAAATTCCACTGTCGGGAATTGAACCTGCGAACATATACGCAGCTTGCATTACGCGTCACAACCCTATCAGTCGCACCACGCCCCACATTAGACAGAGATCCGATTATTTTCATTTACATGTAATAATGTTATTATATAAGATGCATAAATATCAAAATTTTATTTCTGAGTCTGCGCCGGGTTCGAACCGCAGACTATTGGCTGTTGCACCAGTTAAAATTCTTTATTTACATTTTTGTTTAAATTTAAAAAAGTAAATTCCACTGTAGGGAATTGAACCTGCGAACTCTTATGAAACGGTTCCGATTATTTTCATTAAGATATAATAGTGCTAAATAATAAAAAAAAAAAAAAATAAAAAAATAAAAAAATTTAATTTCTGAGTCCATGCCGGGGTTCGAACCGCAGGTCTTGTGTTTACAAAGAAGTGCGTTGCCCACTCGGACCACGCTCTCTTTGCAAACTATTGCGGCTAATGAATATATACACATACAGTTATCTCTTTTCTTTTAACCACGTGCATTCACAACACGCTTCATGGGCTACTTTGTTGTTTAATTGCTCAGTTGTTTATTGTTGGATTTTTATGCAACTTTCAGGGTAGTTTAATATGATTTGTCTTTAAACAAATTTTGAATTACAATACTGTACTATATTAGTAAATGCTTTAAAAACGACATGTAAGATTTGAAAAGTTTTTTAGTTCGTGTGGGAGAAGGGGGCGTGGCAGACCAAAATTTTTAATGACGTTGCATTTGTGCTGTTTGTAGGAACCTGCGTACCTGAATTGGTGTTCCTAAGTGCCATAGTTACGGAGATATTCGCCGAAAACATCAATTTTTTCCGAGGTGTGTCTAGTTTTTTGCTTATTGCGGGGGCGGTGGGGGGCGTGGCGCAGATTTGAAATAAACTTGATCTGCTCGAGAAAGTTACGGAATTTTTATTACAAATTTGGTGTCTCTAGCTCTTATAGTCTCTGAGATCCAGGTGTTCATACGGACGGACGGACAGACGGACAGACGGACATTGCTATATCGACTCGGCTGATGATGCTGATCAAGAATATATATACTTTATGGGGTCGGAAAAGCTTCCTTCTGCCTGTTACGCACATTTGGCTTCTGACAAACCTAATAGACCCCTATACTCTTTTTTAAAGAGTACGGGGTCTAAATAGGAAACAACTACTCATCATCACACCCCTTAACGGTATCCCACAAGGCTTTCCCCTCTCGGTTATCCTCTTTATCATCGCTTTCAACAAACTAAACTCAATCATATCCCTACACAAAAACATCCAAGTAAGCTCATATGCTGACGACTTCAACCTTTTCATAAATATCCCTAATACCAAAAACCAAAACATAGACCTATCCACACTATTCTCCCAAATATCAGTATGGTGCGAATATGCTGGAGCACAACTATTCCCAACAAAATGCAAACACCTACACATCTGTCGCAAACACAACTGCACATGCCACATCCTTACTACCAACCATCAGTTAATAAATGTTAACTGCTTAAAACTCTTAGGTATCCATATTAACAATAAATATAACTTTCACGACCACATAAAATCCCTAAAAACTTCGCTAGAAAAAAAAAAACCAAATTATAAAATGCTTATTAAACCACAAATTCAACTGCCACTCCTCCTCACTAATTAACGTCACAAAAGCAATAATAATTTCAAAAATCGACTACTGTCTCCCCCTGTTCGGATCTGGGCCGCAGTCTACCATCCGCCCCCTAAATTCAATCATCAATTCCGCAATAAGATTATCACTCGGTGCATTCAGAACGACGCCTGTCAACAATATGCTTCACGAAGCTCAAATACCCCCACTACACATACGAAATCAAATTGCCACAGCCAAACTATGCAAATCCCTAATAAACTCACACAACTCCCCAATCCTCAACCTAATAAAAAACCATAAACAAAAAAAGAAAGTAAAATACCAATCAACAATAGACAGAATCATTAGCACCGCCAAAATCTTCGACATTCCGCACAAACAGTACCCCAGAAACCCAATAATACACACCCCGCCATGGCATCTAAACACTCTATTAACAGATGCCTCTCTCAGTGAGTATCCAAAAATCTCGACACCACCTCTCATATACATCAAATTATTTAAAAAAATCCTCGACGACAACAAAAAATACAAACCTATATTTACTGACGGGTCCCAAATTAACAAAATTACAGCATACGCCATAACCAACGAACACCACATAATAAAATCAGGCTTAATACCATTTTACTTAACAGTCTTCTCAGCTGAAATCATCGCGATCACAAAAGCCCTCAATATCTTTAAAAACAAACCCGGCAAATATGCCATATGCACCGACTCCCTCTCAACCATAGACGCAATAGTAAACATCAACAACTCATCCTATTATCCATCCATCATTCGAAACATCCTCACCAAATACCAACCAAAATTTAAAATCATATGGATACCCGGCCATGTAGGCATTAAGGGTAACGAGTTAGCTGACCTCGCTGCGAAAGATGCAACCGATCTCCCACTTATCCTAACACCAAATCACAACTTTCAGGACATAAACAAATACTTAAAAAACTCCCTTAAAACACTTACAACAAACACAATACACAACACATCAATCTGGTACCAAACCCTCAACCCGCAGGAATACAAAGCCCCAAATAACATGTCAAGATTCCACCAAATCAAAATCACAAGACTCAGACTTGGCCACACCAACATTACCCACCAACACTACCTCGACCCAACTTTGAATTCTGCATGTCCATTCTGCAAATAATACAGAAATATCATTACGCCACATCCTAATAGAATGTCAATCCCTACAAACTCATTACAATAAACTATTCCAAAACTCGGACCCCATCCAACTCCTATCCCAACCAACAACAAAAAATGTAAATATTATTCTTAAGTTCCTCACTCAAATAAACATTGTCAACAAAATATAACTACAACTAGAGAGTCGAAGGCCCTAGCACCCAGTACTCTATAATTAAGTTAGCTTAGTCAATTTTATATTATAAGTTAACTGTACATAATAATAATAATAAAGCCCGATATTGAGGGAAATTGCGTTCCGCACGAAGAAAAATTGCGCGAAATGACAATTAGCGCTGAGGTCAATGTAGTAAAACTAATTGTGGTAATTGTCTAATACGCCCCTCAAAACCAAAAATTATGAAAAAAAAAAAAAACGGTAATTATCTAATATGAAAAAAAAAATCCTCCATGGACGGCGGTTTTTGCAGACGAACGTCATTAAAAACTATTGGCGGTCTCTTAAGGTTTTTTCTTAAACGCGGTTTTAAATTTCTTTTATATATCTAGACTTTTGAATATATATCATAATAACCATTTGAATCAAGTACTTCATGAATTGTTTGTCAAAAAAAATAAAACACTATTAATCTAGTATTCATGGCACTGCACGTCAAAAAAGTACAAACTAATCTAGTATTCATAGCACTACACGTCGAAAAACAAATTAATCTAGTAATTATTGAAAAAAAAAAAATTTTTTTAATTTAAATTTAATTTAATTTAATTTGAAATTTAAAAATTTAAATTTTTATTTTATTTGTTTATAATAGATAATGAAAGGTTGTTACCTCCACTAAGAAGAAGTGCATTTGCAAAACTCCTCCATCTCCTAATCCTCATCCTCCTTCTTCTCCTCCATTACAATCTTTTTCGGAACACTGAGTGAAAGACAAAACGATGATCTATTAATTGGCGAATTATAATACTACTACTATTAATTTACTTATTAACATAAAATACGTGTTAAGGGGGTAATTGGTCCAGAGCCTCCACCCGTTCCTTCTTACTCTTCGTCGGAACTCTGCAGAATTGAATTCAATGTGCGTAAATTGGCGAGTGAGACAAAAATGCGCCGCAGGGAAAAATTTTTTTTTAAAAAATCGCGCGATTTTTTTTTTTTTTAATTGATGAAGTCTGTCTGTGTGGTCGGGAAATTTTTTAAAAAACTGAAATTTTGATAAATAGCCTAAATATTGTTTTTTTTTTTTTACGTCTGAAGTGTGGTATACTCCCCTTCATATCTCGCTACAGTCTCTCAATGTTTTGAGTATGTGCACTTGTAGATGGGTCTACAAAATTTTTCGAGTGGTTAACTGAACCTTTAAACCGCGTTTAAAAAAACTATAGGAGACCGCCAAAAGTTTTTAATAACGTTCTTCTGGAAAAGTCGCGGTCCATGGAGGATTTTTTTTTCATAATTTATGGGGTTGAGGCCCTTATATTAGACAATTACCAAAACGTCTTCACATAAAATACGCGGTAGGGGGCAGTTGGTCCAGGGCCTCCATCCGTTCCTTGTTACTATTCGTTAAAACTCAGACGAATTGAATGAAATAGGCATAATTTGCCGAGCTGGACAAAAACGCGCCGCAGTCAAAAATTGCATGTTCACAAACCTCGTTAAAATGGACTTTTCTAACATCTTTTTCGTGTTTCTTCATTTAAGTATGATCGGCATCGAAATATTATTTTGTCATTATCATAGGAAATTGGGCACTTATTGTTGCATTTTTCACACAACTTTTCTGTTAACAGACTTCCGTGGTTTTGGAGAAAGCCGATTAAATCAGTCCCACTCATGATGAAATTATACAAGGTGGTCCCTTCACACAATCCACAGACCATAAACAGAAAAGAAAACAAGCAACAAAGTTTATTGAGAGTAATGCCAATGCATGAGTGCAAAGAGACAGCGTTTATGTGCATAAATTTAAAAAAAAATTCTTGAAAAAACAGTTTTGTAATCTAGTTACCTTTCAAAATTATGAGAACGCTTTGAATCTAGTAAGCTTTTGAAAAATAAGCACAGCAATAATGCACTTTGTCAAAATGTGGGATTTCATTCGTCTAAAAAACGTAGAATTAATAAGATAAAAAAGAATTGTGAGCCGTGCATACCGAAATTGTGTGAAATTTTAAACGTCAGTGGGAGTGATTTAATGGGTTTTCTCCAAAATCACGGAGTTCTGTTAACAGAAAAGTTCAAAATGCAATAATAAGTGCTCAATTTCCTATGAGAATGACAAAGTAAAATTACGATGCCGATTATATTTATATGAGGGAAAACGAAAAAGATGTTAGAGAAGTGCATTTTAACGAGGTTTGTGAACATGAAATTCAGCCGAAGGCAAACATTTTTTTTTTAAAATCGCGCTATTTAAAAAAAAAAAAAAAATGTTGCCTGCGACGCTTTTTTGTCCTCCTCGCCAAATTACGCGCATTGCATTCAATTCGGCTAAGTTCCAACCAAGACTAACAAGGAACGGGTGGAGCCCCTGGACCAACTACCCCCTTACCGCGTCTTTTATGTGGAGAAGTTTTATTATAGTAATAGTATTATAATTCGCCAATCAATAGGTCATCGTTTTGTCTTTCACTCAGTATTCCGAAAGGAAATTGTGATGGAGGAGAAAAAGGAGAAGAAGGATGAGGGATTAGGAGATGGAGGAGGAAAAGTGGTAAAAGATGCACATTGTTGCAAACAAGTTTCGCGAATGTTCTTCTTCAATAAATGCAATCAATTGCATTCGGATATCTTTACGCAGCCCACTAGATTAAACATTTTTTTAATTTTTCAATGAATTCTAGATTCATTTTTTTTTTTTTGACGTGTAGTGCCATGAGTACTAGATTAATTTGTACTTTTTTGACGTGCAATGCCATGAATACTAAATTAATGTTTTTTTTGGCAAACAATTCTATGAGTACTTGATTCAAAAGATTATTATGATATATTTTCAAAAGGTAACTAGATTAAAAAATTCATTTTTCAAAGAGACCGCCAAAAATTTTTAATTACGTTCGTCTGCAAGAATCGCGGTCCATGGAGGATTTTTTTTTTCATAATTTTTGGGACTGAGGCCCTTATATTAGACATTTACCATTTTATGTTTGTTTTAACGTGTTCTAGTACAAGAACTACCTATTGTTATATGCGGATACCGATTTTAACATTATAATTCTAAATAAAAGCAGAGAGTGTTATACGGTCGGGCGCGTTCGACTGTACTTTACTTACTTGTTTTTCATAATTTTTGAAAAAGACATTGAAATAGACACTTTCCAAAAAATTAGCAGACGGATCGCGTTTTAAAAGTTGTAAAATTTTTATTTTTAATCTAGCTAAATAAGTACTCTTTGAATTGTTTGTCAGAGACCCCCAAGACCTTTTGATGAGCTCTCCAAAAGTAGTGGTTCAGTATTTTTTTTCAACATTTTCTCGTTTACTAGGCAGTTACCCTAATTGTGTTTCTTATATCGCTGTAGATTTCGGCCTTTGACGAATTGGAGGATGGCCAGAGCTACGTATGTTCCTGCAACAACGAGAACTTCAAGAAGGTTGAGTACAACACCAGCTCCCAACCACTTGCTAATCTCACACTGGCTAACAATGGACGGTCTTCTAATCAGCGTCTAGCGAAGCTTCAACGTCCTGCCTCGCCTCTAAAGAACGGAGCCTTGAACAACAGCTATAGTGGAGCAGCAGTATCAAATGGAGGTGCCACTGGTACTAGTGGTATTGGTGTCACAAACGGTTGTCCATTGAACACATCCCGATTCAGTGAGCGGGACAGCGTTGTTTATCCACGTATAGTGACGTTGATACGAAATGGAACAAAGCCACGACGGATAATGAGGTTGCTGCTCAATAAGCGCAACAGTCCTAGCTTTGAGCACGTGCTGACCGCTATTACGCAGGCGGTGCGACTGGACACGGGGTATGTGCGCAAGGTGTTCACATTGTCAGGTGTTTCTGTGGCTCAGCTAGCGGACTTTTTTGGTAGGGAGGATGTATTCCTAACCTACGGCACGGAGCGTGTGAACACCGCCGAGGACTTTAAGCTGGAGGCCGAAGAGCAGCGAGCTATCAATACCATACGCAAGACACTGCGCACGGCGGGCACCACATGCCAGGGTCCAAAACCCATGATGCCGGTCAAAAGCAAAAAGGTTTATCCGGCCGAGCTAGCAGGACCTCGGGAGAGCGCGGATAGTGCTAACGCGGAGGGTGCTGATGATCAGGCCTCGCTACTTGGAAGCACAGGTGTTGAAATTAGTGATTTACCCGTATCCATACGGGATAATTATACGCTGGGCAAAATGATTGGCGATGGAAACTTTGCCGTTGTGCTGAGCATCAAGAATCGACAGACGGGTCTGCCCTACGCCCTCAAGATCATTGACAAAAGTAAGTGCAAGGGCAAGGAGCACTACATAGACGCGGAAGTGCGGGTGATGAAGAAGCTGCAGCACCCCCATATCATATCGCTTATCATGGATGTCGATCAGGTGACAAACATGTACCTCATTCTCGAGTATGTGAGTGGTAAGTCCTCGTCTTTAAATTTTTTTTTGTTCCTTCATTGTAATATTTCGTTTATTTTTAAAGGCGGCGATCTGTTTGATGCCATAACTCAGGTAACTCGCTTCTCAGAGAGTCAATCTCGTATCATGATCCGCCATCTGGGCTCGGCAATGTCTTATCTACATTCCATGGGCATAGTACACAGAGACATTAAGCCGGAGAACCTTCTCGTAATTTCAAACCACAATCACGAAGACAATTTCATTAAAAATTACATTTCCTTTTCAGGTTGAGCTCGACAAGCACGGCAACGTGGTGGAGCTAAAACTGGCCGACTTTGGACTGGCCTGCGAAGTGACCGAACCACTCTTTGCTGTGTGTGGCACACCCACGTACGTGGCGCCCGAAATACTGCTTGAGGTTGGCTATGGACTAAAGGTAATTATCTAGCTACGATCGAATTGCTGACACTTTAGATTCCATTCCCTGATTTAGATTGACGTTTGGGCCGCTGGCATCATATTGTACATATTGCTCTGCGGATTTCCGCCATTCGTGGCTCCTGATAATCAACAAGAACCGCTCTTCGATGCCATCATCTCGGGCGTGTACGAGTTCCCGGATCCCTATTGGTCGGACATCGGCGAAGGAGTGCGCGATCTAATCGCAAACATGCTCCAGTCAGATCCCGATGTCCGCTTCACCAGCGAGGACATACTAGATCACTTTTGGACAAGTGGGCAGTGGGAAACTTTCTAAGTCCAGGGATTTCTATATGATCCGTGCGGGGTGCTCCAACAATAGTTACACACACACATCCCTCACACGGTACTTGCCGCCACTGGTAGTTTTTGTATTATGTAATTTAGCGCTATTATATAGGCCTTTATTTATTATTTAAACATATATATTAACAATCATACATATACATACCCGTATATATACATATACTTTGGTAAACTTTTCCGTTAGGCAGGGATACCGGCAAACAAAAACCAATATATTAACGAAACAAAGTGAAAATAACAACGTGACTAGAAAAGAATCGTGACTGAAGTTGCAAACAGTTTTCGGAGGTTAAAATTTAAAATGTAAAGAAACCATTCACGTTTCACTCCTTATAATCGTAATTAAGATACACACATATTATATATTTTTTAAAAGAGGAATGTAATTGCTTACTACTATAAGCATCCACACTTTATTATTGATATTTGTAGTTTTTTAATTAGATTTTAAAATGATTGTAAATTATGGATAAATGCATGTTTCATATAATTTCATGAACAGTAAATTATGTTTTTCGTTGATTTTACTATTTTAACGATTATTTATGCTTTGCTAGTACTAGAAATGTAAACTGTGAATCGCGATAAAAACAAAATATACAGAAATCATAATTTTAAGCGCATTTATACAGACACCAATAAAATGTTAGAAAAACACATATAATCGGGTGAATTTAACCAACGACGTTGAAACTTGTGATTGTGCGCTGTCTGTGGATTATTGTATTCAATACTATTGAATTATTGGGCAGTGCCCAATGGGCACTCAGTTCAAAACAGTGGATAAAGCTAGTGATGTAAAAAATCATCGATGTACCGAGCATCGACGTTTTTTGCCGATTTTTACCGATGTTTTCTGATGTTTTTACCGATACCGATGTTGAGCGATGCATCAATGTTTTGCAAGACATCGAAACTGCAGATTTTAAACATTGCGCATTTGTCGTCTGAAAGCAAAGATATGCCAAAGTAAAGGTTTTTACAGAGAGTTTACAATCTCCAATACAAGCGCTTAAATATACTCAAGTGTGTAAGTCACTATCGATACTTATTACTAAAACTCATACTATGTCCAAATGTCATACTATTCCAAATGTCTCTTGTTGTCAAGCACGTAAACAAGGCGACCCACCGCTTCTATTTACGTCGTCCAGACGATACGAGCAGTGGTTCAAAATAATTCAGTCCAGCATATTTAAATGGCCACCTATTGGCCTCTATTCGGTCCTCTGGCAAGGGACCCATCATTGGTGGCGCTGGCTGCGCCCGTTTTAACTTGCATGTTGCGCATGCGTACACAATCTTCTGCTACAATCTACGTAGATCCGTCACCAAGAACTTGGCTTTAATCTCACTTATGATGGCGTCCAGATTTTGATGTTTCATTTTGACATGAAAGTGTGACACCATTAGTTCAGTCAGTGGATGCCGATGTGACAATATGATCGGCCGCCTGGCGCCGTATGGCATGCATAAAGCCGCATCCACTCTTTGGAAGGCACTAAGAATTCCGCTTTCATCCAGATAAAGTGCTAGGCCCTGTATGTCGCTACGTCCAGAAAATATTTCCTTATTATACGCGGCTCGGATTTCATCTGGAAATGTTTCACACTGGAACCGCCATAGTAACAAGTTCTCGGCGTCCTCGCATTCTGCTGCTGTTAGGCCATAGCGTTCGAGTTCATCCCATTGGCCACGACATCATCTGACGAATCGTTGTACCAGGACGGTGGTTCGGATTATTCTTCTGTAGCTCGAGAATCTCTGAAATGTTCAGCAACCGGGTTCCCAAGACCGCGACTTGCAACTCCAGTCTTGGAATCGACATGGTTTTCATGGGTGCGCATTTCGTTTTAGCACATATAAATCGTATGCGTACCTCGCTGCTGGTTGTAACCCTCCATTAGGCTACTGCCGCAAATGGCAATTCACTGGCATCTACGAATACATGTAATTGCGTATATATTATTAACGATTTCTTGACTCCAATTGTCAAAGGCATCGGAGAGTCCATCCGGTAGTGGTTCGTCCCACTTGACTTCACGTCGCCAAATCTCAACAATCCTAAGGGATCAAACGTGGACATTATTAGTCTGAGGAATTCTCTTTTAGTCGGAGTTCGTTTGCGGTCCAATAAGCTTCTCGGTACTCTATGGAATGTCACGTTGAACTTGAACTCATCCGTGGCTGGCTGCCAGTACATTCCCAAAATTTTTTCTTCAGCGTCACACGATCCGAAGTCCTCTGCGATTCCCTTTTGGCCTAAGGCTTCAATTACTTTTAGTGAGCTGGAAGCAAATTTGCACAACTCGAACCCAGCGTTCGCATGTATATCTTTCACGCGGCTCGACACGGCGGTGGCTTCCGTAGTGGTAGTCGGTGATGGCTTTAACTGCTAGTGCGTCCGTATTTTGCTAATGTAGCGCATTAAGGTTCTTTACATACTGTGCCGCACATGGTGAGCAGGCTGCTCCGAATGTCATTACACTCATCTCGTACACATCCGGGTCTCGTTGATCATCACCATCCCGCCACAGCACTATGGGTCAAACGCCGGATTTTTAGGAAAAAAGTCTTATTTTCAAGTTGATTAAATTTCGATAATGTTGATGACAATCCGTTAGGAATACTCCAAATGTAAATGTTACATACCCAGCAGCATACCCGAGCGAACGAACTAAACAACTGAACTACAACCTGGGATATAGTTCGTTCGTTCACTTAAGTGAATAGTTCAATCGAACTTATTCTGAACGATACGATACAACTCTAAAATTCATTACTAATCGCTATCGGTCCGTCTCGCGACACGTATAGATGCTGGATATGCATCCTATCAGATAGTCAGGCAGCACTTAAATCGCTTAGGTCTGTCTCCTCTAACACTAAAACAGTCCACCCCTCGGTGTAGGATATCTCGCCTAACTTTGCCAACCCGATCAAAAGACCGATCCACAAAACTCTGGACCTGACGCGGGCAAATTTCACTGCTTTTTTCCGTGCTCTCACTTTACACTGTCTGCAAATTTCCAGGATTTCTGTCGCAGCTGCGAAAATTAAGAAGAAGAAGAAACTGCAGCTCATTTCTACTGCCACGGTCCAGCCCTTAATCGTCATAGACTTCCCCACCTCCGTGCATACCTCTATCCGAGATCCATCCACAGCAATTATGGCGCTTCATCTTTGCCACCGGATTCTGCTCTACTGACCCTGGCCCATACCGGCCGTTTGCTCTGACACTTTCTGATTCCATCCCTTGTAGTGTGTGTGTGTGTGCTCGAAACATCAGCAGCCACTTAATCTAACCTAGCCTAACTACAGGTGGTACAAATTTCCTTAAATTTCACCAAAATTCACGAAAAACTGTGGAATGCAATAGTTTTTCTTATGTTGAATACTGTTCATATTTGTTTGCTAAAATAATAAGTCTATGAAAGCACCAGTAATCAAGCAAAAAAAGAAATTATTCGTTTTTTAAACAAATGGGAAAATTTTATAACAATGTAAGGTTTTGAATTTAATGAATATCGATTGTTCCTGTAAGTTATGTTCTTATTTTAAGTTAGTTATCCCTGGTAGTTTTTAACATAGTTCTGTAATGTTAATCTTTAAGTAAATGTCATGCAAGCTAGCTGTGTTCTAAAGAAAAAATAAAGGAAATTGTCCTTAACACCCGATAAATACGAGTTTTACAACATCTATGCTGCAACATTGATGTTTGATTTTGAAACCATCGAGGGACATCGACAACGATGATTTTATTAAAATTTACATCACTAGATATAACCGCTCTTAAAACATCGATAAATCGATTTCCAGTGTGTAAAAATTATTAAACCTGTACATCTTACGGTCACTCTACAGAAACAGCTGTTAAATGCAAATTGTCTGTCCACAAGATAAGAAGGCGAATGTTATCGAAAATAATTTTTTAAAATGTCCGAGACTTTGCCAAGAAATAGCGTAAGCTCAATTGTTTTGATGTAATGTTGGGGCTTTTGTTCAATATAGTAGCTCGTTTAGTATTCAGGTACCGATGGGGAGGAGGAAGAGGTGGAGCCAAAGTTCAAATACCAGCGTATTGGCAATGATCTGAAGAATATTCTCAACACAGATGTGGTCACCTGCAGTGAAGTGCACTCCAAGGTTAGTTGTGATTCAACTGTCTACATGTACATACATTATTTTACTAACAACATACAACAGTTTCTTATATTTGGCACATTTCGTGGGCGAATCTATTTGCTGGATCATCAGGGCAACTCAGTGGAGTCCAATTTAAGCAGTGGCGATCGTCACACACACTCTGTGGCCGTAAACCACATTGATGTTGATCCAAAAGGCGAATATGTTGCCACTTGCTCCGATGACGGCCGGGTGAGTCATAAAACGGAGCATGACTAAGGGGAAGCGGAATAATTATATATGGGCTCTTAAACAATAAATAATCATAATTGCATTCGCAGGTCAACATTACGGGCTTGTTTAGTTGCGAGAACAATCAGAGCCTAAGTTATAACAAGCTTATAAAAGCAGTTGCCATAGATCCCGAGTGCAAATCGGGAGTTCGACGATTCATAGTGGGTAAGTAACCCTAATTTCATTTCTTCCAAATGGAAGACCAAGGTGTAATTATGCAGGTTTTGGTTTCTGCGGATGATAAGTAACTAACTGTTGATTCATAAGACGTGTTCATATGCGAAACAAAATTAATTAATTGAATTTAATTTAAAAAAAAAAAGAATCTAGCCCTTAAAACTAATATTCTATTAATTTAAAAATATCATTCTATTTGTATCTGTGCATTATAACATATAATTCAGTTGACATTGAGGCGCAAGGATACTACTGTGTTCAGTTCCTTGTTAAATAATTGTACTTATATTATTTTCAGGTGATGACAAGCTCACTATGTACGACCGTAGTCTGTTACAAAGACTAAAACCAAGAGAATTGTGTGCGGTGGAGGGAAGTGTATTGTCCATTTGCTGGAAAGGAAACTTTGTTGCCTGGGCTAGTCATTTGGGCGTAAGGGTGTATGATTTGAGCGAGAAGTGCTCATTGGGACTTATGAAATGGGAGGTGCCTCCAGAGGCACGCCTTGAAAACTTTCGATGCCATCTGCGTTGGTCTAATGACACTACTCTTCTCATCGGCTGGGTGGATACAATCAGAATTTGTGTAATTCGCAAACGGAATACCCTCGACGCCTCCCCTAGTAATTTGCCCGGCTTCGTTGTTGATCCAGGTATGTGTATATAAAACTATATGTAAAATGTCCTATTTAAGTCCTATTTAATTAATATGTATGTTCTCAGTTTCAACATTTCAAACTACATTCAATATTTGTGGACTGGGTCCGCTCGCTGCCAACCAGTTAGTTGTTCTGGGTTATCGCAAGGAACGTAGCGCCCACTACAAGGCTCTGCGTCCTGTTCTCTGCGTGATAGAGTACAAAATGAACACCTGCGAGGAGGTATGCACAGACAGTCTCACACTGCGTGGCTTCGAGGAGTACACGGTCAACGATTACAGTCTCCGCTGCATCATAGAAGAGAATCGTTACTTTATCATTGCTCCCAAAGACGTTGTGGTGGCTAGTCTTATTGAGACAGACGATCGCGTGGAATGGCTCATTAGGCGCAAGTAAGTTAATAATTTGTTAATTATATTTCAATTATCTTTCCTTTTAAGGAGAGTATTACATTTATTTGTTCAGACAGTTTAGGATGTTCCTTAGTTTGATTTTTATTCGCTTCGAGTGGACAAAATTAAGCTAAACCTTTGAACATCCTTCCTGTCACATTTGAGTAACAAAGTCCTATCTCTAAAGCTTTATTTAATGCCTAACAATATACATATATTCGTAATAATATATTATTTTATTGGGTCATTTGAATAACTAAAATTGCTTTAATTATATCTTTGGTTTTGGAAGCTTGAAAAGGTCAGTCTGATATACGAGACATTATTCCAAGCAACTAAGCAACGATGCTGTCACAGCATTTTTCCGCTGATTTGGTCCAATCGTAGTAGTATGAGACAAATATCCTTGTGCCGGGTTGTTCGTGTGTGCACAGCTTTCCTGTGTAAAGATCGTGCATTAGAGTCGGAGTCCGCTTGTGAAGAACCAAATGGTACGGACGACATTTGGACGGCATGTAAGCAGTATCGAATCGTGGATCGTGCCAGCGATAGACGTAACGTAGGGGGGCCAACCACGTACCCAGAGAGGCATCTTCGGATACATATGTGGACAATAGTTGGGAATTGTTGGCTACATACTCGCACAGTTTCCGAGATATCACATAGCCACCACCTAAGGCATAGTTTATGTAGGTCTTGCTCAGAAAATAATTAGATTCCCGCCAATGTCCTTTGTTTTTTATGGTAGCGCGTCCATTAAAGAAACCCCAATAGAGCTCAGGAAATGGATGGTGGGCATAATCCACTCTACGCCGCAAGAGTTTGCGATCGTAGGAGACGAGTTGGTTGAGTAAATTGTCCAACTTTACGTAGGTGTCGTCGTCTACTTTGAGCAGATATGAGAATTTCAAGTTCTGCGTTATATCAATAAGCGACTGCAGCAGCTTCTCTGTCAGATTTCTGTAGTCATCATGCAATCTTGGCAGCAGCAGCAAATCATTATGTTCCTTCTGTTCCTGCTCCAATTCAAATCGCAACGTCGGGCCCAATTTATCTGTGCCTATGGCAAATAGATATTTATATTGGATGTTCCGATGCACACGCGGTTGATCCAACTGTGACAGATGTTGTTGCCAATTTATATATTGCTGTAGACGGCTTGCCTGAGACGCTACTGTTTCCATTTGCAGACGGCCATCCTTGTAACTTGGCAGATAGACGTAATCCTCGGGATAGTACGATTGCTTTAACGGTTGCCCAAGACGCAGCCATGTTTCTCGCATGGCTTCACGTTGCTCGGTATTTGCCGGAGCACTGGCTACAAGTATTACAAGAAATAAATCTGGATGCGGTTCCAGTTTTCGGAGACCGGTTCGCTCTGATGGGCATTTATCAGCCTTATCCGCCAAACTCAAAATATGTGTAATAATACAACCAAAAAAGAATGCACTTATTGCTGTAAACAGCGTAACCAGATTATTCATTCTCCGCATTTTATTTAATTTTTGTTAAAATAAAAGCTGGATGAGAATTTGCAAACCATGCAAACTGTTTCCTGTTTTCTATAAACAGCTGTTAAAACGATAACATTGCTAAGCTATGATATATAATATATCGATTTTTTCTATTAAAATTTATGTAGAAACATCAATATTTTCTGTTCAAATAAAAATCGATATATAACGATTTCACAAATTCAAAATTGTTAAGCACTATCCATTTGAAACGATGTCATATTTATGTGTTTCTAGCAAATTCGAGGAAGCTATGGAGCTATCCACTCGTGGCGGCAGTCGCCAGCCGCTGTACATCGGCAGGTATAAATTAAAAACTACACATGTACATTCGATTTTTATCCCAACCACAAAATTTACAGATTGTACATAAATCATTTGTTAAAAATAAAAAAGTACGAGGAAGCAGCCAAGATCTGTCTGCGCGTGTTGGGTAATAACAAGGAAAATTGGGAGTTGGAGTTCTTTAAATTTTTAAAATGCCAGCAATTGCGTTGCGTCAGTCGGTATTTGCCAACATCGAATGATTGTAAATTGGATCCACAAGTGTACGAAATGGTACTTCACGAATTTCTTCAATTCGATGTGAAAGGCTTTCTTAATCTAATCAAGGAGTGGCCACCGCAGCTTTACGACGGCTTGGCTGTTATTAACGTAATATACGTTAACTTCCGAAAAGAGAATGCTAATGAGCTACTGGAGTCATTGGCCCTTTTGCATTCTTACCAAGGCGATCATGAAAATGCTCTACGCATGTATTTAAAGTATGTTTTTATATCATTTGTTCCAACTCTTACTTAAAATTTTGTTTGATGCTTTAGGCTTCAAAACAAGGATGTGTTTGAGCTAATACGTCGTAATGAGCTCTACGACGTCAGCTCTAAATTAATAATTCCACTTATTCAACTTGATCGCGAACGTGCCTTTAAAATACTGCTGGATAAATCAAACATGAAGCCCGAGGTGGTTGTACGACAGTTGGAGCAAAATCAGGAATACCTTTACTGGGTAAATTAAATGACACTGGCGTATATTCGTTATCTTTCTTTTTTATCCTACAGTACTTGGATGCACTGGAGCGGACCGACAATTTCGGTGAATTTCATCAAAAGCTCGTTGCGCTCTATGCCAAATACGATCGGTCCAAATTATTGACATTCCTTCGGCGATCAAACGATTATGTTCTGCAGGAAGCTTTAGCAATCTGCAAACTAAAAGGCTTCCATCCAGAGATGGTTTACTTGCTGGGTCGCATGGGTAGTGTCCTGGAGGCTCTAGACATAATCATACATAGCGTAAGTGTACGCTGGTAAATACACAAATCACACTAAACTATTTGAACCTCGAGTTCTAGATAAAAGATATTGAAATGGCAATTGAGTTCTGCAAGGAACATAACGATGATGATCTGTGGAATAAGCTCATTGACGAGTCTTCAAAACAACCGGAAATAGTAACCAAAGTTCTAGTTGGGATAGTGGGTAAGTAATTTAAAGAATTAGCTTAAAATTTGCCAATTATAGAAATGATATTTTCAGACTACGTCAACCCGGAGTTGGTGGTTAGTAAGATCAAATTGGGTCAGAACGTGCCCCGTCTGCAGGAGTCCCTAGTCAAAATGCTGTGGCATTATAATCTGCAAGAAGAAGTTATGGACCTAGCACACCAAGTCCAACTGACCGACTACTTTGACACTCACGGCGAAGTTGTGTCATTGCAGCGACGAGGACGTAATGTCTCCAATGACCAGGTTTGTCCAGTTTGCAGCCGTTCTCTGCTTAGGAACGACAACGTGCCTAACAATGGTCTGGCCGTCTTCAACTGTGGACACATTTATCACCAATCCTGCTTGAATGACAATCGTTGCAACGAGTGTTTGGACTGGGACAGTATTTTATCGGAAAGTTAGAAAAAAAAATTCAAGGAAAAAGTCTGTAAAGTTATAGCCAAATAAAAATATCCCTAATATACATTTAACTCAGGATCAGTATCAACAGTCGCTAATAGTTACTCAATCTATGTTGCTTAATTTGCCTTGGACATCGATACAGATACATACTGGCTTTAATTAAATATTTCCTTGCTTTATAGTATTCGTTTTTTCCCGAATTTTTATGAATGTACATTTAAATTGTTAATCATAAGCCTTGCTTGTATAATTAATTTATATACATTTAATTAAAATGGAAACAATATGGTCAATGAAATCGCAATTTGTAAAAGTCGAAAATGGTGAAATTTAATACAAATCCACGTGAACTCGAAATTGGAAAAAGCGATTACATTATCGAATCAAGCAGCTGCTCAATGTATCGGTAACAAGCGAATTTGAACCTGATTTTAGTCGATAATAATCTGAAGTTATCGGTCTTGCGTTATCGCAGCTCGATGATAAATTAAAACGCGTGGTCTTTTACTAGAAACTTAGAATAAATATGCATGATATATTGGCAATTGTTTCTTACTACAATTGTTTTCGTGTTTATTTTTTCTTTTACCCCAATACAAACTGCAAACGGTAGTCAAATGCACTTAGGCATCAGTCTCGGACTGAAGCTTAGCCACATAAGCGGCCTTGTGGGCGGCAACCTTGGTCTTGCGCTCCTCGTTTGTGAGTTTCTTGGCATTCCACCTCTTCTTTGCAGGAGATGCCTTCTTTACGGCGGCCTTCTTCTGGGTAGGATCCTTACGAATGGCCAGGTGGGCTTTCTTGTAGATATCCTCAATCTGTAAGAAAGAAAAGAATAAATTATGTTCAAACATTCGAATAAAAACTAATTTAGCTATGTGCAACCATAAACAGGAAGTTAAACCCATTAATTGGGAATTGAACCTCGAACACAGGCTGCTGAATGTTTACTGTGGTCCACCTTTGGCACAGCCAGCGTTGTGGGTTACAAAACGCAGCGGTAATTTTGAAAATGGACGTAAGTCATTTGTTTAAAAAACAAATACACTCACATCATCTGCACGGATGCCCAGCTTAATATAACGGCTGAACTGGCGCTTGAAAGCCTCTTCATCCTCTTCCTCCAAGCTGCGCATATAATCAGCAACATGTTGGCCAAAAATGTGAGCGCGATGCACATCAGCGTTGAAGCTCTTGGCCTCAGCAGAGTAGCCAGGGAAACGCTTCACAGAGTGGGGGATGTTAAGACCTCCATCAACAGCTCCCTTCATAGCGCCAAACACACGGGCACCGGTTGTAGTACGAGCCAACCCGACATCCAAGTAGCAACGGAATGCACCTGGTCCGTCATCGACAGGTTCCACGTTAAATTCCTCCCCGGTAACCTCGGTGCAGCCAGCATACAAAGAGTCCAATCCTAACTTGTTCAGGAGACGGCGAGCGACCAGAAGACCAGTGCAGTAGGCAGCAGCATAGTTTGTCAAACCAACCTGCAATAGTTATTTCCAGTTTACACGGTTTTGTAGTATGAAAAGCAACAACGACTTACCTGAATTCCATAGTTAGGGAGCTCGTGCGAGTAAGCAGAGCAGACAACGCGATCACCCTCGATACGAGCGTAAGCAATTTGGGCGGTGATGTCCTTGTTGGATAGACGCACAATCAAACGGTACTTGGGAGTGTTGTACTTGTTCTTGTCCTGGAAAGTCAGACGCTTTCTGGCATAGTAATCCGTTTTTCCCTCACGACGCCTGCGGAATTTAACCTGGTACCGCTTGAAGTACTGCTTGTTCTTGACTACCTTGACGAAACCCTGTAAAAAAAACACACACATATATATAAACACAAGTAAGAAAATACTGTTGTAGCTCTCGGCATGAAATCCACAAACTTAAATCGCTCAATTTTTAATGCATCAGTGGTTAGTATTGAATATTATTATTTCATTTTACTGCAGAATATTTCAGTTGGGTTGTTTGCTGTGTTATATTATTGATTTGGCTCACCATTTTTCACTTTTTTATGAAAATTAAACACCGACGTAAAATACGCGATGTCTTCACACGTAGGTGAAAAAGAAAAAGGAAGAAGCTGACAGCCCGCTTAGAAGCAGGGTCGCATTTTTTCGTTGACGTTTCCCGCACAGCCAACTTTGCGTAATGCTAAATAAAAATACAACAGATGGCGCTACAGTTCATAATGAAATACGCGCGTATGATGCAGATATTTAAAACTCAAATTTCTACATCTTGGGCTCTATCGGATACAGAATCGGCCAAAAAATAAGGCAAACTATCAACAAGTATGAAAAATGCCGATGTTTTCTAAGCTATCTTGGTCAAACTCACACAGAATACATTTGTCCATAATATAAACATGCTGATTAAGTTTCATTTTTACAGGATAACTATGTATTATATGTATGGATGCTATTGTATAAATAAAGCTAGTATAGTATTAGCTGATATAGAATATATATACAGCTATAGTATTAGCTGCTATAGTATATTGCTGTCTTAGGAGCAATCGGTCGAAAATATGCTATAAATATGTATTTGCATGAAAATTTTGTGTATTTACCAAGTTATCAAACATTACATGAACTATTGTATAATTGTTAATATCATACACAATTGTTAATAACATATAAAAATTAGGAAACGTGAGCGACTTTAGAATTCTTTTTTGTTTAAAATACAGTGTTTCGAAGTAAATTATATTTTAATAACAAGGATTCTAAATGAATTTTCTCGTTTTCTTCGTACTCTCCAGTATGTTGGGAGGCATTAAATTTTTCAATGCCGTGCTGCAGTTTCTGAAAATAAAATCAAAACGTTTTATACATATAATTTGTTGCATTTTATGTGTTTTATTTACCATAATTTTTAGATGTGCACCTTCAAGTGCTACTAAATTCTCATTCTTGAAGTCCACATTAAAGTGCAAATGTTGTTTGATGTGATAAAGTGTTGCAACATCTTTACATTCTAGTTTCAAAATTGTTGCATCATCCTCTTTAACTATAGACAAGTTTAACTTGGTATTTGTAAAGTATAACTCTAGTTTCTCATCGTCAATTCTCCCACCCACGTTGCATATAGATGCTATCTGATGTAAGTGAAGACTACTAGGCTTTCTAAGCTTGTGTTGTATAATGGGATTTGAATTCTGGGTGCTCTTCTTGCTTAATATTTTAATAGCCTTGTGTTTATTGTAAAGATTTGATAATTGAAGTATTCCACGGAAAAGTGTTTTGTAAGTCTCTTGATTTTTTCTAACCAAAACAGGTAGCATTATTGCATTAATATGGGTATTTAGTTCGAGGAACGAAACAAATTTTAACGCAAATTGAGGCAGTCTCGCATTATCAACCTTTTTCAGTGGTATTATGATTAGACACTGTCGGCTCAATATCAAATCTGTGGGCACACGGTGCACATAAGCGTCATTTCCGTGGTAAACTACCACTTGCCAGTGGCTGCTGTGCACTAATAGATTAATATTCTGTATCTTTAGCTCCATTATGGCATAAATATCAGAGCCATCGAGTTCTACCCGCCTGGTAGTGTGCAATAAGAGCACCTGGACTCCATTGACTGGCACGTCATGCCGGAACTCTAACCTAGCCTCCAGGCCGTTGTCAAGCCAGGAAACATTTTGTGCAATGACCACAAGTTGTTGCTTTTCGTGTTCCCGCTGTATAGCAGCCAATAACTGAGGTGGCTGTTGCTCGTATTGCTCCAACATCTGGGCATTGCCCCGCAATCGTTGTATATATGTTGAGGTCAGATCGGCCAGGGCACCGCCTTTCTTTTGTACTGAGATCGGTGCGAATGTAATCCTATAGAATATGTTATTGTCGCTGAGGCAAACCAACTGTTCAATGTGTTGTACCCAAGTGCAGGCTTGCATGCCAGGAACCAGCTTGACACATCGATGCACTAAACAATTATCTAGCTGGGCATCGTACTTGAACCTCAAACGCACTAGTTTCTCCCCATTCGTGTAGTAAAAATCGCCATTGTCACTGGTGGCATCGCAGTCAAGCCATTCGCCACCAGTAAAGTACATTTGACGTTGTCTCGTACCCAGAAGCTGGGACACATACCAAATATCAACACTGCCGCAGCTGAGATACATAAGACACAGGTTCTGTGCCGGAAGAAAACGCATCAAATTAACTGACGTAGCATAGATGCACAATAGTTCAATACTATATGCCTGCTTCGACTCTCCTGCGATGTCTTCGTCTTGAGGGATTAGCACAAATACGTGTCCGGCAATGCTGAAAATATGTAGCTGTTTATCGGCAGTGGCTGAAGCGCCAAAAATTGACTGTATGAACTTCTCTTGTGATTGGGACACATTTACCGATAGCAACGTGTATTTGTCATTCTTCCAGTCGCATTGGAATATGTTTTGTTCGTCGTAGGTGATGTCATAACTCTGCAGCAACGTGCTCTCTCCCTTTCCCAAACTGGGAAGATCCATGTAGACTTGAAGCAAAAGCTGTTGCGAATCCTCTTTGTAGCGTATCACCGCGAATCCCTCGACAGTTCGAGCAAATGCTCGTACTCCCTTGAGCCAGCTTATATTGTGCAGTGATTTAATTGAGCCAAAGCATTGAACTCGTCCGTCCGACATTAGCAGTAGTGTGTTGTACTCCAACATGTTAATGCTGCGCAATTTGCATATATTGTTGTTGCTCGGGATAGGAATTCGTACCTTGGTAATTTCTATTGTATTGGTTTTTTTTGACTTTTTAAAACGGTAGTTGAGTAAATAATTTTCATTCCAGGTGATGAAAACGGATTTCGTTTTATTGTTGTTCGATGACGAGTGACTAATGAGGCCACAAGGCTGAAACAATGTATCATCTTCAATGGACCAAAGTATATCATCGTCATTCAGCGCTTCCTGATTGTTTAACTTCTCAATTTCCATATTTTTGCAAAGAAAAACAATTTTCAAATGATATGCACTAAAAACATATGTAAATTTCAATGTGACCATAGGGCGCAACATAAAAAATGTATCACATAGATTTAAATTATGCATATACACATCATCATGATGCAATAACATAAGGTTGTATCGTCGGCAGCAGAGTTTCGTCGTTTTAGTTGTCTTAGATTCAACGCTTTCGTGCTTGTCATAAGAAAAGGTTGTTTTCGGACAAGTTTTTTAAAATTTGTTAGCCCTTGTGTGCCAAAAAAGGAAAAAATGAGATTGCTATTTTTGTCGCAAAAATGTGCCGGGCGTGAAACCCATTTACGCACACGTACATCATTCAATTCCGTTAATATGTCTATTTGCCTCCATACCGCAGGCCTTCGGGTGTATAATCATCTGTATAAAAAAGGCTTTCCTTTACCGTGTCGTGCCACCTTATACAGATAGTTATCAGAAGTCGATACAAAAACTGGTAGCCGGATGTTGTCATTGATCTATAGGCAAATGCGGAAGTGGACGAGGCTGATAAGCTTTGCGTATTGGCCTTTGACGAGATGAAGGGTACAGCTGCTTAGGAATATGACATCTCAGCGGACGTCGTGTACAAGCCAAGCAACTTAGTGCAACTGGCAATTATTCGGGAGTTAAAAAAATCATGGAAGCAGACAGTTTATTTTGATTATAACACCCGAATGGACATGGACACTCTTAACACTTCATCTTATAAAATTAGTCCGTCACCACTATTTGGAAACTGGACTAAAAATAAACGGAAACCAATTGAATAAGACTACAATTCAGCAAGCGTTGACTCACTGCTCTAAGTCTGATGTGTCAATAATGTTCAAAATTAGCGACAACCACATTAATGTGCGTTCGCTCGCTAAACAAAAAGTTAAATTGGCAGCTCAGTTGTTTTCCAAAACAACTGCCAGTTCCATCAGACGATGTTGTGCTCTAGGGTATGAAGTATAGAATGTTTGTGAAACTGGCGATTTCTTTAAACTTTTTAACGATTGGTTCGACATTTTCAATACAAAACTTTGCACAGCTAATTCCATTGAGACTACACAGCCTTGTGGAAAGCAAATTGAGACTTAAGGGGTTAAGTGGTGTTCAGAGGCTGAAATTAAGCACTTTTTCAAAAAAATAATTTGTGTTTTCAGTGAAATATTTTATTTAAATAAAAAATAGACATAAAGATATTTCATTTGTCCTTTAAAATTTGTTTCATAAAAAAATGTTTCAAATTGGGCCAACAGGAGCTAATATCCTGGGACACTAAAAAAAAAGGACCTTTGCATTTGACACGATATCAGGTAAACGGTTCATCTAAAATCAAAAAACAAAATATTTTCTGTTAGAATATACTTGAGTCCTAAATTTGAACGAAGGAAAATATAAAATATTGAAATTTGAATTTTTGACAGCGTTTTGAATTTTTTTTGACGAAAATTTGAACTTCAAATGTCCTTAAAAAATAGTAAATGTTGAAAAAAAGAAAAATCCTTCGTTCAGATTAGTGACTAGATCATGTTGAATAAGTGTTCAAAATTTGAAAACAATCGGTTCAAAACTGTTCGAGAAATCGTGTCAAATAACTTCAAAAACACGGTTTCGAGAAAAACGTGATTTACTGCGACGCGTCAGGAGGAAATGCTCTAATGAGCGAAACTTTCCAACGCTCTATCTCTTACAATTTTACTCGGATCGACCAAATTTTGGCAAAATATAGTAAACATATTCAATTAATTTATAAGCAAAAAAAAAAAAATTTCGAATTTGAAAAATTCTGAACACCACTTAACCCCTTAAATAGAAGTTTTACGGGAAGTTTCAAAGGTGTTGCGCAGTGATATTGTTGAAAAAATCACACACACTCCCCTTTTAAAAAGGCTTTTTAGTAAGTAATGCATCACTTGATGCATTGTATATATACTTAAAGCAAAAGTATAAAATGGAGTATATAATAACAAGTCGTCTGAATCAAAACATTTTGAAAAATTTTTTTGGCGCTAGCGGTCGCGGGTTGGACAATATGACCATCCAACTCCGCTTCAGGTTAAGTATAGATTAAGAAAATACATAACAGGTATGACAAAGTTAAAATAATCTATTAACAAAATATTCATTTTATTAATATAAAATAATTAAATGTTTTGTTTTATATTTCAGAAACGTTTTGTCCGTGAATTTTGGTAGTCATTTCTGTTATGTCTGCTTCTTCATTTGTTATTATATTTAGTAAGATCTTATTTTCTTCAACAAAAAATAAAGAATTGCTGTCTAATAACGGAAATGTTGATAAAAAAAATTATGATGATTGGCTGAATATTGACTTCATCTATCGCATTTCGAATAAAGAGAACGAACGTAAAGAGTTTGATGTAGTCATTCCCAACAGCACAGCTGAAGATACCGAGATGTAGGAAATCCAAATTTATTAAAAATCAAACTATGAAAAAATACTTTATCTATTTGTTTATTTAGGTATATTTTTGGCCATTTTAAGCCCCAATGGCCAGCCGAGGGTTATTCAACACACTGTACAGCCGTCTCATCCGCACTCACACAGTGCCTTTCAGTCGCACTTATTGCAAGCATAGCTAAGACAGTTCTGCCGCCGACGAGACTATCTTATATTATTGTATCATGTTCAGTGTTGCCGAAACTTTTTCAGCAAAAGTAGCTAAAGCGAGGTCTAAATGTAGCTAAAAGTAGCTAACTTTCTTCAAAAATAGCTTAAAAAAGTAGCTAAAATTAAGTAAGTTTTTTTTAATGAAAATTTAACTTTTTTAATTCAATGTTGTTATTATTACGTCGATGAACACCAACTCAGAATTTTCAACGCTATCGATTTTGTAATTAGCATTTCAAAGGTACTTTGCGGGATCGTCATAGTCTAAACAATATTTTCCGTGGCGGCGTAATCCATATCTTTAGTCGAATATTTCACTTTTTGAGTGATTGTTATCGATAAAGTTATCGATGCAATTCACTTTGTCATATGGTGTTAGAAAATTTTTCTCATAAAAAGTATCAAAACTAGCAAATATGCAACCAATTCCGATATTTGGAGCACTTTTATTTCAGCTAATTCCAACATTTGAAAATAGCTAGATTTGTAGCTAATAGCTGTTTTAAAAATTTGGTAGCGATCGGCCTTAAAATGTAGCCAGATCTAGCTACAAAGTAGCTGATTTGGCAACACTGATCATGTTTTGGATATTAAATTGCGTTGACGCGTTTTTACCAGTGTTGCCAACTTTTCTTGAGCAAAAAAAGCTGTATTTAGTGGGAAGTCATAAGGAAAAAAGGTGAAAATTTTAAGAAAAAAGCTGGATAAAAAGCTGATGTTTTAGGTCTATTAAGGGTTTGTTTTTACAATTGGAGAAACAACAAATAAGCAAAGCGCCGCCTTCTGCTTGGTTTTGGTTGTGAGTATACAAAAGGTTAAAGTAAGCAAACTAGTTCAGTCATCATCAGTACTGAACTATTTCTTTTTAATTCAACCACAATGAACAACTCAACACTGGATTAATCGAAAAAAATGATAAATTGTTCAGTATATAAAAAAGCGGAGAAAGCAATTAATATTAAAAAAAAAAAGCCAGAATTCCCGCTGCCCGCTGATTTGGAATTTTTCCCGCAAATGGACATTCAAAAAAGCGAGATTTTACGGGAAAAAAGCTGATTTGGCATCATATATCGAAATTCAATACGATTTGTAAGTATAATTGTGATATGATATTGAACGCGATATTTGATCAATAATATAGACATATTGTAGACCGTACAATTCAATTAAAGAAATTAGTTCAGAAGTTTAATTTTCAACGAACGAATTTTTTTGGTCATTTAGTTCGTTCAACGAACGAAATAAATCGGTCATTTAGTTCGTTCGTAGGTTGGGAACCAAATTCTATAAATAAGGTAGTTATAAAAACATGAAAATAGTGTTTTTTTTTTAATTTTATATATATATATATATATATATATATATATATATATATATATATATATATATATATATATATATATATATTCGTGTCCATATATTTAGCGAATATTTTTATAAGTGCCAAATATTTGCTGCGAAGACTAGTCAAAAACTAATTTTACGCTTAATATTTCGTACAACTTTTTAAGGCACATTTTTTTAGCAAATTCGTTTTGACAATATTTGGCTGAAAACTTTCTCACCCGCAGCATTTCGCGGAAATTATGCTTGTAACAAACTTTCGCCATTTTTCGCTTGTTTAAAAACGTGCAAAATTGCGGTGTAACCAAATCTTATAAGCGAAAAATTACCAAAATACGAACAAACAATTTGATTTTGTCCTAGTCATCGATAAAAATGACCAAAACTTATAATACAACCACGGTGCAACTTAGACCTGGGAAACTATCGATATTTTCGATGTTTTCAGAGTAAAAATAAGTGAGATTGACTTCATTTATATTGGTCACAGGAGCAATTGTGAAAAGAAACAAAAATAGAGTCCAAAATAAAAGTTAAAGAAATTAAATACCTGTACCAATACAATACAGTAAATACAGGATTATACTATCGATAGTGGCCAAAAACAATCGATGGTGCCGCTAAAAAGTAAATATTCGATACCTCGATAGTGACATCGATATTTTCCCAGCTCTAGTGCAACTTCAAGAAATACCGCCAGAAACCAAAGACAATTTAATAAATAATACCAAACCAACAACTCACGCACCAACAACAACAATAGCAAAAACTACAACTTCCACAACAATAAGAACAAGAAAGTAAAGTACAGTCGAGAGCGCCCAATCGTATACTACTCTTTGCATTTATTCCCGATTATAATGTTAAAATTGGTATCCGGTATGCAAGTTTGAAAAGTTTTTTATTTCTTATGGAAAAAGGGGGCGTGGCATCCAAAAGTTTTAAATGGCAATATATTTATGCTGTCTCTGGGAACCTATATACCAAATTACTATATACCAAAATTGGTATTCCTAAGTGCCATAGTTAAGGAGATATTCGCCGAAAACATCTATTTTTTACGAGGTATGTTTAGTTTTTTGCTCATAGTGGGCGAATGGTGCGTGGCATCCAAAAAAAAAAAAAAAGATTCTTGTATTGACTGACTAAATATCGAGTCGATTGAGACCAAACTCGAACTTGTAGCTCTTACCATCTCTGAAATCTGCGTGTTCATACGGACAGACAGACAGACAGACGGACAGACGGACATGGCTATATCGACTCGGCTTGTGATGCTGATCAAGAATATATATACTTTATGGGGTCTGCCACGCCTCCTTTTGCCCCAATATACTCTTGCAGAGAGTATAAAAACTGTGACTTTCAAAACAACAACACCAAACCCACAACAAACACATGAACAAACGGGATAACGTGAGCGACCGCAAACTCCGGTCAACGGCATCAACGGTGACGTCACACAGCATCAGCTGTGCGCGCAAGCACAGTGAGAGCAGTGTCGCTCCAGGCGGAAATAGTTTTGTTTCTGTAAAATTAAATTTTGTGTAGTTTGTTTGTATCATATATTGTTAAAATTTATTTTTTTAAATATTTATTAAAATTCTTTCTTGTTATTATAGTTTTCTCTATTTTCTGGTTGACCTTTTTTGTTTTTTTTCTTTTTGTTGAGATTTGATTTAAGATTTGTTTTGGCACTGTCCGGCGCCTATGCCCCTTTAAGCTCATAGGTTGTTTAGGTACCCCCGAGACCCCCCTCCCCCACCCCCCTCTACATATATATTAAGGCGAAAACATATAACTAAAAAGGAAAGACAAAATGAAGTTAAATAATGACAGAACAATATATATTAAACATTTGTTAATGGGTGGCGCAACTAGCAAATTTTAATGTTGCCGCCACAGGTAGTGTGGGTACGTTGCGGCAATAATATCGATGCCGCCGATAGAGATGGCCGAATAGTTGTTTAGTGTTGTTAGTGTTTGTGTAAATTAGTAGCGGTAATGTCGAGGTTCCCCAATCGATGATTGTGGATTGTACGCTCGGTGCGCATTGGTTAAGAACCGCGTCCTGAGGCGAATGAGCTATCCGCGGCCGCCCCTGGAAAGGCAAGCCGAGTCGTAACAATTTTGTACAGTGCAGTTTTGTGTTTCAGCCACTCTCAACTAGAATCGCCGATATATATTGAAATCGAAAATTTTCCATCGATATGTCGCAAACTCAATATTCCAGGGGTAATTTAACATCAATGGTTTCCCAGCTTGTTTGAAAACAAAATCGATAAATAATTGGTTGATTTTACAATTGACAGATTTGGTAACTGTTAATTCCAAATATTTTAATATTTGTGACATCTGCTTTCTTTCGTTTTATTGTTTACTGATCCAATGTTAAAAATTCTTCATGATTTTAAATATGGTCTATTTATTATGCTCTATCCCCCTCGTATCTGCTTAGTAAAACTCACGCAAAAGAAAATAATTGGTAATGATTGAGGTTGCTCATCTCTAGTTTCACTGGCTGAATCGTTACGACTTTGAAGTTGGTGTGAAGCTGATTCTTTTAAGTAAAGCCCTTTAATAACAATCGAGAATGGCTTTCCTAGTACGCTTGGGTCCGCGGGCGTACTCGACGAAACTAAATGATCGTCAGGCTGCTTTGATGGCGCGCAGTTTGCCAAAACGCGAGCCGATCCCGGGTGTGCAAGACATAATTGTGGTAGCTTCTGGCAAGGGAGGAGTGGGGAAAAGTACCGTAGCTGGTAAATAAGTGTCTAAATAATTTTTGGTCTATTATCAAAACATGCTTATAATTCGCAGCAAATTTGGCCTGCAGCATGGCTAAATTGGGAGCAAAAGTTGGTGTTTTGGACGGTGATATTTTCGGCCCTAGCATTCCCCTTTTGATGAACGTGCACAGTGAGCCACTGATAAACAAAAATAATCTGATGATCCCCTTACAGAACTATAATGTCAAGTGCTTGTCTATGGGCATGCTTACGCCTACAGATGGAGCCGTTATTTGGCGCGGCCCTTTAGTAATGTCAGCAATACAGCGTCTACTGAAGGGCGCTGATTGGAGTCCATTGGACGTGTTGGTTATTGACACGCCGCCGGGCACTGGCGATGTTCATCTGTCTCTGACACAGCACGCTCCAATCACAGGTGTAATACTTGTCACCACCCCTCACAAAGCTGCCGTGGATGTAACAATACGAGGCGCTATAATGTACCAAAAACTAAAGGTTCCTATCCTTGGCTTGGTAGAGAATATGCGCTACTCCGTATGCGACAATTGCAAGGAACGTACTGAGTTATTTAAGGGTGAAGCGGAACAGTTGAAGAAATTGCCAAAAACTGTGATATCATTACCATTGGAGTCTCACATCGCCGAATGTGGGGAGTCTGGAGTACCAGTTGTAGTTAAATATCCAAATTCGGAATACGCAAAGCTTTTTAATAAGCTATCTCATCATATTTTGGGTGGATTAGTCGAGAAGTATTGGTCAAATGACTCCTCTGCTGATAGAAAACTATAATTTCAAAATTTTACACTAAGTTACTGTACTGTAAAAAAAAACTAATGACTTTAGTCATTAAATCATGTTTTACCAAAAAAAAAAAAAAAATTTGTTTTGCTTGGACATGAATCATTTATGACCTCGCGGTTTTCAAGCTCTTTTAATCTCTGAGGTCATTTTCTTCATACAGAAAGCTATGATAAATCAAGAAAACATTAACATTAAAATTTCAGATAGTAAAAAATGAAGAGCCAATTTTAAAGAACAATAGTTACAAGTAACTACACTATGATGCTACTTGTTAAATTTAAAATGTGTAGTTTAAGTCCCGACCAACACAAAAAGTAACTATTTTATTTCATAATCATTATCATTATTTCATAAAACATTTTAGTGAAGCACAAACTCCCGAACTGAGTTTGTAATTGTTCATTTGTGTTTCTTAAGGTTTTTCATCTTTTTCATTAGTTTCCGGTGCGCATACTTGTCCGTGCGGTGGATCACTTCACCGTACTTTCGCTTGTTGAACTTTTGGAAGGCCTCATCCGCCAGGAGCTCATCCACGAGTGATTTTTTGGTCTTGCGCGTATGACGTTCGCTATAGTGATCCAGCGGAGAGTGCTGTACTGTACCAACTTGGAAGTACTTGGGTAGTACCTTTAGGTCGTTTTTCTTGTAGAAATGTTTGGGATTGAGCACTGAACGCATTTTGATGATCTTTAACTCGTTGCGCATTTCATCAGTGACTTCTGTTGCTGGTAAATCAAACCAGCCGCTGCCTTTCGTGTTCGCCCGTTCTGTCTGTAAAGCAAGATAATTGTTGCTTTATTACCGGAAGTATATAAAATCGATCAGAGGAATGTATAATTAATCAGATTACTAAAGACGTCGTCAATATGGCAACAGCACTTTCCTCGACAACTGCTGCGATTTGGTCGATGATAGGACAATATGTTTCATTTTTGTCAGGATTGTACGCCCACGCCTAAATTACTTGCCTGAGCTTTATGGCAGGCAACAGTCCAGCGTTAAATGGCATTACTGTTCCGTCGGCCTTACAGCGATCAACACATGCTTCGAAAAGATCGCTAAGATTACAACGGATGAAACCAATTTGGTAATATCTTCGACTGAGTCTCGTGCCGCAGCAGTTACCTCAAGCAGCAAGTGTGTGCGCTCGCCACACCCTTTTGGGGCAGCTTCCGTTGTCGAAAATATCATCATAGACAACGCTAGACAACAGTTAAATTGTATATGTTACCTCTACTGATTAATTTTCAAATTCATTTTAACCTTATAGTACAATTATCGTAGAAAACATGACAAAATGTACATAACGCAACAAAAATGGTTGTTGAAAAAATTGTTTGTCCAAAATATACAATTTAAAGTTTGTTGTCTAGTAATTTGAGAAGTGTTGAGGAGTTATCGAGTGCAACTTACTCTATTTAATATAGGCTGTTTTCGTCTTGATACAGTGGGTAATGCTTTTAGCTGCTCGAATCCTGCTTTTCGTATTGTTTTTTTCATATCCATGCCGACATTTGTTTTACGTTCCATCATGCTCTCACTAGGATCATTATGAAGGTCTATAATGCGATGACGCGTTTCCACTTTATGACTGCTAGAGTTTTGAACTGCCTCGTTAACCTTCTCAGTGAGTTCAATGAGCTGAATTGCTGCTTGGGAGGGCGCTTTCGATATCGTTTCTTGCGCAGAGGATTTGACAAGTTTGCAAACGTCTTTGGCGTTAACCTTAACTCCAAAAAATTCCATTTCGCCCGCTTCCACTCCATCCTCTTCTTCATTCTCCTCGTTATCATGATTTAAGCCCCGATCTTCGGAAGCGCTATTGTATAAAGCAGCAGTTAAGTGGAGACCATCTACTGCAAATAGTTGTGGGTCACCAAAAGAATCTAACATAAATAACGAATCCATTTTTGCTTTTATTTCACAAGGCTTAAAAAAGACACTAGCATGTGGCTTTGATTGTTTGTCGCCGAGTTTATGTGACTGTCATTTTTCTATTTTCCGATTGGTTGTCTCAAGAAACTCAAAATAAAAATCGATATTTTTATCGATATTGGATACACAGTGTATCATACACTAGAGTTGGGATTTTTAGTTCAATTTTCTGAGTAAGTTCACTCGTTCATATTTTGCCCGTGAACTAGGTCGGTCAATTCGTTCATCGTTCATGACTGAACAGAAAGACCTAATCATCTAAATCGTTCATCGTTCAGACTTAACAGAAAGACCTAATCATCTAAATCGTTCATCGTTCAGACTTAGCAGAAAGAACTAATCATCTAAATCGTTCATCGTTCAGACTTAACAGAAAGACCTAATCATCCAAATCGTGCATAAAATTAGAAATCACCGCCATAAGATAAGTAGGTCTGTCTGTTAAATGTTTAATGATAGTTAAGAGATCAACCAAATAATAAAAACAATGTTACTTTTAAAAAAGAAAATAATAGTTTTAGATATGTTTATATATCAGTAAAGCAATTTAATTGAAGGAACTTTGGTTAACAAAAGTTAAAAAAGTAATTCATTTAAAGATTTAATTTTAAATGGCGCGCCAACCAGAAATACTAATAGTGGACTTGCAGTATATGCATTGGTCTGTCTTTCCACCCTCGCTACCAAGCAAATGCTTCCAAATGTTGCTTCGTCTTCGTTTGGGCATTTTTTTTTAACTTTTATTGAACACAAATCAACACTCAAAAATTTACCAAAAGCAACGGTTTTCATACATCAAATGAACGAAATCGTTCGCGAAGAACTGAATAAGTTCATTCGTTCATTTTACTGACCCGTTCATTTGAACTTATTCAGAACGAAACGACACAACTCTATCATACACTGAATTGTTTTCAGTAACAGAGAGAATCACACGTGTTTTGATTTCATGTGAACGCGTACGTTTGCAAAATATCAGCCATTAATTGAAAGTACGCGAATATAATGTCAGTTTTCTATTATACAGAAGTTTTAGTATACAAGTATTACAGTTTTATTTATAGAACGTAGATACAAATATCTACTCGGCGCCTAAACTCAATTGGGGTTTAGTTTGCTTCTGTCGAACTTTAAATTGCGTATTATTAGGAAATACATAAAAAGAAAATATAAACGCAGTGCTTGCAATGTCTATATATAGTAGCAAGACGGGCATTTCGTCCATATTAAAGTCATTCTGCAGTGCAGATCGAGAACGTGCCAAGACAACTGCTATCAACAAGGTGCGATTCTCTACGCCCAGAGAGAAGGGTATCGTGGAGGCGGTAAGAGTTGCTGTGGAAGAAGATAATTTCCATTTGATCCAGGAGTTCACCTATTTTCTGCGTGAGGCTGATCTCTGTGTAAGTTGGTAATTAATGAAAGAATGCATGTGTACATTACAAATTCAGGATTTCATAGGATAAAGAGATTGTGACGATAATGCAAGATGCTCGAAAGATAGTGCATAGTTTAACACCAGACTTTGCTGATCTTGTTGAAGCCCTATTGTCTATTAACTGGAAGAAACGCAGCACAGATGCTATTCAAGCGTACTCTGAGTTTACGGTTGATGTTATGATTGCCCATAATGCGTACATTCATATAGGCATAACAAAGTTAATTTTGAACTGGATACCCAGTGATCAGGAATATGCAGAATGGACCCTAGGATCTCCTTCAGAACGTGTGCAGACTGACTTGGATACGGTGCACGGATTACTCAATCGCATTCTGACTGCTGTACCAATGTCTTTTGATGTGGTCATTGAAACAATTTCCCTCAAATTCCCCTACTTTAAGAAGCCAACGCATGTCATTGCTGGATATATGCACAATGTGCTGTGGCTTATGGATTCTAAACCGGTATATGAGGAGCTGCTCTTGCAGTTGCTTCTGCAAAAGTAAGTTTTCTACAAATATTTCATTGGTCATCCTTGACATTTTGGCGTTTTCTGACAGACTGCTCATACTAGACGTGAATGCCCCACGCGACGAAATAGAAGAACTTAGAGAAGAAGTCGATGAGGATGAAGAGGATCTGTTCCAAATGGATGATGTAAATACTCAACCCAAACAACCACAAGTTCTTGATCATCCCATTGGCCAAATGTTGGACATATGCTTGCTAAAGCTTTTAAAGTTCCTTGACGATAAATGCCGTCCGCCTCTCAACTCCAACGATGACCAACGTGTTGCAAAAAACCGTTTTTTTAAGACGCTCATTCATATATTCGATGAGGTTATTCTACCCAGTCACAACACACACCATATTCAGTTCGTAATTTTTCACGTGTGCAGCATTCGTCCGGCCTATGCAGAAGCCTTCCTGAGTGCCTTATGGCTTAAAGTGCAAAATCCGAATGTATCTCCAATAAAACGGCATGTCGCTGTTAGCTACATCGCGAGCTTCTTGGCCCGTGCTAAGTTTGTGCCATTAAGGTTAGACATTTGCATTCTAATTATTAGATATTCTCATTATTAAATTTATAATATATTGCAGCACCATCACCTTTTATCTTAAAGAGCTCAGTAACTGGGCAAACATTTACATAAACGATTCAGATGAATTCAGTAGCAAAAACTGTTCCCTTAAAGCCAACATGGTCTTTTTCTCAGTGTGTCAAGCAATGTTTTATTTGATTGCATTTCGTGCTCGTGATTTGACTATCAATCAGAAAAGTAAGTTACGTATGGTCAGGCAAATATATTTCTTTATTTTCAAAATAATCTGCTTGTGATTTTTTAAATAATTATTGCATTTCTTCTTTAGATCTGACACTATTAAACAGCCTGCAGTTGTCTCGGCTGGCTATGTGTCACTTTAATCCACTCCGATACTGTCTGCCGCCAGTAGCGACAGCATTTGCGGGTGTCACACGAACGTATCAATTGGCGTACTGTCATACTGTTCTGGAACGAAATGCACGGCGTAAACTGGCTACCATCTATGGCCACGAGAAACTGATGCCTGAAGAAACGTTGGATACCTTCTTTCCGTTTGATCCCTACATTCTACCACAGTAAGTCATCTCAACTTGTACAATGATGGAATTTTTGAGAGTAATTTTCATAAATCCTTATAGGTCAAACAAATACATAGAACCAAACTATTTGGTTTACAAGGTCCACGAGTTAGACGAGTCCGCGGAATGTGTGCCTACCGAAACGATGCGTCGGAAGCGGGGCGACTCCGAAATGGTTGATGAGGATGATTTCATTCTGGCTGACAAACGACAGAAGCTAAATGAGTTGTCCAAGAACCAACTATTCGACAAACAGTTCTACTACGGCACCTCGCCGGGATTCAGTCAACAGTAATCCATAGAGTGGGGAGGGACATAGTTGTAATAGTATTGACATTTTAATTTATACACAATTATATAAAAATAGACATTTTATTGAAATTCAAAAAATGGTTGTTTGCTTGCTAACCATCTGTGGCCGCATAACGATTCTGCTCAGGGTGTGCTTAATGAATTAAGCTGTTAATATCTTGTCATGAACTTATACACACATGAGACTATACATTCTTTAGTTGCCAAAATCCGTTGGCGACGGATGCATTAAGGCGCTTTGTGATCATCGCCTCAAGCAGTTATTACACTGCAATGATTTATGGATAAACCGAAAGACTGCTTTGCAAAGACAAACAAAAAATTTATCCTTTCTGCACATAACTCGGTAGCCGTCTCAGAAAACTGTATCTCAGTAAAGTATCGTTTTCTATTTATCAGAAATGAACAAATTTCAATTGCAGGTAAGACGGAGAAGCATGACAATTACAGTTGCTTTTGCAAACCCAGTGTCGTTTCCCCCATGATGAAATTATACAAGGTGTTCCCGTCGGCTGCCGAAGTTTTATGTAATAAACATACAATAAGTGTGTCATTGCCGACGGGACCACCTTGTATACTTTTATTATTATTTCTCCTCCTTATTAAAAAACAAATCAATTGATTGTTTACAGCAATCATATAGAAATCCATTCTATTTAAATCGTAACTTAGAATCAACCAATCTACACAAATTGTAAACAAACATATCTTTTCCCTTCGGTTGTGTTTAGGCAACGAACTCGTATGGAATAGGCGCCAGAGCGATTGGTTCCTCTAGTTTCTTGACGAAATGTGCCTTCTTGGGTTGCTCAGGCTGACGCTTCAGGTTAACCCACTTGCCCTGTTCCTTGGCATCCTTCAACAGACGCTCATTCTCCTTGACACGGCGCAGGAAATCCTGACGGCACTTCGAGTGATGCACATGCTCGATACGAACGTTGATACGCTTGGCTAGAACCTTACCGCGCACACGTTTGTTTACAATGACACCAACAGCATGTTGTGTGACGTTGAAGATGCGGCCAGTCTTACCGTGGTAGGCCTTGTAAGGCATACCCTTTTGCACAGCACCGTGTCCCTTGATGTCAACAATGTCGCCGTTCTTGAAGACGCGCATATATGTGGACAGTGGAATGACACCATGCTTGCGGAAGGGGCGAGAGAACATGTCCCTGGTGCCGCGACGATAACCCTTTGAGTTGGTCATTTTGATGCCAGTTGTTCCCTGCAATAAACAAACTCTTTTAAAAACGTTTCACATAAAAACCATGTTTATGACACAGGCGAACAAATTCGGTTGAAATAAATCGAAATTTAGTCTAATTTGCACAATATATTCACTAACCTTTTACGTATCGACGTCCACGCGGTCGTGAATATGAGGAAAGAAAGAAAGATGGCTACATACGCGGCGTTGCCACACTGATTGCGGTTTGACCAAAATTTTCAGGGCTGCATTTTTTAAAAAGTCAACTCTTGGTCCCTGGAATAAGAGATGCATTTTCCGATCATTTGAGCGGCTTTCTATGTTAAGAATATATTTTTAATCGTGAAACCCTATCACACCCAATATACGCCGTTTGGACAGATAGAACGATATTAATGTATTTCATTTTATTAAGTTAAAAAAATTTTACAAATTCAACAGAAAACTAATAAATATTACATTTTTGCTTTAGTTTGAGCACTTTGGTACGCACACAAATAATAGTAAATGTCATTTAAATATTTTGTTACATATAATTTATGTTTTAACTATCGTATATAAATTTATTATATATGCACATATCTTTATATAACTTGTCCGTTTGTGTTCTATATTAATATAATTGTTTTCACAAAATTTTAAGAATGTGGCATCATATTGATTTCAAGTGTTACCTGATTGGAATATCAAAAACAAAACTATTATGTAATGCGGGCAATTGCATTTACTTCACATACATGATTGATATTTATCTTATGCTTATGCATGTGGACGTATATATAATAAATGTTGCAAATAATTTTCTATGCAACTCATATAAGCAAGAGTATAGCAAATATATAAACAGAACATACACTTTGACTTGCACAAATCGTTGAAAACATAGATTTTAACATTAAGAGTTGCCTTCTATTAATTATTTATAATTTAATTTTTGTTTAGTTGGTTGATTGGGTATCCATCCATTCGACTTTCTTCCATTTGAGTCACCGTTATTATACCATCTCATCGATTTTTTTTTTGCAGTGTGTATTTATGTTACTGGCTATTGTTTTTGGATTTCTAAAATCCCACCACAAAAGCAGTCTCTCAAATAAGTCCACAGCTTCACAATGCCCTGGTCATACTAAATATTTATTTCGTTGTCCACATGTATTTTTATTATTCGCTTAGGTCGACTCTTTCTTGTTGTGGCCATTTTCCAAAGGTCTTTTTGGCAAGCTTGAACAATTGCAGTTGCTATTATTACTAGTGCTATTGCTATCGTCATTGGGCAGTGTGGAGGATTTCTGTAACAGTTTCTGCTCCAGGCGGGTTTTGTACGTGTACAACGACTGCAGCGGCACATGGAGTAGCTCAACAATTTGTGTAAAGTTCAACTCTGCAATTTAATCATAATGTTTATGTAAAGACTATAGATACCTAAAAAAAATGTGTGATATTATACCATTTTCGGCTGTTATGTAGCCATGTCTGATTAAGAAATCTATAACCACAGGTGCCGATGTTGTCTTAAACTCAGGCGTAAAGACACGCTCCACACATTCGTTAGCTGGGAGCAGCTCAAAGGCCTGAACCTCACCATCAGCATTGTGTGGTGTGAAGTCTACTGGTAACTCCAAGTCAAACACATATTCTGTGTTTGGGAACAGACCCTGGTCGCTTTCAAAAAAGAACGACACGCAACCTGCTGAAACTAAATTCTTGACGAGATCACTTGGAATTGACGCCTCTTCGGCGGCCTCTTTGATGGCCGTCTCCATGATGCCGTAGCCGACGGAAAGGCCACCGCCCACCATATTATCCCATTTGCCAGGCCAGGTTTCTTTGGTATTGGAACGCTGTTGCAGCCAAATGCACAGACCATGCTGCGGGTGCCTCACATAGCCATTAATGTCTACACCGTATTTGCGTACACCAAACAGTGGTGTCGCCGCACGCTCCATCTTCAGGAGACCCTTGTGCTCGGACTTTACCTCGAAGTATTCATCCCGCCAGCCCTGCAATGCCGAGAATGAGCCATCATTGCGAAGGTCCCGTAATACTTTCTCTAATCGTGCAGTACGTTCGTTGTAATCCCGGAATGCCGGATTTAATTCAACTAGTCCCTATAAATACAATAATCTGAATATGTTGAAGATTATGTATTTTTTGTTGGCTATATTGAACATTCTCACCTGCTTTGTGTGCTCACAGTCTCGTATGCAGAACACTTCAGGATACTTAAGCAGCTGCTTGAAGACATCCAATTTAATGAGGCCAACTTGTTGTCCCTCGACCAGAAATGGTCGGATGTCGCCCATATGAAAACCTGTGATGCAATTAATGTTAATTTCTTATATTCACATGCATTTGTCTTTTATAGTTTTAGATAGTTCAATTAAAAATATAAGATAGCAAATTAATACGTTTTTATACTCTCTGCAAGAGTATATTGGGTTTGTGCAAATGTATGTAACAGACAGAAGGAGGCGTGGCAGACCCCATAAAGTATATATATTCTTGATCAGCATCACAAGCCGAGTCGATATAGCCATGTCCGTCCGTATGAGAATAAACATATTTCAGAGATGGTAAGAGATACAATTTTGACTTTGGTCTCAATCGACTCAATATTTTTTTTTGATGCCACAATGAGCAAAAAACTAGACATGCCTCGGAAAAAATAGGTGCTTTTGGAGAATATCTCATTAAATATGGCTCAATAGACATCGAACATTTTCATACTAAGCATTTCAACCAATTGTTCCAATGGCAGCTATATGATAAAGTAGTCCAATCTGGATAAAATTTGATCACCTGATGGAAAATGGTAAAGAATGCATATTGCGAGAATTTGATTCAAATCGTTCAAGAGACACTGAAAATTTTAATACTAAGCAATTTCCGCATTTTTTACCGATTGTTCCTGTGACAGCAATATGATATAGTGGTCCGATCGTCTGTTGATGCTGACCAAGAATATATGTTCTTTATGGGGTCGGAAATGCCTCCTTCAATGCATTACAAACATCGTGTCAAAAATAGTATACCCTCTGCAAGGGTATAACAAGCAACTAAGTTTATATTTGAGCACATACATGCACACATATATGTATATGTGCATACATGTAATGTCAAACGTATGTATATGCGTGACAGATGTACATATATTCGATTATGCTTTGTTTTTCAACGTGTTTTAATGAAAGTAGTATCCATAAAACTATAATATGCAGAGAGTACTATACGGTCCCGACTGTACTTTCCTTTTTTGTTATACTCTCTGCAAGAGTATATTGGGTTTGTGCAAAAAGAACGAATATAACAGGCTGAAGGAGTCGGGGCAGACCCCATAAAGTATATATATTCTTGATCAGCATCACAAGCCGAGTCGATATAGCCATGTCCGTCTGTCTGTCCGTATGAACAAACAGATTTCAGAGATGGTAAGAGCTACAAGTTTGAATTTGGTCTCTATCGACTCGATATTTAGTCAGTCAATACAAGAATCTTTTTTTTTTATACTCTCTGCAAGAGTATATTGGGTTTGTGCAAATGTATGTAACAGGCAGAAGGAGGCGTGGCAGACCCCATAAAGTATATATATTCTTTATCAGCGTCACAAGCCGAGTCGATATAGCCATGTCCGTCTGACCGTCTGTCCGTCTGACCGTCTGACCGTCTGTCTGTCCGTATGAACACACAGATTTCAGAGATGGTAAGAGCTACAAGTTCGAATTTGGTCTCTATCGACTCGATATTTAGTCAGTCAATACAAGAATCTTTTTTTTTTTCGATGCCACGCCCCATTCGCCCACAATAAGCAAAAAACTTGACATACCTCGGAAAAAAATTGATGTTTTCCGCTAATATCTCAGTAACTATGGCACTTAGGAATACCAATTTTGGTACACGTGTTCCTAGAGACCGCATAAATGCAATGATATCAAAAGTTTTGGGCTGCCACACCCCCTTTTTCCGCAAGAAATAAAAGAAAATTTCAAACTTGCATGCCGTTTTTAAAGCATTTATCCTTATCGTACAGTGTTGTTATTTATGATTCCTTTGAAGACGTATCATGTCAAACTCTGCTGAAAGTTTCATAAGAATCCGACAATAAACAAGAAAGAAATGAAGCAACAAAGATTTTATTCGAGAGCAATGAGTGCGAGAGAGACAGCGCTAGTCGTGCCGACCAATGGTATTCATACACACATTTGTATGTGCATGCATTTAGCGTCAAACGAATTTATATTTACATACAGGCAAACACATGTATGCTCGATTATGCTTAGCTTTTTTTTAGTTTTAACGTGTTCTAATACAAGAACTATCTATTGTAATATCTGGATACCGATTTAAGCATTATAATTGGGAATGAAAGCAGAGAGTATTATACGGTCGGGCGTGTTCGACTGCACTTTTCTTTCTTGTTTTTTGATGTCACGCCCCATTTGCCCACAATGAGCAAAAAACTAGACTTACCACGGAAAAAAATAGATGTTTTAAGCGAATATCTCAGTAACTACGGTACTTAGCAACACCAATTTTGGTATGCAGGTTCCTAGAGACACTATAAATGCATTGCCATTTAAAATTTTTGGCTGCCACGCCCCCTTTTTCCGTTAGAAACAAATAAAACTTTTCAAACATGCATGCTGTTTTAACCGATGACGATACCGGATACCGATTTTAACATTATAATTGGGAATAAATGCAGAGAGTACTAATGATGTAAAAAATCATCGATGTATCGAGCATCGATGTTTTTTCGTTGATGTTTACCGATGTTTTCCGATGTTTTTACTGATACCGATGTTGAGCGATGCATCGATGTTTCTCAAAACATCGAAAATGCATATTTCAAACATTGCGCATTTGTCGTCTGTAAACAGTAAACTGTGTAAAAGACTGCTATGAAAGCTCAAGTTTGATTTTCCTTATGTTGAATACTGTTAAGATTTGTTTGCTTTAATAATAACGCTATGAAAGTATTAGGAATCAAGCTAAAGTATCATCAAGAACATTGAAGTCCGATGTTTGCAATTTTTCGACTTAGTAATTATACCCGTTACTCGAAGAGTACAAGGGTATATTGTAGTCGTTGGAATGTATGTAACAGGCAGAAGGAGGCGTGGCAGACCCCATAAAGTATATATATTCTTGATCAGCATCAACAGCCGAGTCGATATAGCCATGTCCGTCTGTCCGTCCGTCCGTCTGTATGAACAAAAGGATCTCAGAAACTATTAGAGCTAGAAAGACCCGAGAGGTCGCAAATGAAATATACAATTTGCAAGCAGTACAAGTTTGTTTTTGTTTTTGGACACGCCCACTTTAGAGCGTTCTATGTTCATATAAAGGTAAGAGCAGGTAAAAATAGCATGTTTTAGTATAGAAAAGTTTTTTGTTAGTTACGTTATCTAAACCAAATTCACTTAGGATGTACATATCTATGACGTACATAAGCTGACCAAGTTTAATCCAAATCGGACTACTATATAGTATAGCTCCCACAGGGACAATCGGTCAAAAGTTCGCTTTTAGTATGAATTTGTATGAAAAATGTTTGTATTTACCAAGCTATCTGAATGAAACTAACACAGAATATATATATCAATAAAATAAACATACTGTCCGAGTTTCATTCAAATCGGACTACTATATCGTATAGCTCCCATAGGAACAATCGGTCAAAAATATGCTCTGATCATAAATTTGTGTGAAAATTTTCTGTGTTTTCCAAGCTATCTAAGCCATCCCCTAAATTATTGCACTACTATTATTATCATTACCCATTGTTGATAACATATTGAAACTGAGTAACGGGTATCCTAAAGTCGCGAGGCGACTATAGCATTCTTTCTTGTTTTTTTCTGTAGACAACAATTTTTAATATTTTTTTTTAAATTAAGGTCTATTCTATGCACAAGACATCTGTAAACATGTGTTAAAAATTTCATGGCGATTGCTCAATTTTTTCGCCAGTTATCACTTCCATTAACTTTAGTAGGAAATCGTTCGACCGCACGCTTTTCTATAGTGGATACCTTCCGCAATTCGAAAGATATGGTCATAAAATTTTTTACACCTTTTCTTGAAACATATATCTATCAAAAAATGCAAAAAAAAAATTCGATTTTTTGAATCCTACAAAGCAGAAACCTCCCTTAAACCAATGGGAAATTTTTGAAACATCGGTTATCCATCGATGCATCGAAGTTTGAATTCGATGCATCAATGCAACATCGATGTTTGATTTTGAAATCATCGATGCACCTTGATATCGATGTTTTTGTTCAAATTTACATCACTAGAGAGTACTATACGGTCGGGCGCGCTCGACTGTACTTTTCTTTCTTGTTTTTTTGTTGTATTGTGTTCTAATACAAGAACTGTCTATTGTAATATCCTGATACTGATTTTAACATTATAATTGGGAATAAAAGCAGAGAGTATCATACGGTCGGGCTCGTTTGACTGTACTTTTCTTACTTGTTAGACCCCGTACTCTAAAAAAGAGTAGAGGGGTCTATTAGGTTTGTCAGAAGCGAAATGTGCGTAACAGGCAGAAGGAAGCTTTTCCGACCCTATAAAGTATATATATTCTTGATCAGCATCAACAGCCGAGTCGATATAGCAATGTCCGTCTGTCTGTCTGTCCGTCTGTATGAACACCTGGATCTTTTAAACTACCAGAGCTAGAGACACCAAATTTTTAATGAAAGTCCGTCTATGATGTACACAGATCAAGTTTATTTCAAATCGGCGCCACGTCCCCCACCGCCCCCGCAATAAGCAAAAAAGTAGACACATCTCGGGAAAAATTGATGTTTTCTGCGAATATCTTTGTAACTATAGCACTTAAGAACACCAATTCTGGTACGCAGGTTTCTAGAGACAGCACAAATGCAACGTCATTCAAAATTTTGGTCTGCCACGCCCCCTTTTCCCACAAGAACTAAACAAATTTTTCAAACTTACATGCCGTTTTTAAAGCATTTGCTAATATAGTACGGTATTGTAATCCAAAATTTGTTTAAGGGCTTACATACCTTGAGCGGGATCGAAAAATTGAAATTTTTTTTATTGTATATTATCAAAGTACATTATCTTGAGAGTATACATTCCAAATTTCATAAAGATCGGATCACTAGAACAAAAGTTACAGCAGTTTTTAGTACGCAACTTTCATTGGAACAAGGCTTAGCGTAAAACTTTAAAATCGATTATCTCGGAATGTGTTTTTATCAAAAGTACACTTGCGGTGATCACGATAACTCAAAAAGTTGGCAGCCGATTTTCAAAATTTTTTTTTTTATATGTTCGTATTAAAATTCTTGAGGTACACTATAATGTTGTATACCCCTCATATCAATAGAATCAATGAAACATACTTAAAAAAGAAAATGAAAATCATGTACTTTGATGGGCCTTCAAGGTATGTAACCCCTTAAAGACAAATTATATCAAACTAACCTGAAAGTTGCATAAAAATCCAACTATAAACAACTGAGCAATTAGACAACAAAGTGTCCCTTGAATCGGAGTGTCAATGCACATGGTTGAAAGAAAATAGATAACAATGTGTTTATATATACATTAGCCGCCGGAGTTTGCGAAGAAAGCGTGGCCCTGGTAGTAGAGATTATTTTTCGCACTTGTATGTAAACACAAGACCTGCGGTTCGAGCCCCGGCACAGATTCTGCAAGTTGCGTATAAGTTCGCAGGTTCAATTCCCGAAAGCGAATTATATTAACATACTTTTTTAAATTTCAAACAAAAATGTAAATATACAATATTAACTGGTGTAAAAGGGTAGGGTTGCAGTTAGTCGTTTGGCGTATAAATTAAAAAAATTTATAAATATAATTTATGTGCACGTGATTGAAAGACAAGAGATAACTCTATGTTTACTTATATAAGTCACGACAACTACCAAACAGAGTGTGGCCTAGGTGGTAGAGATTACTTTTTGTATTTGTTTCTAAACCAATGGTCTGCGGTTCGAACCCGCCACAGAACCAGAAATTTAATTTTTTTTTATTTTTACATATAAATTTTACATATAACTACATTTTTATATATAAATGAAAATAAATTTTTTTAAAAAATTTTATTTTAAAAATTAAATTTTAAATTACAATCGTATTCAAATATTAATTTCGAATACAAGGAGAGTACGGTGTCTATTACAGTCGGCGCGCTCGGCTGTAGCCTTTCTTACTTGTTTTTATACTCTCTGCAAGAGTATATTGGGTTTGTGCAAATGTATGTAACAGGCAGAAGGAGGCGTGGCAGACCCCATAAAGTATATATATTCTTGATCAGCGTCACGAGCCGAGTCGATATAGCCATGTCCGTCTGTCCGTCCATCCGTCTGTCTGTCTGTCTGTCTGTCCGTCTGTCTGTCTGTCCGTATGAACAAACAGATTTCAGAGATGGTAAGAGCTACAAGTTCGAGTTTGGTCTCAATCGACTCGATATTTAGTCAGTCAATACAAGAATCTTTTTTTTTTTCGATGCCACGCCCCATTCGCCCACAATGAGTAAAAAACCCGTCACACCTCGGAAAAAATCTATGTTTTCGGCGAATATCTCAGTAACTATGGCACCTAGGAATACCAATTTTGGTACACGTGTTCCTAGAGACGGCTAAAATCCAATGACATCAAAAGTTTTGGTCTGCCACGCCCTCTTTTTCCGCAAGAAATAAAAGAAAATTTCAAACTTGACTCCCGTTTTTAAAGCATTTATTCTTATCGTACAGTGTTGTTATTTATGATTCGTTTGAAGACGTATCATGTCAAACTCTCCTCAAAGTTTCATAAGAATCCGACCATAAACAAGAAAGAAATGAAGCAACAAAGATTTTATTCGAGAGCAATGAGTGCGAGAGACAGCGCTAGTCGTGCCGACCAATAGTATTCATACACACATATGTATGTACATACAATTAACGTCAATCGAATTTGTATGTACATACAGACAAACACATGTATGCTCGATTATGCTTAGCTTTTTTTTTTTGTTTTAACGTGTTCTAATACAAGAACTATCTATTGTAATATCTGGATACAGATTTAAGCATTATAATTGGTCATAAAAGCAGAGAGTATTATACGGTCGGGCGTATTTGACTATACTTTTCTTTCTTGTTTAAATTTCGTTCTTTGCACCTAGTTACAAAAAAATAATTATAATAATAATCTTTGATTTAACGTTCCAATGTTTCTAACAGCCGATTTTCATGCAATTCTGAATGAAAGTTAGCCAAATGAAGGTTTTTGATTTTCTAAAATAGATGATACAAAAAAATCTAACAATATCGTTTTAAGAGCCCTTTTGGAATGCCAAATAAGATTTCCCGGCCGCAGGCGGTCTTGGGAAGTTGAGGGTTAAAATATTAAAGTGAACGTTGGATTCCAATTGGAAACACAATAAGGCCTTAGATTAGATATCAGCACAATCTCATAAGAGTCGTAATTAGCTGCATTAAGTGCTTTTCCTTAAATCGAGAACAATTGGTTTATTGTTTTCATTTGTAACTTGGGTTATTAAACAAAGAAATTAAGTAATTTTTTTTTTTTTTTGGAGATCGAACGATCTGAGTATATCTTGTATCTGAATGTCGGATACAACGACCTGTGTCAATGGAGAAGGCTATATTTATTTAATGCTAGCTGTTTTGCTATCTATATTTATAAACAGATGTTTTGCTTTTGAAAATTCAATACTCGACTTTATTTAAGGCTTATGAGTATTCACAATTTGTAGTGCTCTTAACAATTCATTGACAATCACCTAATATTTATATGCTTCTTTGAATGAATATAATAGAAAAATGATAAAGAAATTAGTGAACAAAAATAAACACAAAATTTAAACTCATTTTATGATTAACATACTCGTGCAACAATACACATGTATGTATATACTAAGGAAAATAGAAGAGCGGAAAACCTTTTACTTTTTCATATATATGATGTCACACCCTGCATATTGTAATATTAATAAATTGAAAGAAACTTTTATTAAAACAAATTCTTATCAGCGGTTCTGGTACGGTTCCGCCTTTAATTTAAGCTTTGATCGTTTGAACCGAGTAATTTCTTGATTGGGTTAAAAGCATTAAATATATTTTATGAAAAAAATTAAAGAAAATGATTTAACTTAGTTTTTCATTATTTACACGAAATCAATTAAAATACTTTGGAAGAAAAACCAAATGAAAACACGTCAGTGAGAAGAAAGCGCGCATGGCGCTTATCAGCAGAGATAGAGAGCAAAAGAGTGATAAATAGATAGATAGAGAGAGAGAGAGAGAGAGAGAGAGAGAAAAGAGAAGGGAAAGAAAGAGAGAGAGAGAGAGGGACAGGGATAGGGCGAGAGAGCACTGTTGAGTGAACATATGCGAATTGCACTTAATTAAATCATAAACATATGTATTTCTATATATAAATATATATATATATATATACATAAATTCACTACATATCAAGAATGAAATTGTCAGATGCTTCAGCTGTTGATGTCGCCAAAATAAAAAGAAATTCAAAAACGTGTCATCAAGGTAATGTTACAACAGCAAACAAATGATAAACAATATGTAAATTTTTATGCAGTGTGAAGTGTCTTAAGGTAAATCATATGTAAGGTAAATCATATGGTAACAAATAATAAAGTTTTTTTTTCATTTATCCATACGATAAGGTCATTCCTATTTTATCGCAATGCAAATATAACATTTGCCGTAACTGTGCATATGCAAAAATACAAAAAAATTGCGTAGTATAGTGCGAAATATGGTGTTTAATTCGCTTTTGTTTTATCATAAAAACTGACTGTATATAAATTTATGTACATCTCGAACAAACTTACGATGATTGTTTGTTTAGCAATGGATTTTATTTAATTGCTGTTAATGCAGAATGAATTGTGAATTGTAATGCGATAGTGTTCACCTTACAGCTGTTGGATTGTGTCAGCAAGCGATTATTATTGTGAAATACTAAGCAGTGCGAGGTAAACTACAAACAACCAAATAATTCAGTATTGGATTACGAGTGAGCGCATCAGGTGAAATTATCGACCAAAGGTGGAACGGAAGTTGATCGATAACTTGCAATAAACGCGAAGACACATAGACTTTCGAAGGACGATAGAAGTGCGATATCTGGTCATAATAAAAATAGTCAAAAGGAAAATAATTTCAATGTCAATGCAGAGATGATTGGATGTTGCGAAACAACATGGCAATAGCCAGCAGCAGCCACAAAAACAGCAACTGCACTTTTACACATTCAATCACAGTACCACACAAGTAAACAAACTAATCGATATTTTGCACTCTCTCATGCTCTCGCTCTTAGAGCAAATTGCAGTTAACTTTCTGCGCTGCACTCAGAACATTGGCGCCCAAGTCGCCCACAATATATGTTTGTGTGTGTATACTGTACATAGAGGGTCAGCATCGGCCAAACCCATTTTCATGGCCATCAGTCGACTAACTAACTAACTAAAAAGGAAATAAAAAAAACAACTTAAAAGGCGCTGACTAATTATGTTGCATTTACTCACCTGTCAAGTAGAAATTATTAAACAGTCGTGAGAGTTCTAGCAGACGCGAATTCATCTCGGTTAACGGCATTGCTCAGGGCAAGAGAGTACAGGCTCGACAAGCCGAAGTTAATACAAATACACTTTAAACGCCGGCTACCTTTTATCCCACTTCCCTTCTACTCCCACAACAAGCAGCTTTAACACACAATGAATGTCGCAATTGGTATGGTTTTTGAGGCAGAGTCCGTTTCAAGATGTTTTTCGGCCAGTGACACGCTTGCTGGCTGCAAAACTTAATTATTGTGATTTTTTCTTATTGTAATTAGGGAGTATGGACAACCACCGATAAAAACCAACCATCAAAACACAACTTCACGCAACGAAAACCACAGCCTTAGTGCTGCAAAACACACATACAGTTCGATGACGATTACCATTCTAATTTAAGTTAACAACAGCTGATTACAAACAGCTGTTTGGTATTAAATACTAGTTGCTGGCGGTTTCATTAAATACCAACGACGACCATATGTTCTATTGGGGTAAGTGCTGTAAATTATTTTTATGTAGTGTGTTTAACAACACACGTGGGGAATAAATGTCACGCTGACAAGAGTACAAAAGTTAGAAACATTAGCAGAGCACTGGGAACGCATTCGTTTCCCATTTGTGTTGTGAGCTACAAATAATTTGGCAGCTGAATGGTCGTAAATTAGTATCCTACCTTTGCAAGGCACGCGATTAAATTCCAAAATGAGCGACGACTACTTAAGAAAACCATTTTCAATAGCGCCTGCACCAGCCGGTAAGCAGTACTCTCCATACATTACGCAATGCGTCTTTCGGTTATATGAAATGATTCTTGAATGAGATTTTGTGTTACATTCATTGTTTTGTCATATTTTCTTGCAGTCGATGATCCACAGACTTCATCAGCATCAGCAACCTACACGCCGGCCACAAGCACATTCAGCAATGCTCCGGTCTCTCCATACCTAAACTATGATTCACGTTTCCTGCGGCAAGCACAGCCTGAGTTCATATTCCCGGAGGGCGCCAACAAGCAGCGAGGTAGATTCGAGTTGGCATTCTCACAGATTGGCACATCAGTGATGATCGGTGGTGGCATTGGAGGACTGGCGGGCGTTTACAATGGCTTTAAAGTTACTAATGCTCTAAATCAGACGGGGAAGCTGCGTCGCACTCAGTAAGTTCATTTATCATAGCTTAAATTAACTTCTTAAGGGCGGCTCAAGGAGATATGACTGCTTGGTTCTGCTTGACAAGTTTTATTCACTTTTGACACATGATGCGCATTTTTATCACAGGTTGATCAATCATGTCATGAAACAGGGTTCCGGTACGGCGAATACGTTGGGTACGTTGGCCGTGCTGTATTCGGCGTGTGGAGTGTTGCTGCAGTATGTTCGGGATCAGGATGATAATGTGAATACTGTTATAGCTGGTACTGCCACGGGGCTTTTATACAAATCAACAGGTAAGCGTTTGCAGGCAGCCTTAAAATGTTGATGATTGATAGATTTAATTGGAATCCATTTTAGCTGGTCTGCGAAAATGTGCCCTAGGTGGTGCTATTGGATTGGGCATATCATCGCTCTATTGCTTATATCTGCTGGCGCAAGAGACCAACAACACAAACTCCTCAAGTCCAAAATTCCTGTAGGTGAGACGGCCTAGCTTGTAGAGAACATTGAATCGCTAAAGCTGCCCATCGTACGTGGCCAATGGATGATCTACACAATGTGTGTGTGTGTAGTCGTCGTTTCGGTTCACTTTACCGTCAAATATAAAGTTTTGTTTTATATTATAAATACATATATATATATATATATATATATTTAGATTAACCTGGACACATTAGGAATTTCTTTTTAGTTAAACGACATTGTTATCACAATAGACACATCAAGGATTGCTTACTAAAATTCTTGTTGCTAAAAAAATAATTAAAATAAAATTAGATGCTTTCTATGCAACTTTGCTATCAAACTGAAGATTTGTGTGTAATTAACTGTCTATTTCTGCTATTGTCATTTTCATGTAGTGCAAATAGAAGTAGACTTAAACTGCATGACCTGTAGCTGAACTTTCTTGCCAAATTTGGTAGCTTGAGCTCTTGTAGTTTAAAACATCGTGTCGATCAAGGAAACATATACTTTATGTCAACGGTGGCGCATCCTACTCCCTGTTTCGACAAATAAGTATTTTTTTTATTCTTTCTGCAAGATTATATTGGGTTTGTGCAAATGTATGTAACAGGCAGAAGGAGGCATGAAAGACCCCAGCGTCACAAGCTGTCTGTCTGTCTGTCTGTTCGTATAAATACACGGATTTCAGAGATGGTAAGAGCTACAAGTTTTAAATTAGTCGCTATCGACTATGATATCAATGATAATCAATGATATGAGGCATACTAGAAGAGGCTTTGGAGACCTATTTGGCAAATTTAAAAGTCTGTTAGATAGTTTCTCAGATTTGGATAAAGAATTCCAAGATTTATAAGTCTTGAATGATTCTCCAAATCGTAAAAAGCCCAATCTTAGATTGTCGATTGCCACTAATAAACTTTCCCTCTTCACATACGCACTTTGGACGCACCTTCCTTAATACATTTTTCATTTCCATCTCCAAACACTATAGTTTCTAGGGATGACAACTTTATATTACACACAGAAGTTGTCCCTACGAACCCCGAAATAATAGTTTCTGATTCGTTAGTTGTCAATACTGTTGCAGTTGCCGAATCAGTTAATAGTCTATAGTTACTTCAGGCAAAATCAGAAGCCAAAATTACGGTGGAAAAAATTTAAGTTTTCATATCTTTAAGAAATTTCTTCATTTAAAGTAAGTGTTCCTGCCAAATATTTGAACACAATCTGTTGTAAAGAATTTTGCCCGGACCATTTAATAAAAAAAGAGTATAAAGCGAGGAAAAGAAATCCTGTTCCGGCCTCTGATGCCGGAAAAACTAGCTTCCTCCCTCTAATTAGCAAATGAAAATGTGAGAGGTATTTGTAGTAAAATTAGTAAACTTTATCTAACCCTTTATATGGCCGTCTTGCATATCTGCAACATACCGTTTAAATGAAATTATTTCCCAATGAGTGACATGAAAGTGGCTTCTTTATTTTGTATGTTGAGGAGAAATATCAGTATCTTTGATTTTTGTAGTTGGTTACACTACTCATTGAGTTTTGCAATGCAAATTTAGGGTTTTTCCGCCAATTTTGTGAATTCGGCAAATGTATCTACACTAATTTTGAAATTACAAATTTTTTTTATAAAGATATTTTTTTATTTAATAAACAAAGTAAGTGCATAGCAAAGGTAACAATAACTATAATGTGTGTGTAATCAAATTTTTGTGTTTAATGTTCTGCATTGCGAGTAGTTCTTGTGTATCGTTATGTTGCAGGTTTATCCAAAATATCCTTTATCCTTCATAAAAGCGTTAAAAATCAAAAATTTGAGAAGATGAAAGATAAGTATATTTTTTATTTTAACTCTTCTATATAATAAAAAAAACCGCGTCAAAATCGCTCTTTGTGCCATATAAAGGGCTAATTAGTGTATCATTTCCGTTTCATGTTGTGGCCTCTTCTGAAACATGGTTAAGAGCAGATATTATTAACTTTAAAATTCTTTCCAATATATTCACTATTGCTACGACTCAGCACTATTTTCTTGATGAGTTGTTAGGAATTTCGTTGTTTCAGATCAATGCTATCTCAAACTCTTTAAATAGAATGCACGATCTGATTTTTTTTGTTTTGGATCCATCCCGCTATTCTGTTTCCCGACCCACACCCTTATCGTATCCTGAAGATCCTTATCACCCGACCTTGGAAGTGTTGATTGATTTACCTGTGACTTACCGGGTGACTCGTGCTAGTAGTAAATCTACTAAACGAAGTCGTCAGTTTCGTAAAGCCGACTTTAATAAGTGTAATGTACCGTTATCTCAGACGGACTGGTCCCGGTTGTTCATTTTCAGAGATATGGATAGTGCAACCACAACCTTTTATTATACTTTGAATTCCTTAATTGATGTCTATGTTCCGCTTTGTGTTCCAACCAGGTCAAACAAGCCTGTTTGGTTTACCCGTGAGTTAACTTTGCTTTGAAATAGAAAGTCGAGATTTTATAAGAGATTCGAGGAATCTGGCTCTTGCTTGTATCTCCATCGATATCTAATTGCTCGATCTGATTTCTCTGTTTTGAATGACCGTTGGATACCTTACTGACTGTGGTCATCAGTTCCGAAGATTCGGTTCCATGTAGTGTGGTCTTTGAAATAGAAACTGCTGACTCATATCAGACTAACGCCGATTTATTCGCCGATTTTTTTCACTTTTATGTAATTTAAAGAATATTAAACCTGTTTTTTTACCACGACCGGAACGAGTCCCAGGCTGTGTGCTGAGAAACTGTGCAGACGGCCTTTTAAAGCCCCTGTATAAATTATATACTTTGTCCGTTAAATCATGTTCTTTCCTTGATGTTTGGAAATCATTTTATGTTATTCCTCTTCACAAAAGAGGAAACAAAGCCAATGTCTGCAACTATAGAGGTATTTCCAAGTTGTCTGCTATTCCCAAGGCTTTTGAGAAATTAACTTCTTAATTGCAACATATAGAAATATGAGAACATATGAAATATAGATCCACTACCACAAACCTGTTAGAATTTGCATGATTTACACTGCAGGGTTTTGATAAAAGGCTGCAAACTGACGTCATTTACACAGATTTCAGTCAGGCTTTTGACTCTGTTAATCACAACCTCTTAATACATAAACTCAATCTTTTGGGGTTTTCCTATAAATTTATTCTTTTGATTTCGAATTACCTAATTTCTAGAACACAACAGGTGTTTTTTAAAGATTCATGATCGAAGTCTGTTCAAGTTTCTTCGGGCATCCTACAATGAAGCCATCTCGGTCCTTTGCTATTTACATTGCTCATTAATGATCTGCCATTTTCAATCAGTTACTCTCGGGTACTTATATATGCCGACAACGTTATACTTTGTGTCCTGACTACTGAGTCTCTTTTGGAACCAGTTTACAATCTGATCTTTACAGCTTTCAAACCTGGTGTTAAGCTAATTTATTAAATCTTAACTATAGTAAGTGTAACGTAATGTCTTTCTGTGTGCGACTCCCCTTTTTAAACAATTACCTTCTGAATGGCAATTCTCTTCAAAGAATTGAGTCGGTTACTGATTTACGTATCCTTATGGATCCAAAGCTTAAGTATGATAAGCATGTTTTATGAATTACTAATTGTGCTTTTGGTGTCCTGGGCTTCTTAAAGCGCTGGTCGATCGCTACTTAAGAAAAGTACAGTCGAACACGACCGACTGTATAATACTCTCTGCTTTTATTCCCAAAAAAATCGTTAGATAGTTCTTGTATTAGAACACGTTAAAACAAAAAAAAAAAAAAAAAAAAACTAAGCATAGTGAGCATTCATATGTTTGTCTGTATGAACATACAAATTCTTTTGACGTTAAATGTATGCACATACATATGTGTGTATGTATACTATTTGTTTGCACGGCTAGCGCTGTCTCTCTCGCACTTATGGCATTGCGCTCGAAAATAAAGTTTGTTGCTTGTTTTCTGAATTGTTTATGGTCGGATTCTTATGAAACTTTCAGGAGAGTTTGACATGATTCGTTTTCAAACAAATCATAAATAACGATACTGTACGGCAGGCAAGTTTGAAAAGTTTTTATTTCTTACGGGAAAAAGGGGCGTGGCAGCCCAAAATTTTTGATATCATTGCATTTATGCTGTCTCTAGGAACACGTGTACCAAATTTCGTTTGGAAGAAACATATACCCCCAAATTTTTCCGTCAGCGTGCAATTGGAAAGTAGCAAAATGACTATGGAAAGTAGCAAAATTACTATGGAGATTGAATTGCAAGTTGAAGGAAACATTTGGGGGTATATGTTTCTTCCAAACGAATAGGGAATCTGGTATTAATTGATTGGATAATGAATCAAAATACATGTCTACTGCTAGTGAAAAAAAATTTTGATATATGGTGGATAAAAAGGTCACTTCCCTGGTAAATTTGACCACTCAATCTTCAAAAATTTGTATGAAAAACCGAATATTAAAGTAACATTAATTTTTTGGGTTTTTTCATTTAATTAATTATAAATATTTAAGTGTTATAATTAATAACTTTATATTCATATCAATGGAAAGGTAACATTCTGAGCTATAATAAAAACTTTTAAATTTTTTGATTGTGTCTAGATTTGTAAGTTTTTATAAATAATTGAACTTTTTGAGAGCGTGTGGGCCACTAAGTGGCCATTGCGGAATGAAAACAAAGTTGTGTGCTTTGTATGCAACTTGCCATCAAAATAAATATTTTATTAAAAAAAAAAATTACAGAGCATTTATAAGCCTGAGTACACTAAACTACTATTGTGGATTATTTTTCGTTCCAGTTGTTCCAGTAGTCGATGTTTAATAGTCGATGGCGTCGGAATTTACTCCGGTCACTGTGAGGACCTTAACGGCCTTGTCCACGTCCAGGTCGTTGTTAGTGGGAGCCTCGCAGCTGGTGTCCTCCGTAGAGCAAGTGTGGCAATGGCAATTCACTGCTTCCATGTAGTTGTACTTACGGATGTGGTCGTCTGCGTCGGGATGACAATTTTTGAGAATGGCCACGGATGGTTGACGCTGGGCGTGGACACAAACTGGGTGAAAAGAGCGTTTGTAGGGAAACTTCCAGTCTGAGATTTCACTGGAGTCGCAGCGACCCCAGCAGCTCCAGACGCTCACATGATCCCAGCATTCACGTCCCTCGAAGTCCGACTGGGTCACCCTATAGGTGTACAAACGCCGATGACACCCAAGTGGGGCAATAGTTGGTCCACTGTAGACTGGCTGGAGATCCAAAATCTGGCCGATGACTAAGTGCTGCAGCCACGATACTAACAAAACCAGACGTAGTCTATCGAGGTATAAAGTCTTAAATTTTGTTAGTTCCCAAAGTGGAATTACTACTTACACCACAGTCACCATTGCCATGATTCCTGGCTTACCTCTGAAGTTTCACTTTGGAAGGATGCTGCCAGTTTTGTGCTGTTCGCTTTCGATAATCCTTTGTATTTATACTCGCATGCTCACTCCCCAATTCCATTTACAATCCCAATTCCACTTCCAATCCCATACGTCTTCTGGTTTCTTGGGGCGTCTGCGCAGAAAGTTTTCCTTTGCGCTTTAAATAAAATTCAATTTTTCAAGATTTGCATATTAAATGCGCGAACATTTGGAATTGACGTTTAATGTTAATTTCAAAGAAACAATTAAGCCAAAATTCATTATATTCTGAAGAATAAAAAAGAGAATAAAAATCTATATTGAATCTTATCTACATTTTAATCGTGCACTATGCAAAAAGATTTCACTCTAAGTTTTATTTTAGGAGGATTATTTCAGTAAAGTACAGTTAAAATTAATTTGTAAATTATCTATCCATTTTATTTTATAGCTGTATTTAAAAAATAAGTAAAATGTAAACATTTATTGATAGCATTTACTTTTCTTAGTTGTCATTGTTATAAATAATAATTATTATTATATATTATTGGATCGATCAACGTTCTTAGTATTAAATAAAATATTAAAAAATTAAATATTAAATATAATATTTATAGCCTAACACCTTTTTTGTCTAACCTTAATTTTGAAATATTAAATATTATTTTTAGTTTCTAGAAATAACGATTACGTTGCAATATATGGCGGGCAGGTAATTGATTGACTATTGCATGCTCAATCAATTATTGATTGAATTCTTTTGCAATTTCAGCTTTCATAAAATTATAAAATTCAACACCCTAAAGATGCATATAGCCTTTAGCTTCATAGGACAAATCGATAAAAGGTGGGGAATTTAGAGACATGTACGGTTGGTTGAGCTTTTGCAACCAAACTCACACATTATTTGTATTTCGTGTCTTTAACTGTAGTCTATACTACTGCTATAGTCTATAGATCCCATACGAGAAATTTGGAAAAATTCGCACTAGGAGTACGGGGTCTTTTACAGTCGGCTCGCTCGACTGTAGCTTTTCTTACTTGTTCTAGATAGATCTTGAAGTATTTCTACAAATTAAGAGCAAACTGAACGACATTCACTATTTGATTAATGTATTCAGTCACAATTTGGATAATATTAATTACTGGCTTTACAGTATTATTGATTTCGAATTCTTAATAGATCGCTAGTTGCACATATATTACTGACTTGGACACATTTCATTTTTATAGTTTGGGACATTCCTTATGCTCGTGTATAAATAAATATAAATAAATGTTCTATTAATGTGCTGAATTTTTTTATTGTGTATGCAAGAAATTTAGGGAAACTTGAAGAATTTGGTTAGCGGAATATTGTTTTTGACATGGGCCAAACTATTCGGTTCAAACTAAGCAGTAATTTGAGATTTGTCATAAATTTTTGTAAGCGTTATCGAAAAGAAAAAATAGAAGAAAAAAAAACGGTTTCTATGGACGTGGGCCACGCTATTTGATTTCTGCACCAGAACACCATTGCCCACGCATGCGGATTCTCTATAGATTTGTGTTCGAGCTTTGGGGAGAGAGTCAAGGTCAGCGTAAGTGTCAATAGAAGGTGAGGGTCGGATGGGGGTTGAAGAGCTTGGGGGGTTTGGATCAGTTTTAAAGGTTGGGGACTGGCCGATTTCGACGTCTAGGAGCGACGACGTATTTCATGATGCGAACCATACCGCTGATTACGCAGCTGCACCCGAAAGCGCCGGTTATTATCCGGACCACGATCTTCAACCTGACGATTGATATGAACGGCCGGTAATGCAGCTGCTACATCAACAGCTGCCACTGCAGACGCTGCTACAGCTACAGCTGCAGCAGAAGGTATGCCAGAGGCTGGTGCTGGGAGTGGTAATGCCACCTGCTGCGGTAACTGCAGCTCCTCACCATCCAAATCCTCATTGAGGCTTTCATCGTCCACATCCACATCGATATCGACATCCACATCCAGATCGAGATCGTCCAGGGCGGCCGTATCATTGTTATCGATTAGCGATTGTGAACGATTGGTGGTGCCCACATCCTCGCGAGCCATTGCTGTGGCCATTAATCGCTGGCGTCGCTCCTCCATCAGACGATCCCGTTCCTTATGAATGTAGTCCCTCTTGTTGGGCAGCCCGGCCACATTGTTGGCCGAGAGAGCAGATCGCACGATATTCATGTCCGTTGCCTCCATCCACTCATCCGTCTCGGCCACATAGCATTCTGTGTGGGAAATGGTGGAGACGCCGTTGAAGCCGCCTATGGCGAAAATCATGTCATCGATGATCTCGAGACCGAAGTTGCTGCGCGAGTGATTCATTTGTCGGATAAAGTGCCACGACTGCGTCTCAGGATCAAAGCGTTCACCCGTGGAAAGTCGTGAGGTGCCATTGAAGCCTCCAATGACGTAGAGCTGATCCCTGAATGCCACACAGCTGACACCGGAGCGGCGATGGTTCATATTTGGTATGCGAGTCCAGAGATTGGTCAACGGATCGTAGTATTCGGCGCTATCCAGACACTCCTGTCCATTGAATCCGCCCGTTGCATAGATCCGTCCATGGAGCGTGCAGGCACTGGCATCAGATCTCTGCATATTCATCGGTGGAATGATTGACCATTGATTCGTTTTGGGATTGTACCGCTCCACGGTGTTCAACCGATTGTGTCCGTCGTAGCCCCCAATGGCATAGATCATGCCATTCAGTTCCGCGACGCTGACATAGCAGCGTCGGCAGTGCATGGGAGCAATCTCATTCCACTTCTTCTTGACTGCATCGAAGACTCGACAAGTATTAAAGTACTCGACGCCATCGTAGCCCCCGATGGAGAAGATCTTGAAGCCGAGCACGGCGGTGCCATGATAAGCCCTTGGTCCAGCTGGGTCCTCGGCGTTGATGTTAACCCAGCGATCGGCTCGAGTGTCGTAGGTTTCGATGCACCCCTTTGAGGTGCCACCACTCCAGCCTCCTATCGCAAATATGACCTCGTGCGGCAATCGGGGCATCGCCAGCGGTGGTGTGGTGAGCTTGGGTTAAAAGGGCAGATCAAATGGCACGTATAAGTTTGTGCTGCAAAATAGAGTGTTAATTTAGGCTTAAGGTTAGGGTTACCTCTTCGGCTTGTGGGTTTAGAAAGTCCAGGTCATACATGAATTTAAAGGTATCGACTATCAAAGGTTTTGCTGCCTCGCATTGAATGACATAGGGATGCTCCTTGACCTCCTCCATGAAGCACTGCAATGAGCAAATCAATCAATCACTTATCCTTAACTATTATAAGAGAGGAAAAAAAGCGGCATTCACCTTGGGGGTCATCAGACCAAGGCGCACGCCCGTCATCAGATGCGCCACATGCTGTTTTCGATTCTCGGGATCTCGGTCAATCCACTTGACGCACAACTTCCATACGTAATCCTCCTCCCGTGTGTTCAGCTCATCATCGCTAATAATGCTGTAAAAGTCCTTGATATTTAGGTCCAGTATATCCGTGTTCCTGGCAGCCACATCGGTGAAGTACCTAAGAGTATAATTGCGCGCCTTTACATACAAATCCTCGAGAAAGCGAAAGCTGTCAATTAAAATGGAATTAGTTTGGATAATATTACAGTACGACAGTGGGACAGTAGGGAGTAAAAGGAATACCTAAGGAGGGGTGGATTACATACCGCGCAAAACCCATGATACTGACACAGTTCTCTGGGCTGAGGGTGCGACCCAGATAGTCTTTGCACTGTTTGACCAATCCTACCATTCCCACATAGTCGGCGCAAATGAGCAGCTCGTGGACGTTGTCGTCGCCGATGTTGGTCTTCCGAAGGTACGCATACTGTATAACGGAGTTCATGATAGACACACTGATTCCCGGGATGTGCACAATGCGACTCTCCTCACTTCCCGCCCCAGTGCGGCTATTGAAGCCAGTAAACTGAGCGCTGCCAAAAACGTAAATGATACAGATATTAAAATAACGGGGTGGGTGGGGTTGGCGTTGTTGGAGGCAACTCACCGAAAGTACGAGCTGCAGGAGCACATTATGGCACGGTGCACATTAAAGGACTGCTCGCCGACCGAGATCTGTGCATCACACAGGAGATTCGCTTCCCGAAGTTCATTAAGCACGTTGAGGGCATGATCACTGACAATGGGTGACAGGGATTTTGTGGATGTCTTCAGAGTGGGATTGACACTATCTAGCTCATCACCTTGAAAATTACCATCAATGTCCACGTCCATCATATCCATTGGCGCCAGCTCCAATTGGCCTTCATTCATGCCATGCAAATGGTTACCGTTTTGTCGATTCATCTCGTAAGCGAGCCAGCGATTTTATCTCGGTAAGGTCTCAAATCCTGGTCCTTGTCTGATATTCCAGCATTTCAAGAACCACCACAGACAGATGTATAAAGAAAGAGAGATAACAACTGATAAAGATAGATATGGGAGATTGATCCAAAAGAGTGCCTACCAAGGGAAACGCGTTTTGTGGATATTTTATATTTTTGTGGGCTGTTTTTAAGGAGAAATCTCTCCGTCTTTAACAATAGGAACAGAAATAATGTTCAATAATTAATCAACAACAACGAGGCAGTTCTCGTAACGCACAAAATGGGACTACTAAGTCAAAAAAAAAAAAAGTCTCAAAACTAAAAGCACTCTTATCATGAACCATTTATTTCAAACAATTCCATATCAATTCCACAGGCCTCAGCCTCGGCTTGTAGTAATCTCATTGGGTTTCTTACCAACAGTTAGTCGCTATCCAAAACTTTCTTCTTCTAGCCCAAGAGTCAAAGGCCCAGATACAAAGTGTTTGGAAAGCCTTGACTTTATAAAAATGCCTCGAACTTCTTTGTAGACATTTGAGGCAAGGCAAGAGTTAAACTACAAAGTGATACCCTTTAATTCTTTGCAACCATATGATGTTATAAAATGTTATGATCCCTCTTAAAAAATGTTGCCTGAATAAGTTTCATGTTTTATACAATATAACATTTTTTTTTTTTTTTTTTAGCAATTTTTAATGACAGCTATACGATAGTTAAGTTCGATTTTAATCAAAGTTTATCTAAAGACCTGATTTTTATTGTCTGAGATTTTCATTGTGACATCTCCGGACCGAGAGGTACCTTGCGAGAGTGCCTAGATTTGCTAGTTACGAAAATGAGAAAGCTACTTCAAAGCTCGATTCCCTTAACTTTTAAAAATAGGAAATAACCCTCTTCCCTAGACCGACAGCAGGCGGGCAATCTTATTTGGCGTCCCAATATGGTTTTTAAAACGATATTGTTCAATTTTTTATACTCTCTGCAAGAGTATATTGGGTTTGTGCAAATGTATGTAACAGGCAGAAGGAGGCGTGGCAGACCCCATAAAGTATATATATTCTTGATCAGCGTCACAAGCCGAGTCGATATAGCCATGTCCGTCTGTCCGTCTGTCTGTCTGTCTGTCCGTCCGTATGAACAAACAGATTTCAGAGATGGTAAGAGCTACAAGTTCGAGTTTGGTCTCAATCGACTCGATATTTAGTCAGTCAATACAAGAATCTTTTTTTTTTTTGATGCCACGCCCCATTTGCCCACAATGAGCAATGAGGAAAAAATAGATGTTTAAAGCGAATATCTCAGTAACTACGGCACTTAGGAATACCAATTTTGGTATGCAGGTTCCTAGAGACAGTATAAAAGCATTGCCATTTAAAATTTTTGGGTGCCACGCCCCCTTTTTCCGTAGGAAAAAAAAAACTTTTTAAACTTGCATGCCGTTTCTTCTTATCCTACAGTATTGTTTTTTATGATTCCTGTGAAGACAAATCATATCAAACTATCCTGAAAGTTGCATAAAAATCCAACAATAAACAACAGAGCTACCGATTATAAAGTTAATATTTAAGTCAATGCATGAGTGCGAGCGCGTCAGAAACATACAAGCATATATTCGAACTCTTTTTATGCATGTGTGGCGGCAATAGTATACCTACACACAGATATACATAGATATGTGCATACATATAACGTCAAACGAATTTGTATGTGCATACAAACATGTTCGATTATAATTTGTCTTTTTTGTTGTAAAGTGTTCTAATAGAAGAACTATCTATTGTAATATCCGGATACTGATTTTGACATTATAATTGGGAATAAAAGCAGAGAGTATTATACGGTCGGGCTCGTTCGATTGTACTTTTCTTACTTGTTTTTTTATAGTCTCTGCAAGAGTATATTGGGTTTGTGCAAATGTATGTAACAGGCAGAAGGAGGCGTGGGAGACCCCATAAAGTATATATATTCTTGATCAGCATCGCAAGCCGAGTCGATATAGCCATGTCCGTCTGTCTGTCTGTCTGTCTATCCGTCTGTCTGCCCGTATGGACACACAGATTTCAGAGATGATAAAAACTACAAATTCGAGTTTGGTCTCTATCGACTCGATATTTAGTCAGTCAATACAAGAATCTTTTTTTTATACTCTCTGCAAGAGTATATTGGGTTTGTGCAAATGTATGTAACAGGCAGAAGGAGGCGTGGCAGACCCCATAAAGTATATATATTCTTGATCAGCATCACAAGCCGAGTCGATATAGCCATGTCCGTCTGTCCGTCTGTCTGTCTGTCTGTCCGTCTGTCCGTATGAACACACAGATTTCAGAGATGGTAAGAGCTACAAGTTCGAGTTTGGTCTCAATCGACTCGATATTTAGTCAGTCAATACAAGAATCTTTTTTTTTTCGATGCCACGCCTCATTCGCCCACAATAAGTAAAAAGCCCGTCACACCTCGGAAAAAATCTGTGTTTTCGGCGAATATCTCAGTAACTATGGCACCTAGGAATACCAATTTTGGTACACGTGTTCCTAGAGATCGCATAAATGCAATGACATCAAAAGTTTTGGTCTGCCACGCCCCCTGTTTCCGCAAGAAATAATAGAAAATTTCAAACTTGCATGCCGTGTTCATGTCAAACTCACCTGAAAGTTTCATAAGAATCCGACCATAAACAAGAAAGAAATTAAGCAACAAAGATTTTATTCGAGAGCAATGAGTGCGAGAGAGTCAGCGCTAGTCGTGCCGACCAATAGTATTCATACACACATATGTATGTGCATACATTTAACATCAAACGAATTTACATGTACATACAGACAAACACATGTATGTTCGATTATGCTTAGCTTTTTTTTTGTTTTAACGTGTTCTAATACAAGAACTATCTATTGTAATATCCGGATACCGATTTAAGCATTATAATTAGGAATAAAAGCAGAGAGTATTATACGGTCGGGCGAGTTGGACTGTACTTTTCTTTCTTGTTTTTTTATAGTCTCTGCAAGAGTATATTGGGTTTGTGCAAATGTATGTAACCGGCAGAAGGAGGCGTGGGAGACCCCATAAAGTATATATATTCTTGATCAGCATCGCAAGCCGAGTCGATATAGCCATGTCCGTCTGTCTGTCTATCCGTCTGTCTGTCCGTATGAACACACAGATTTCAGAGATTGTAAAAACTACAAATTCGAGTTTGGTCTCTATCGACTCGATATTTAGTCAGTCAATACAAGAATCTTTTTTTTTTTTGATGCCACGCCCCATTTGCCCACAATGAGCAAAAAACTAGACATATCTCGGAAAAAATAGATGTTTAAAGCGAATATCTCAGTAACTACGGCTCTTAGGAATACCAAGTTTGGAACACATGTTCCTAAGGACAGCATAATTACATTACCATTTAAAATTTTTGGCAGCCACGGCCCCTTATGCCTTTAGAAAAAAATACAATTTTCAAATTTGCATGCCGTTTTAAAGGCATTTGTTCTTATCGTAGAGTATTGCTATTTATGATTCCTTTGAAGACAAATTATTTGAAACTATGCTGAAAGTTGCATAAAAATCAAACAATAAACAACAGAGCTACCGATTATAAAGTTAATATTTAAGTCAATGCATGAGTGCGAGCGCGGCAGAAACATACAAGCATATTCGAACTTTTTGATACATCTGTGGCGGCAATAGTATACATACTCACATAAATACATTTATATGTGTATACATATAACGTCAATTTGTATGTGCATACAGACAAACATATGTATGTTCGATTATAAATTGTCTTTTTTGTTGTAACGTGTTCTAACACAAGAACTATCTATTGTAAAATCCGGATACTGATTTTGACATTATAATATAATTGGGAACAAAAGCAGAGAGTATTATACGGTCAGGCTGGTTCGACTGTACTTTTTTTACTTGTTTTATTTTTTAAGAAAATCCGAAACTTTTATTTGATAACTTTTTAAGCTTATAATTGCATGAATGTCGGCTGTTGGAACCAAATTTTTCAAATTTGTGAAAATCACAGAGAAGAATTATTTTTCTTCAAATTGGTAAAAAGTACAAGAATTCAAAAAATTAAATAAAAATAGATTTAGTTGTCGCAGCTGAAAAAAAAAATATATATGTATTGCTGCACTGGCGAACTTATTATAAATTGACTTAACTAGAAAAAAAGACATCCCTTAAGATTTTTATTTGAGGTCAAAGTTACTGGCGGGCTCAACGTTTAACCCTATAGATCCTAACCTGCACGATTCAAAAAGAATTTTATATGAAGCCATGAAAATGCGAACACTGAATATTTAAGAGGAAAACAGCCCAGGCCCCTTCCATATTCCTCCCGAGGCACATTAAGTGCGAACCATTGATTCTTAGCCGGCTTTGCGCAGTCGTCGGCTACCTCCAGATGGTATAAAATGAAGCGCTTCTGAGAGTATGCAACAATCGGAATTGACGTCTGGAGAAAATGAAGTCACTGTTGCTGTTGCCGTTTATCATTTCGTTACTTTGCTGCTTCTTCCTGGCCAGCGAAAGCAGCTTGATAGGAAAGGATGCTTGGCTGCGTCCTGGCTGCCACAAGGTGGGGAACACGCGCAAAATCTCAATTCCCAATTGTGTAGAATTTACGATTACGACCAATGCCTGTCGCGGCTTTTGTGAATCCTACGCTGTGCCATCGGTTCCATCAGTGCCATCGGCAGTGACTGGCCTCTTTCGTCCACCCAAGCCGGTGGTATCAGTGGGCCAGTGCTGCAATATGATGAAGTCCGAGGAGGTAAGCTTGCCTAGACCAAAAAAAAAGTCCAATACTATTATTTTTTTTTTTGTTCGGCAGATCCAACGCCGCGTGCTTTGTTTTGAAGGATTGCGAAATGTGACGTTCAAAAGCGCTATCTCCTGCAGTTGCTATCATTGCAAGAAGGATTAGTTGGAAAACATAAAATACTATAATCATTTGCCTGAGCCACTTTAATTGTTATCATCCAAAAGCATTCAAATAAATAATTCAAGTACTATTTGCCGCCACCGTGCAATCGTGGGCATCCCGCTCTGCACTATGCCCACCTGCCTCTAGCATCAATTGTCCCATTTCGGCCAAGGCCAACTCGATGGCCTTACCATAGCGAGTGGCACTTATCTTTTCCTTGATGTTCCACGAGGAGATGGCAAATATGACATCGTTCTTTCGGGGATTATAGCAGCAGCCATAACCCTCCGAGCTGAGTGGTCCAAAAACCATAAACCCATCGTATGGGGTCGCCACCTGTGCGCTCAGTACTTGGAAGTTTGTTGACTTCACATAGCCTTGGGAGCAGAAAAATTCCGGCAATGTCATCCCGTGTTCCCGAGCCATCTGCTTCAGTCCGAACAGGTGACGATCAACTGCGTGACCTTGTAATGCCAGCTTGGTCTGTTTCTGGTGACAGTCCACAGCAGATCGAAGGGCTAAGATACGCTGCTTCACTGAGGCACTCTTTGAGGTCATTGAGCAGACAAAGGCTAGGGATTCGTTGGACGAAGAGCGTATAGCATCAGTACGTCCTCTTTTAAAGATGCGCAAGTGCGCCGACTCGTACTGAGCCGGAAACTCCTTATGCAGGCGATAGTACGCCAGCTGTAGGGCCATCTGTATAAAGCTATCGGGAGAAAGTCCTTGTGATATAATCATGCCCTTGCCATAGCATGGAAACTTGAAGACCTTCAAGCGCACTCTATTGCATATCTTGCAAATGTTGCTCCTGGCTGATCCGAGCCAAATATCGATGGACTCATCTAGTTTAGTGAAGTAAAGAGGATGAGGCTGGTCAAAAACCGTAAGGGAACCACAGTCATTGCCGTAATCCGGATTGAGGCTGTTTGCGCACAAGTTGAGCAAATACTTGGAGAACACAGAGAATAAAGTACTACCAGACACTCACATGTTGCTTTGCACATAGTCCATGATGGACGCTACCGGCTGAGGATCAGCAGGAGCATGCTCCAAACAAATGCCCGCCATACCACTTGGATTCACTATAAGCTGCAGGGTCTTGTCCATCCAACGGTTCGCACTGTTGGAGCCCAGACCTCCTCCATGAAGAAGTTGTCCCGCCAGCACTGAGGGTTCCTCGTGTTTCTGATACTCCTCCACCGCCTCGTCTAGAGAGACAGTGAAGAGCGCCCGCTCAATGCATTGCACCACAGTGCGGTTGTTCTCCTGGTGACAGAGTGTTTCATAAGCATCCGCCCAGTTATCCCGCGTGTCATGTGTAAGCAGCCCAATCTCCGGACCTTTCTCCCTCTCCCCTTGAACGATTTTTAGCAGCAGGTTTCGCACCTGACTGATATTAAGTATTTGACCCTCAGCACCATAAACAGGCAGCTTATAAAACTAGGGGAAGTACACGATTTCAGATAGAGAAAAAAGGCAGGTGGTGGGCGAAACTCACGTTGTTTTTGTGCAAGATAACGACATAATTGGAGCTGGATTGCTCCAGCTTGTCACAGATTCGTTGAGGTCTCCGAACTGATCCGAACACATTGTAGTACTGGCTGTTGTCCAGATTAAATGTTTCCATAGTGTGGATTTGGATACGGTCGTTCTCTAACAGACTTTTGAACTCGCACATTCCGTAAATGACCTGGGCAGTAAAGTGCACAAAATCAATTACATTACGGAAGTGCTGCTTGGGGAACGCCATGCAAGGACTGGAGAAAACTGTGAGGGGTCCACGGTGTCGCAAGTATTTGGCTGTTATCCAACGGTCTGCCAACCAATTGGTGTCCTGTCTACTCTCCTTCTGGAGCAGCTTTTGTAGCTCTGCACCCTTGTTGTGCAGAAATTCGAGTGTAAGCTCCTGTTGCTTCAGGAATGCATCATCTGAAAAAAAGGGACGAATGCTTTCTAAGTACCGCTGGAGTGTCTCCTCGAGAGGAACCACTGGATACGAAAGTAGATTCATTGGAACTTGCACTTCAGGCAGGATTTCACCATTTACCAGAAAGCTGTTCTGGCATTGTACTAAATTAATGGGTTCTTTCAAAGCACTGCGAATCACCTCTATATTACGAGGACATGTGGAAACTGTACCGTACATGGAATGTGATAAATGTGGCGTTGAGGTTGGAATATAATTTATCTTGGCCATAAGTGGGTCCTGCTTGTCGGTGCCTTGTGAAGCAGCGGAGAATGTTTCAAGAGTTTTCGCTGCCGGTGGAGTTGAAGTCGAATGTGGCACTGGTTCAAATTGTTCTGTCCAAGTTTTAAAATAATTGAAAATCTTTCTTATAAGACGGTGTTCCTCTATGGGAGACACTTTGCTAACCGCTTTTTGGCCATTTAACGATTCAGTGGTGTTGGAACTACAGTAGTTACGCAAATTGCCAGGAAACTGAAGGGCCGATTTTAACATTACTGCCTACCGTTATAGGTAATTCTGGGCAAGAGTTTACTTACTTTGTTTAAGATACTTTCCCCAACGAATACAGCACGCATTACGAAATTTAGTTAGGAATCCAAAAAATAAAAAGGAGGAAAAGTTTCCAAGTGTTGTGTACCTATGTTTGGAGAAAAAATAATCAATGCCAACTATATAAGTTTAAAATCGGACTTTGACGTCAATAAAAGCCTGTCTTTTATATTAGTGGCAAATTAAATATCTCTTTTGTCTTGAAAGAATGAGGTGTACTACAACTTTGATTTCGGCATGCTGGACTGTGCTTTGTCAAGAACATCCTGCATTTCCAGAAACGCGCTCTCCAGAGCCTTGGCACATTTGTCCACATCGGTCTGTTCATTCGGTCTCCACGACGTAAAGCAAACAATAATGTCCTGATCACGGGGATTGTAGCAGGCCGCATAGCCATCATCGGAGTATGGGCCATAGCCCATGAAGGCTTCGTACACGCTGGCCACTTGAGACGTGGACATGCGGAAGTGCATTGACTTGGTGTACCCAGGCGAGGAATAGAACTCCGGCACAGGCAAGTTGTTTTCGAGCGCCATAAGCTTTAGGCCCAGCAGATGACGATCGATACCCACGCCCTGAAGGGCAAGTCTGGCAGTCTTCTGATGCATGAAGACTGCCTCACGCAGCAGACACGCCTTCTCTTCAATCGTGGTTTTTGAACTTGTCATTGCTTTACAAAAGGCCAATGATTCGTTGGAACAGGAGCGTATAGTCTCAGTACGTCCGTTCTCAAAGATTCGCAAATGTGCTGATTCATATTGAGCAGCAGGCACCTTGTGCAGTCTGTAATTTGGAAAGTAAACATTCAGACAGTATTCGGCTTAAAATAAAATTTTAGCTGATAACGATTCATACTTGTAGAATGCTAGCTGCAAGGCCATTTGGACAAAGCTGTCGGGTCCAAGCTTCTGACTTTTAATGTAATCCTTTCCAAAGCACTTGAATTGTAATACATTGCATTGCAGGTCTTTGACGAACCTGTCCACGTTGCGCTTGGCATAAAATATCCACTGGTCAACACAGGAATTAAGCGTGGCAAATGTAATCTTCTCCGGCTCGCAACTAATTTCTGAGGACCCAGCACTGCCATAGTTTCCATCTTCGAGCCTGGAATAAAAAGGTCTTTGAATGCTTCGAGCTTGACTTATTGCATCACTTACATCTTCTTCACCACATAGTCCATCATCATGGCAATGGGCTGGCCCTCAGCCGGGGAATGCTCGTAGGTGAAGCCGACGTTGCCATTGGGATTGACCACCAATTGGATTGTCTTGTCCATCCAACGGTTAGCACTGTTTACTTCGCTGCCATCACCGTGGATGAGGCCCAAAATCAACTGTTTTGCCTGCTGTCCGGGGTCACAGACTACGCATTGGTCCAGCGATACAGTAAACAAAGCTTCTTGTATTGTTTTAAGAGCTTTGCAGTTTTCCGGATTCTTCGCTAACTGTTCGTAGGCTTCGGCCCAGTTGTCCCGTGAGTCTGTGGTCAGAATACCATAAGGAACACCGACATCACATTCCGCTTCCATTATCTGTTTCAGCTGCTTGGCCAAACACTCGGCTGACAGAAGATATCCATCACAACCGTACAAGCATAATTTATAAAACTATTTAACAACATAACATAAATATGTAAGCAATATCATAAAGAAATATAATACTTACATGATTTTTGTAAATAACCACAAAGTAATTGGAGCAGGGATTGTAATCAATACGATCCGTGCCTCGGATCGGAATGCGACAGGTGCCAAAAACCTTGCTAAACTGACTGTTGTCAAGCTCATTCTTACCCATCTTAACAACCGGTATCTTGCCGTCATCCACAATTCCTTTGAACTCGCCCAGGCCAAAGATAACCTTGGCCGTGTAGTTGACATAATCGTCCATATCCTTAAAGTGTTGGGGTGGAAATGTCATCCCGGGACTAATATAGACAGTGACTGGATCCCGGTATTTCAAATAGGCATGTGTTTGCCAGCGCTGTGCCAACCAGTTGGTCTCCCGCTTACCGACCTCCTCGAGGAGACACTGAAGCTCGTAGCCCTCCTTTTCCCTAAACCGTTTGGTGATTGCCTTCTGTTTTTCAAACTCCTTCGTTGAGAGCAGCGGCTCGACAGTAAGCATAAATCGATCCAGCGTGTCATCGAGAGGCAACACAGGGTATCTAAGAAGCTGTTGTTTTGACACCTCTTTATTCGATGACTTGCTGCTGTAACTGCGGGGCTTCAACTTGCTAAGCACATTTGGAGCCTGATGGCTGATTGCTGACAGTCTGTTGGTCTGTTTACATGATATTTGGTTACATTAGTTGCTCTTTTGTTATCCAAAACTCATCTCTTACCAGATTCCAAAGGGTTTTTCCGTTACTCAGAAGTCTCATTTCGGCGCTGGGATTTTTAACTGCTTTCTCAACTGGGGCGCTAAAAATTATAAGTTTCGATAATTCAAACGTTAATCAATCTACGTGAGTACATTTGTGAGGGTGTATTTTTGCTCGTGTAAAATGTTCACCTTTGAAATGTGTGCATAATCGGTTAAAATTGCGATAGTAGTTGCGTTAAGGTTAACGCTGACAACGACGCAGACAGCAGCAAAAAGACAATTGCGATATACAGAATTTAGCTAAAAGTCACTTATCAATATGTCCACGTATGCACAACTGCCGTTCCCGTCACTGTTAAAGTTAAGTAATAACCGACCGGTTTCGATTCAACTGACTTTTAAACTGTGCTACTCTTGCGCTGCTGCACACTTCTTGCTGCCGGCTGTCGTTAACTTCGGCTTGTTATCGCTGCCAACGCCAACAATGGCGTTGGCATCGGAATCAAAATTGAAAGTGAGACACATTTGCTGCCCTTCGCCCTTTGTTTTGGTATTGCGGGGGCAACGGTTGTTCATATCATCGCTTACCCTGCGGCACTCTTGTATGCAGACCTTTCACAGCAACTGGCTTATGTTTACTTTATATGTTATGAGCCTTTAATTTATTCTGACGTTTTTTAAATACTTATGAACTGACGTTCAATTTTTACATTTTTTGTTTGTTTTCATCATTGCGATAATAGTGGGATCCAAAATACTTATCGCCGCTCTAGTGGTACTTAAAATAATACTGGGATATTCAATAAATGTTAAATATTCCAGCGCTAATTGCGTAAGCGGAACTTATTTTGCTATGGTTTATAAATACAAAACATCGAGAAGTTTACAAAATTTATCGAACATTTTATAAACAAAGAACAGCTGATTGCCAAGAAAAATAACGTTAAAGTGAAGTAGTCGCCCATAATGCAGTTGAGGTAATGAACTCATCAGTATAAAGTTTGAATGGTTTTCTTCTACAATCGAACTCTTGTGAACATTTTTTAAATTATAATTTTTATGATGTTGCCAACATCAGGTGTCAGTTTAAGATAAGCTGTATAACATTTTCTGTTATGTTATGGCGTTGCCATATTTTAAAAAAATTTCGCGGTAAAAAATCAAATTTGAAACGGATCACATATAATATAAAAGAACCAGCACTTTGATTTGTTTCATTACATAAATATATAAGTACGAGCACCATCACTTTTCAATTATTTAACACATTATATAGCCGCGTTGCATCTCTGCAACATACCGTTTAAATGGATATATTTCTCAATGCGTGGCAAGAAAGTGGCTTGTTTATTTTTGATGTTGAGGAAACAAGTACGTTTTTTTGATTTTTGTAGTTGTTAACACTATTCAATGCGTTTTACAATACAAATGCTGTGGTCTCCCGCAAATTTTGTGAATTGTGCAAATTTTGAAATTATAAATTTTTTTTTTTATTCCTCATAAAAGCGTTCAAATCAAAAACTTAGGAAATGAAAGAAAAAAAAATTTACGTCGTTATACCCGGTAGACGCTTTAACCGTACATAACCCCATATAAACTTGTACAAAAGGACCGACCAAGTCACCGAATTTTTGTCGCAATGACCGGACAAACGCTTTAAGCGGAGTCGGTATAACCGGATTCTACTGTATATGCACAAATTAAATCAAATTTACCAAAGACAAAAATCTGTACCTGTTTAAGTGTATATTTACATACCAAAAGTAGTATTTTCTCAATGAAATACAAATCACGTAAGTATATGTATTTTTATTTTAATTTATTTTCCACTTTAAATGCTAAAGATACATGCGTTAAAGCTAAGAAATATATTACATAAGTATGTACAATGCGTTTGCCCATAAATTCAGCTTCAATACAAAAATCACAGCAATTCTTAGCATAGATTACGATCTCGAACCACAATTGACGTGCAATTGAAAAATTTCATCATAATTTGCTTTAATTCATAGTTAAATTCAAATTATACCTGCCGCCTCATGGAGGTGACTTATTAACTAATTTATAGCGAACGAACCTTAAACTCGACACATAAATAATTCCTTTGTTAGTTTCTTCTTTTTAATGTCAGGATAACTGTGTTCATTGAATTTGTATTTGGACACCAAAAATCGGTGTTTTTTTTAAGCTATCACAGTAATAAAAGCAGCAATTGATATTATTTACACTACATTAAATTCTATATAAAACCAAAGGGGCGATACCGATGCCCAACCGAACTAAACACACTAAAATGCAAAACCATCATCTACATGTTTAAGTAAATGTTTAACCGCCGACTTAATTCTAGGTGTGCTTCGTTGTTCCCATCCCACCCAGTTGTTCCGGGTGTGCATAACGTGTCCGACTCTTACTGTAGCTACTCCTCTCCTCCTTAATCTGCCCCTCAAGACTTGCATTCACGTGGGAGCGGGAGCTGGTTGCTGACGAAAGCGTCGACGAAAAGCCGCTGCTGGCCAAACTAACGCCTAGCTATAAGCATAAATTAAAAAAAAAAACACATAGATGGATTCAATACAAACAAGAAAAAACGTTTATGTTCGGCTAGCCGAAGAGATAGTTGAAAAAAAATTTTTTCAACCGATTTTTCTTATGGGATATATAAGATATAGTGATCCGATCTGGCCGAATTTAACATGTGAAGGTTAGGCCGCTAGGCGTCGGTTTTCAAAGTCTCTCTGCTTAGCCCCGTCGCCCCGCCCAACCAAAAGAGGGGTGGAGGCGAAGCCGACCGGGGTTGTTGATATAACAAATAAAGTATGATAACTAGCTTGCTGGTTTACCTGTTGCTTCGGTACTTCATTGCACTGACTGACTCCATCCATATCCACTTCCACATCTAAGCCGTGGTCTTTAAAGTAGCCTATGCAGATGTCTTCATCGTCGGTGCCAGGTTCCATTTCAATGCATGAACTAGATGTGGTGGAATTTCGACTCAAAGTCGGGGTGTCACTTTCGTTGCCCTCATCGCTGCTTTCCGGGTCGGATAGTGCTGGCTCCAGTTCCAGGGCGTACGCAGATTGGCGGCGCTCTCGGTATTTCTGCTCGTCATTGTTGTCCCGTATTATGGCGTGCTTCTTTCCATTCGGCAAATCATCTAGCAGCTTTAGCTCGCAGGGACTATATACCTGATTCCCAGAGACGATGTTGGCCCCGCTGCCCGTAAGATTGTGCAACAAATTGACACGAGCGTACTTTCCATCCGAGATGCTGGCCTGGCGTGTGAAGCTCGACATGTGCAGAGTGGCACGAGTTATTGCATAGACCAGGAGGCTCATGCCCACTAACAGTGCGATCCAGAAACCAAGAGGATTGACTAGCGGCAAGAGATTCAGGTAGAAATTAAATCGCGTGTCCAGCTGATCGGGCAGTTTGGGCATCATCTAAAAGGTTCATAATTCATCACTGTTATCAATTAGATTATCTGATTCAACTCACAATTTCAAACCACAGCATGGGAGCCGTTAGGTGACTAAACTTCGAGACTTGTGGGTAATTTTGCATGTCTTTGAAGTGCATGTTGATCTGCACTTTTACGGAAAGAGACAACGGTAGCCCGGATTCCTGGAAATGCAGAAATAAAAACGATTCGTTTGTAAAGTATGCGGTAGTAAGGTTTTAGCTTCGCTGCACTTGGCCTAGTTTGCTTTAATTGTGCTGCTTTAATAAATGCCAGGTTAGTGCCAATTGTCGTTGTCCATAAGCTGGTTTGTCTTGAAATACTTGGCGCATTTTGAATTTTTTTATGAATCTGGTAATACTTGAGATGAAATTGCTAGTGTTGCCTAAATGATTGATTCAATGATCGTCGATCGTAAATCGATTCGTAATTATATTTTCTCATTTGTATTGTTTTCATACCCTTGCAGAGAGTATATTGATTATGTCACGAAGTTTGTAACGCATTGAAGGAGGCGTTTCTGACCCCATAAAGTATGTATATTCTTGATCAGCATCCACAGACGAGTCGATATAGCCATGTCCGTCTGTTTCTATGCGAACTAGCTTCTCAGTTTTGAAGCTAACTTGATGAAACTTGGTACAGATGTGTATTCTCTCGCAGTTTTTTTTTTGAGCCATCTCCACCAAATTTATTCTATATGTATTTAGTACTAAATTCCATGTACAAACCAAATTTCATCCAGATCGGATATATCATATAGCTACAATAGGAACAATCGGTTGGAATGTTTAGTATGAAAATTTTCTGTATCTATTGAGCGAATTTAACCAATACACATTTTCTTTTAATCCCTATATTAAAACCAAATTTCATCCTAATCGGACTACTATGTCATATAGCTACCGTAGGAACAATCAGTGATTAAAACAAAGTTAACGCAATATGCATGACTGCAAGGGTATTTAATCTTCGACTAGTCTTTTAGTTTTTGTCTGATTTAAACCAGTGTTGTTAAATGTGGATCTTGTGTATGGGTTATGGGCTACATTAATGCACAGACTATTCAATACAAAACATTTCACCCTACGAAAAATATATTTATTGAACGTTACAACGAAAACAATCAAATTAGAAATAAAATGATATTTATAAATGCCAATAAAACGCTCTAAGCTAATCTGGCGAGCACTTAAAAATTTATCAATTTCCCGCTACACTAATATCCATATTTTATTTACTTATATTTTTTGCTGTTAAGACAAAAACGTTTATCGTGACTAGTAGCATTTACCGTTAGTCAACTTAGCCGGAAATCTAAATATTCAAAACTTCATTTGACATTTAATTAAATAATGTACAATCAATTTAATGTTTTATGCGAGTTTAGTCAAGTGGAAGGTAAGCTAAATTTAACAACAAGTGACGGCAGTTGCTGACAGCCGTGACAACAGCAACACAACAACAACAACAAAAGCTAATCGAATTTCTAGTAGTTAATGAGAATTCTTTATGCTAGAATTGCCTATATTTCTGTTCGTGTAGATAATCGTTTTACAGATCTTGTTGCTGCTAGGTTCTACGGCGATGATTGACAATTGAAAGTTGCCGGCATTAATGCGACATAAATAACAAAAGCAACAACAACTGACACAAGGTAAGTTTTTGTGAATTTCACGTAACCAAGGTTACTTAATACTTACCGGTTGTATGACAAATGCCGTGGAGTGCTTTGCAGGGTCCGGCTCCATGCCGGTAACATTCTCCACAAGGCCAACATCGGCATTCATAAAGTGTGGAAAGCTAAGAGAAATGGGGAAGCCGTAATAACAGTCGGTGACGTCAATCAGTCCGACCGGCTGACAATCGCCTGTGAATATACGCATGAGCGGGAGACAAGTCATGTGAGATAGAAAAAAAACATCATAAGGCGTTAGTAATCGTTTAATATACCAGTGTGTGCTTTAAGACCCCATACTCAAAAAGGGTACTGGGGTCCATTATGTTTATCAGAAGCCTGATGTTATAATTTGGAAATTTCTAGACCTATTGGGATGTTTATGGTACCATTATAAATACCCTCAATAAAGATCGGACAACCATATCGTACATCTGGTCTGAATCGGTCGAAAACAGGAAATTATTCCAAAAGTTCTCGTAGAACAAATCGGTCAAAATTTACTTATTTACGGGGAAATACGCGTTCTAGAATGATTAGGGGTTCTCACTTGACTGTAGCCTTTCCTACTTATTATTTCAGAGGTCAAAGAAACGGCAAAGTTTTACAATTGACAGCTTTTGAATCACATGTTTTAACTGCGTCCCACCCGAAGCCCATTTAAAGCAATCGTTTGCGTGTGATACTGACGCGTAGTTCATAGAGTAATAATAGTTTCATTTAAAGTTTGAGTCGTCATTGGAATATTTTATGGATTACCTCGGCTCAAGAAAAACTTAAAATACAATATTTATTAAGTAAATTGGTAGTGACGACGTTTGAAAACAAGAATTTGAACTTATGATTTTGCTGGGCAATTAATTTAGCTGATCTGGCCAGGCCATAACTTCTATAAACTTTTGCAATAAATGTTGCTATAATTAAATGTGGATCGGGACTCACATAAACATTTATAGTCTGCTTCCCGTCAAGTATCGTAATTAAATCAATTATTAATTGATATAAATGTTTATACATAATTTAAATATAACCTACCCCTTCGGCAGAAGCACTTGTTGGCTTCGTTGATGGCCCCGTTATCAAAGGCATTGTCCTCAAACACATAATTGAATCCCTTCAGACTGCCAAAGGTGCGCTCCTCACCAACTCGATACTATGAAATTTGAAATTATTAGCTAATTCGGATTTCGTGCTCTCTAATTCTACTCACCAAGTTGATGGGCCTACACATGCTCTTTCGGAAGAACTTAACAGTATCGTTAGGTTGAATGAAGCTTTTGAACTTGGTTCCATCGGATGCGTACTCAATGTTGCTGCAGTGATCGCCTTCCCACTGGGGCAGTGTCTTCTCTCCCCGATAGGTGTCATATAGGCCAGACACCGCAGGATTCGGCACGCCTGTGTAGAACGTCTCAAAATCCGTTGAGAAGTCATACATGCGATCAATAAGGCCAACCTTCTCAAACGATATCCAATTGGGCAAGAAGGTGTTGCCCAACGTAGCTAGAGCCGATGGGAACCCGAACATGAACTCCTTTGCCGTCATTCTCACAATCGGTTCAGACTTTGTGCTGGCGAACAGTCCTTGCAGCGGCAGACGGACAAAGAACAAATTTGAATTGGCAGTGAGATGTGAAATGGCCTGCAATAAAGAGAAACGTTTGCATTTCAATAAGCATAAGAACTTATTAGCCCTGACAGGTGAATTCCTTGAGGGGAACTTGCTATGAAAAAATTTCAGGAAAATTTGGAGTAGTATTAATTCTAAACGATGACAATCACGAATTTTCTTAAATAAAGTACTTGGTTTAAGAACGGATGTTTATTTATGAAATATAAATTAGTTTAAGAAATTCGTGCCCGAGTTCCAGCATTAAATCTCAATATTTCCGATATGTATGTGTTGAGTAATTGTTAATATTGAACTAATTAAAATTAAATATTTTTTTTCTAATTTAAACAGTTTTTGAAACTAATCTTAGAACTTATTCTTTTTTTCTCGGCATCATTAAATAAATTAATTGTTGCTGGTTAATTTCTTTTGAAATTTTATTAAGTGTCAGCTGCTTATTGGCGTCATTACAGTCAATAAACTAAACACTTAGTGCTCTATAATTACACACTTCCTGTATAGCAGGTAAGTTCCACCTTAGACTTAAACTTAAGTGACAGTCTGACATTCTCTAGTTTTTAATATCGTAGGGCCAATGCATTATTTATCATATTGTACCCGGATACGATCTAAACTCAATCAAATTGCGATGAATATTTTTATTTTTATACGAGTTTAGTTTAGTTCTTATTCTCCTTTTTCTTGTCCAGCCATGTAACATAGGAATTGGTAATTTTATACCCTTGCAGAGGGTATATTGTTTTTGTCACGATTTTTGTAATGCATTCAAGGAGGCGTTTCCGACCTTATAAAGTACATAAATTCTTGATCAGCATCAACAGCCGAGTGGATATACACATGTCTGTCTGTCCGAACGTCTGTCTGTCCGTCTGTTTCTGTGCGAACTAGTCTCTCAGTTTCAAAGTTATCGTGATGAACAAAGTTATCCCATGGGTTAAAAAAAATTTTTTTTGGAGCTATCTTCACAAAATTCATCCTATTTGCATTTAGTACTAAATACCATGTGCAAACTAAATTTCATCCGGATATAGCTGTCATTGGAACAATTGGTTAAAATGCTGAAAATGCTTAGTACGAAAATTTTCAGTGTCTCTTGAACGATTTGAACCAAATTCTCGCAATATGCATTCTTTACCATTTTCCATTAACTGACCACATTTTATCCATATCGGACCACTATATCATATAGCTGCCATAAGAACAATCGGTTGAAATGCTTAGTAAGAAAGTTTTCGATGTCTATTGAGCGATTTCATCCAAATTCACGCAATATGCATTTGTTATCATTCCCATTGTGCTGACCAAATTTCATTCAAATCGGACTACTTTATCACATAGCTACCGTGATTAAATAAGTGATTAAAATAAAATTAACGCAATATGCGTGTCTGAAAGAGTATTTAATCTTCGGCTATCCAAAGATACCTTTTTTTCTTGTTTCTGTTTGTTTTTTTATTTTATTAATTATTTTGCTGCTTTGTTCGTTGAGTTACTTGGCATAAATTAAGCAAGTTGGTTTAATTGCAGTTAATGCTAATTTTAAACACATTTAATTGAAACATCATAAAATTAACAATTAACTACACCAAGTTACACGTAAAAGAAATCTGTGCTGTGCAAGCATTGATTAAGTGAAGTATTGATCTGTGATTTGTTTACCATACAAATCAAATGCGATATCGTCATTAATTAGTACAAATTGCTTACAAAAACAAACACGCCCACAGTCGGCAGTCGGCAGCAATTATTATTATTATAATATGTACACCAGTTGACGTACTGCAACTACAACAACAAAGTGAAATCATCGAGCGAAACTATTGTGTGTGAGCGAGAGGGATAGTCAGTCATATCGTAAATAACGGTTTCAATTTTTCGTTAGGCGCCGAACCTTTGTAGTTCTTCCTCATTCTTACATTTTCATTTATTCTCTTTGTGTCCCGCTCGCACTCGTTCCACAAAATGAATCTTTATTACCGGCTACTTAAAAAACTATACTAGGCAAATAATTTTTGTGCCTAACTTAAGTGTTTTGCAGCTCTTTTTGTTGTTATTACACTACGTGCCTCCGCACTGATCCAAGCTTAAATACTGTTCTGGTTGTCGTGGTTGTTGTTACAGCTACAGCTGTTTACATTTCATTGCTTAGTACCTTCTATACCCTTTATAGGATACTTTAAAATAGACATAATTTAAGTAGCCATCCAAAGAGTCTACAAGAACTAGAAAATCACCATATTTAAGTAATTGAAATTTAATTTACTGTTTACTGAATTAAATGAAATTAAAATTAATTCATAAAGCCCAAATTTGATTCTGTAAAGCTTTAATTTGATCTAAGTTTTTACACAAATTTATATAATATTTTTAAGGCTCAGATTTGGCTTTTGATTTTCTGTTCCTTTTATTTCAGTAGTGTGGTAGTGTGTTTGGTCTTTGGTTTATATTTATCAATTTTATTCCGTCAGCTTCAAAGCACGCGATATTAATCACTGTTGTTTTTAAGTATAGTTCGTTTGCGAATAAAGGAATTATTAGGCAAAAAACTGTGATTAGGGGCAATCAAGGTGGAAAAAAACACGAAGGACTTTGCTTTACATCTGGGAGAGATTCAAAGTTCAAAAACAGTTAATTATTGACTCTAAGGGCAACTTTCTATTTTCCAGTATAAATATATCCAAATTTGTTACTTACCAACATGGCTATATTGAGCATGATGACTTCATCGTCTTCCCGGTGACCTTCAGAAAGGTGCTCTTGCCAGACAAGGGGGTGGCTGGGCGTAGTTGACATTGTGTTGTTGTCATTAAAAGTAATGTTCTCGTGGGTCATCAGTTCTCTGCAATGACACAAAGGGATCTTAATGGGATCTTACAAGATAACCCGAAGTTTTCCGTTTTCGGCTCCCATTAGACTTACTTGTAGACGTATGGACCCACTTGCTCCACCTGCAACTTCTCATGCCCCGCGAGAAATGCCTCCGCATTTGTAATGTTAAACAAATAAATCTTGATGTACAAATCGACTGGTGGCTGGGCCCAAAGGTTAAAGATCTCACCGTTGTCGGCCATTACCAATTTCTGTAAGAATGTTAGATGATTTGGAGCTTATTCAGTATTCAAATGGATCGCTCAATGACATCCCAAATTGCAGTGTGCTCCGTAAACGGAGTGCACTTATGAATCGTGGTCGGTTGAAAACTATGTACGGACGGTACGTGTTAATAACGAAGGCCCCGACGCTGCTTCGGGAATGTTTTCCTACCCCTTCGTCTTCTTCTTCCGACCACCGAAACACGTAATTTCTTGACCATTAAGCCGAAAGGCTAAGGACGGCAGTTAAAATAAGCTTTAGTTTCGGTTTATTAGACGTACCCATTTGAATATCAAGTCGTAGGGTTGAAACACTTTAACAAGCACCGCCGTTGTTATGGCCAAAAAGCCAATGGCCAGCAACAAAAAAGCACCTGCAAAATGGTAAAAGACAAAGAAGAAGACACGTTATAAAAGAAATAAGTGGAAATATCATCGAGTACATATAAATAACCTCATTAAGTTAATTAAGCCACGATTAGTTATGCATAAAAAGCTCGCATGTGTGTGTGCGTGTGTGTGTGTGTCTGTGTGACACGCGAAAATGAAAATTGACAAATCAACAACAACTACAACGCCTAAAAGAATAATTTGCATATTAACACTGATATTCTAATCATTATCGACATTTTAGCATTATTTGTTTTAGATTTCTTAAACGTCAGATCCGAATTTGCTCCATTTCGTGGAGAAGTTCTTAATCTTAAACGACTCCAGCAGTAGTGATGTTCCCGGATATACTTGAAAGAACTATTAAATAAATAGATTTATTAAATTCGTACTCGAAAAATCTTCAGATAAGCAAACAGTTTTTTATTTAGTTTTAAAACAATTTTGTATACCATCTGAGGATATACAGCGTTTGTTCAAACAAATTCTTATTATTATTGGTAATTATTTTCTTCGCAGCATGTGCAAGTGAGACAGAGCGTGCGATATTGATCGGTTGCGCGTCTCGCTATGTCGCATTTTGTTTTGATCGTTACCAGTTTTTAACAGTTCAGGCATTTTTTTTTATACTCTCCGCAAGAGTATATTGGAATTGTGCAAATGTATGTAACAGGCAGAAGGAGGCGTGGCAGACCCCATAAAGTGTATATATTCTTGATCAGCGTCACAAGCCGAGCCGATATAGCCATGTCCGTCTGTCTGTCTGTCTGTCTGTCCGTCCGTCTGTCTGTCCGTATAAACACACAGATTTCACAGATGGTACGATCTACAAGTTCGAATTTGGTCTGTATCGACTCGATATTTATTCGCCCACAATGAGTCAAAAACCTGACACACCTCTGAAAAAAATTAATGTTTTCAGCGAATATATCAGTAACTATGGCACTTAGGAATACACGTGTTCCTTGAGACAGCAAAAATGCAATTACATCAAATTTCTCTTGGCTGCCACGCCCCCTATCCATAAGAAATAAGAAGCTTTTCAAACTTGCATGCCGTTTTTAAGGCATTTGTTCTTATAGTACAGTATTGATATTTATGATTCGTTTAAAGAGGAATCATGTCAAACTCTCCTTTAAGTTTCATAAGAATCCGACCATAAACACGTCGGTTTTTTTTACAAACAACAAATTTTATATTGAGCGCAATGACATGAGTGCGAGAGAGACAGCGCTGGCCGTGCCGACGAATAGTATACATACACACATATGTATGTGCATACATTTAACGTCAAACGAATTTGTATGTGCATGCAGACATATGAATGTTTGATTATGATTACTTTTTTTTGTTTTAACGTGTTCTAATACAAGAAGTATTTGTTGTAATATCCGAACACTGATTGTAACATTATAATTGAAAATAAAAGTAGAGAGTATTATACGGTCGGGCGTGCTCGACTGTACTTTTCTTACTTGTTTATCGCTGAATTTATAATGATACTGAATAATCGAATAGTTTCTTTGCTTAACTATAGTTCTTTTACTTGTGGACAATATTTTCAAAAGTTTTTTTTTTTAGAGATTTCATCAAAATTATTCTAATTCCCATTATCTTTGTTTCGTAACATCTAACATTTTTTACAAACGTCTTTCAGGGTATCTTGCGGCCGGGAGAGCCCCACTGTACTTTATTTGATGTCTTTGTTTCGTAACATCTTTGTTTCGTAACATCTAACATTTTTTACAAACGTCTTTCAGGGTATCTTGCGGCCGGGAGAGCCCCACTGTACTTCATTTCATGTATTTTTCAGTGTATATTTATCGCATATACATAAAAAAATTATTGTGTGGGAGCATAACGTTTTAAAGAGGATAACAGGTGAGCTTACAAATAAAGGCAAACATTAACAGCTCACTGTACTTGAGGAAACCAGAGGAGAGTATTAAGTATGAACACACGGAGCTGGAACAGTGATAGATTAAGTACGCGAACTGCAATACGCACACAGTGAGTACTACTCAATGTTTTACGATTCTACGGTGATTTCACAGTCCGTTATCAATTTGAGAGCTTCGAGCCATGTATGCTAGTATTTAAATATCTTCATAAGATCAGGAAAACTAACAAATCCAATTGGGAACTACTCTGTCGACTTGTTTACCTCGTTTCTGTTGTTGGCCAAGTTAGCGCACTTGTCAAGAACTTGTCTAATGTGAATTGCAGTGTAGCAATGCGTAGCACCGACACGTGCACCGAAGCCCCCTCCACCTTAATATAATGCCGGATAAGTAATGGGGAAGAAGATAAAGTGGGAATCCAAAACCAAACCAAACTGGTTTTATGAACACGATTTAAATGGAATAGAATGAACTGGACAGAAAAACAGAAAAGATAGTAAGGATTGGAATACTCCAACTGTATTAAAATTATTCCCTATGGCGAGCAAAAGTAGCTATAAGCCCATCACCTACGTACCGCAAAATGTGTTTCACTTTGGTATGTATGGAATTAAGACATTGGAGCACAATTCATAGATAAGTACTTATATTTAGAATCAAAAAACTGCATTTCAGCATTTAACGACATTCGTTAAGTCGCCGAATTTTGCACAGTTATTAACTGGCATCAAACAACAAACAAGCAAATATGCAAATAGGCATTTGCACATATGTAAACAAGTGTACAAATACATGTACCTATGTATTTAGACAAAGATTAAACAAATATTGTATCAAGATAGTATCAGTACAAACATACACACACACACACACACACACAGACATACACACACACGCACAGACACTCACGTACACACATTTCGATGTGGTTATTATAATTCTGCTTCACACAATCCGTTAGATGTTTAATCTGATCTTGATCTTGAGCTTAACGACTTAAAATTATAAACTTAGGATTAAGCCACATAGAGCATATCGAATTCGTAGCGGCCTTGTTGCCACTTTTACAGTCTCGTGATTTTGTCAGTCTCACATTTGCTGACATTGAACTTGTTCTTTATGTCTGTCCTTTGTTTTTTGGTCTGTTCCCTGTTGTGTAACCTGTTTGCAGAGACTATTCCTTTCCCTTTCAAAAGCAGCTACCCTGAGCTGGATCAGTTGATTGGAATTCCTCAAGACTGCAATCTTTATGGCTCTTCTACTTTTAATGGCCACGACGCGTATTTATAGAACCGTACATATATGTAAACTCGGTAACTGAGTGCGGATTTAAACAGATTTTGGCTTACACATCACTTGGCGGCGATATTGCAGCTGCTGTAAGTGCCGCAGCTTCTCCAGCGAGAACCGACGATGTAAGTAGAGTGCTCCGAGAAAATCCTTTAAGGACTGACGCCGTACACGGCGACGCACCACCGTCATGGTATGAGTTACCGGCTCAGTTTTCGGCTTAACTTTCTAGCTAACTTGGCTATCTGGTAGCTTGGTAAGTCTTCTGATGTGCTTGTTGTAAAGTCAAAGCCACACTAACAGTCACTGGATTGTCAAGGGTCCCAGGTACCCTCGACTACTTTCGTTTTAAGCTCAGGCAAATATTAATTGTTTTGGCTACCTTCCCTAGAGGTATACAAGAATTGTCATAAACTATGAAGAAGCTTTTATAATCTTTAGCCGAGCTTAATAGCAACTATAAAATTTGTCGAGTTCATCTCGAGCCAGAAACGAACACAAAAACTGTATAAAAATAGTTAAAATATCTAAAAATAAGGAGTTTGGGAATGTCAACTGGGTAGAGTATTGAGAATTCGACCTGTCACTATATAAGAGTTTTTTTTTTTGATTGGTTTTAATCAATCGTCTTGTATGCAATGCAGGTTTTTGAATTTAGTGGCTAGGTGCAAACGACAAAGTTATGAACAAAGACCGTTTGTCTATACTTAAATATATGAAATGTTGATTGTTGTTCTTTGACTGTGGTTTTAGAATTAAGATTTCAAATTTTAAATGCAAATGTTTAATTGTTTTGTTTGCTTGCCAAAATAATAAATATATAATATTATTCGATTCATTCGATTTGACTCGGTTTGACTATGTGTGGCACGTTCGAGTGCTGCGTTTGCCACCCACTGTGATTTGGCGAAGAATTCGTGGGAATGCGCCACTAATTCGCAGTTGAAGCACGCAACACACGCGTAGACGCGTACGACAATAACAACGATAACAAAAACATCGAAAGCTATCTATACAGCAACAACAAACACAATATTGTAAACAACTGTCAAGTTTGTGTCTTAAGTCTTTCGTTTGTATTGTAAATTGTAACGCTTTCAAAAATGTATTCAATAAACAAAACAAAACAAGAATGTAAACACGATTCTTGAAAATTTGTAAAAGAGCAGCAATTGTTGCGTCATTTCAATAGTCTGGCAAAAAAAACTGTAATTTGGGGGCGGAGCTGTAATCAAAGTTCAAAGTCACAATTGACAACGTTTATTTAGATCTTCAATTAAGATTATATATAGTCGATTAGTCGTTTACCCGATGTTGATGTTAATTTTGATTTTAATTTTAAATTGATTTAATCATCAGTTGCGCTAAACAGAATATTGATTTATAATCATGGCTTTGTCAGCACAGAGAACCTGATCTCTATTGGTTGTAGTGGATCTCATGACGTCACATAGACTGAGGTTTAAGTCTTCGCCTTAGTCAAAATCAAGGAGTGGCTGGCCATTTTCGAATGATTTTTATTACGCAGAATTCTAACATTTTGAAATTTATCAGAACTACAAAATATTACAGGGTGACTAGTTTATCAAATATCGACTTTCTTTTACTTCCTAAGAGGCTCATTATTCATCCCAGACAAACCCTAATAGGAAACTCCAAGCTAGGTATTATAAGCATTATTTGACCTCTGGATCAATGGAATTGAACTTACTAAAAACAGATGTTGGATTGAATGAATCATTGTAGTATCTAAGGTGGCATTGAGCGAAAATTATTTTCTTTCAATGATTTAGCAACTTTCGAATGGGTCTAGAGTTCCCACTTACTCTACCGCTCTACATCCGCCCTACTCTGACTCTGAGTCTGACAGGGGAATTACCTAATAGCGAAGAGCTTCTATTTGTATTTCTTTAATTTAGCTGATAAGTGTCAACAATGCTGTGGTGAATTGATTAAGCGACGTGTTGATGACGTCGCTTAGTATTGATGAAAGGCTGAGTAATTATAGTGCGAGAAGATTGCGATATTTCTGCAGATAAGTTGCTGCAACATGTTGCCAACTGCAACGCCAACTGGCCAATAGCTGCAAGCAAGCATTTTTAATGAGTTTTATTTGAAGTTGTTTTATTATTATTATTATTTTGCAAATATTACAAAAGAAAATTACAGTGAGTGAAAAAAGCTGACGCCCACTTTGTCTGGGACTCGTGTTTTATGTGGCAAGACTCTATCTGGGCATTAAAACATCCAATTGGGATTACCGAAGTAAATTTGTGGATGGGATTACAAAACTCGTCTGTTGTCTGATGTAAAAACTATAAAACTACAAAACTGCGATACCGGATAGTCGATAACCGATTACCGATAACTTTGGTCTATAAAGTCTATAAAGAATCGCAAGTTGGTATTTGATGATTTGTCGAGATCATTTTACTACTAAGCAAATCATTTTACTAAACAAAGACGGTGGTTTTGCCTTCTATTTATTATCAGTAACGACGAACCGCTTTTTTGCATAAATAATTATTGCAAATAAACGCCAAAAAAGAAACTACCAACAAAAGACAACACGCGAGAAACTAAAAATACAAAAAAAGAAAAAATATATATAAACATGATCGCAATCCTGTTTGGCCATGAACAGGCACTTTTATTGTAATTATTTATATTCGGTGTGAATATTTATTATTGATTTAGTATTTGTGTTTTTAGACCCCGTACTCTAAAAAGAGTATAGGGGTCTATTAGGTTTGTCAGAAGTGAAATGTGCGTAACAGGCAGAAGGAAGCTTTTCCGACCCTATAAAGTATATATTCTTGATCAGCATCAACAGCCGAGTCGATATAGCCATGTCCGTCTGTCCGTCTGTCAGTCTGTTTCTATGCGAACTAGTCTCTCAGTTTTAAAGCTATCGTGATAAAACTTGGTACACATGTGTATTCTCTCTGCCCGCAGTTCATATGTTTAAATCGGCCAGATCGGATCAATCATATAGCTCCAATAGGAACAATCGGTTAGAAATGCTGAAAATGCTTGGTATGAAAATTTTCAGTGTCTCTTGATTTGAACCAAATCGCAATAAGTATTCTTTACCATTTTTATTTATTATAAATAAATTTTGTGACTTAACTAAACAAACTTAAATCAATGAAACTTATATGATTTAACTAGGTAATTCCATATTCATGCATTAATAGACTTTGTATATTAAGCCAATAAAAATATTTGAGGGATGACAATTTTTAAAATTTATGACCAGGTATAAGGTATAAGTAAATACCAATCCAACTCAACGAGTCTTCCAATAGTATTTTTTCCGCTGCAAGGGTAGCTAATCCTCGGCATGCCGAAGATAACCTTTTTATCTTGTTTTTTTTTTTTTTATGTAACTACATTATTATACATAAATGAAAATAATCGGATTTGTGCCAAATGAGTGGTGTGGTGCAACTAGTAGGGTTGCAGCATGTTACAGAACCTGCGGCTGAGGGCGCGGGTTCGAATCCCTTCAATTTTAAATTACAGTCGTATTCAAATGTTAAAATCTAATACAAGGAGAGTACGGGGTCTTTTACAGTCGGCGCGCTCGACTGTAGCCTTTCTTACTTGTTTGTTATTGTTGTTGATGCTTTCGGCCACTTTTGGGATCAATTAATTCGATCAGAGTGCGAAACTTGTTCAGTTAAGCATTCAAGACGACATCTCATTTCAGTCTTCCAATCAATAACTGTGCAACAATCGATTTGCTAATTCTTTTGACAATGAGAAATAAACTCGCCTGGTTTTGCCAGTTTAGCATTGATAACTAAATAAATTGAAAATTTCACAGAAATATTCTAAATATTTTCGTACGAAGTAATCATAGGTATTACCGCTTTTTTGATCAAAATTTTATATTTCATATAGCTAAAAATATATCATGGAGACGGATTTGGGTATACGTATGTTAATTATTCGCAGACACTTTATTGGGCGCACGTGTGTAATTTTATTTGGCTTTAAAAAAGCTTTGAATTTTAAATTATTTTAAATTTTATTAATCAAATTGATTTATGAAAAGATCATAAATAAATAAGTCACTTCTCTTAAGATTGCGAGATATTTAATATTCTCGATGTTTGAACTTTAAACACAGCCTCCAGCTCTAATTAGAAACTAAATAACACTACTTTATTTACACAATAATTATAAGCCATTTAAAATGGCACGTTTGCCCCTCAATGCTCAATTAGTTTGGTGGCAGACTACAAATTTCTGAACAGATGAGTTGAACAACTTATTAACATTATTTTCTTCTCACTTTAGTTAATTTAAGAAAAATGTAATTGTATATAAATACAAATAACAAATAGAGGACCGATTAAAAAATTTTATCCCAAAATTATTTATGCAAAGTCATTAAACTATGATCCCTTGAAATACATCTTTAAACTTCTACCTCATGCTCACAAATCCAAAACCAATTGTATTGTATTTGTATATTGTATTTGTATAAATTGTTTATTTGTGTTATATTATATTATTGTTTCCCCTTTATTATATTTGGCTTATTGTTCAAACTATTATTGAAAAATTTTGCTCATAAGGAAGTAAATGATCAAAAAAAAAAAATCAACTAATTGCGTTCGATTATTTTTTTTATGTTTTTTTATTCATGTATTTAATATTATTTATGTCGTCGCAAACAATATGAGTTTGTTTTTCCCCATAGATTTTATTTAGATTTGGATATTTATGGGGTTTTATCAGTTATCTTTTCGTTTAATTTACTGTGTAAACAAACGCCGCGAAAAAAGTGCAAAATTCGTGTTGTTCTTCATTTCTGAAATTCTGAAAGAAGCTCTCGCCAGCTTTTGTGGTATTTCATCGCATTTTGTCTATTTACTGTATGTTTATACATGTATATGTATGTATATATGGCTCGATCGGGGTGTTAATGAAGGTTTGCAACAACTAAACATAGAGGTCACAGCTACAGATCTGAACAAAATAGTCATCATCGACTCTACGTTCGACGAGTACGCCGGGAAATGCAATTCTCCAAAAAAAAAAAAAAAAAGATTGAGGAAAATGCCAAAACTGTAGTTGAATTGAACAATTTATGTTAGGCTAATATAGCGGATATATAGTCAAGTTCATGGTAAACAGGAACATTTACTTCCATTTGAGGTATGAATGTCTGGTTTCGAATTGTTCAAGATCGGAAGATCTGTAGAGGTAGAGGCGTTAACCAAACTGTGTCAATGTCAAAGAGTTGGCTAATCAATGACCAATGAAATAAATAATAAATAGATAATACAAATATAAAACAACAACACAACATAAAGTGCTATGCTAAGCAGTGACAATGTTTGTTCCGTGTCGCGTTTTTAAGAGTTTTTTAAACGCGGAAAAACGCATTCATACAACAAAACACACCGAAAAATACACAGCAAAATCAAAATTTTCATAATTAATGCAAAGCAAAGCAAAATGAAGCTCCGTTTTTTGTCTTTTTTAACTCTGTTGTGGGCCATAATTGGTTAATGATTAATGAATTAGTTTTAATTTTATTGTTATGCCGAATATTCGAGAAGCACTTGAACACCTTAAGCTGATAATAGCTTTATGCTTTCTTAAGTCTTTCTTCAGTCCTCGTTTAGTCACTTACGTGTTGGAGAGCGAGCACTGCGTTTGCCGTGACTCTGTTGGTTGAAGAAGGTGTCTAATATTCCCATTGGCTTCATCGAACGGTTTGCCTTGAGGCTTTTACGACGTTGGATGCGTTGCCGCGCCGCCATAGCGGCAGAGTTAGTGGCCGAATCAGTCTCTGGCAAGGACACGACTGAGGTGGATGTGGCTGAAGTATCGCTTACGAGGTAAGCGGGACTTGTTTTTTTCGGCTGATTGGCGGCTTCCTCATCGCTTACACAAACGGCACTGTAGCGACGCGTAAACATTTTGCCAAAATCCTTCATAGTTGCATTTGTATCTTTCAGTTATAAATTGTATCTTTCAGTTATATAATCACTGCAAATGCACTTGCTTTAACTCGAGTCGAGTATATCTGCGGCACTTAAAAACTTTTTTTATGCTTTCGCTGCGGCAGCTTCTTGTAGATCGGTGAACTCTACATATATGTATCTGTACATGCACATGGAGTATATTCTCGAGTTCATCAATAACTGTGTCTTTTAAATCAATATTTTTATCTGTTTCTGTATCCGTATTAGCATCTTTCTTTTTATCTTAGTTAGTATCTATCTTTCTTAGTAGCTGTTTAGCTTGTGGTTGGCCCAAGCGCGTTTTGCGTCCGTTCGCTGGCGTAGTTCGCTTTTGAATGAAAACCCGGACGTGTGACAGTGGCACCAGGTAAAGTTACGGCTTTCGATTTTCACAGTACGCGCTTAGTACCCGATCATTTACCTGTCCGCCAAGTCTCTCTCTCGCTATGTTAGGTTTTGCTCTCTCTCGTACGAAGCGCTACGCAACGCTACGTAACGTTACTGGAAGTGTTACGTTGTGTTTAGACACGCTCAGCTGTTTCTTTGTTTTGAGCCGGTCTTCTCTTTGTCTTCTCTTTCTTCTACTTCTGTTTGCTTACCTGAGGCTTGCGCTCTTAGCCAGGCTTAGTAGTTGGCCAAAAATAATGGCTTAAAACAGTTTGCCATTCGACTACGACGCATCGCGTCAGGGGAAATACCACTAGCCATTTGATCGCAAACTCGGCTACCTTTGTGCTTGTCGCAAACATTACTCATTCGTCGCGTGGAGCAAGCCAAAAATGATGGAAATTTTGAGAATTTACATGGATTGGAATAACAAGAGTTGCCTGGCTCCCAGCCACAGTAAATACGCAATTCTAATCAAGTTTACGGCTTCTAATTGTTGTTTTTATTTGTACGTCCTACGTAGTAGATGAGAGCCGACAAATTATTGTCTTGATACTGATACAAAACAATCAAATCAATAAAAAACACAATCACCTTCAGTTTTGCATGCAAGCAAGAAAGACGTTTTGTTATTTTGTTTTGATTTATTTTCTTGTTTGTTAAAACTTTAAAATGTATATGTTTTGATATTTAGAAATTTCTCGAAAGATTTGCCCGGACTGATTTGTTAGTTAACTAATAATAAAGTGCTTTCAAATAATGCGTGTTTGCAAAACTGTTTCTGAATTTTGAGGGGCCCGACATTGTTTGAGAGTTTGCAAATGAATTACCAGCTGATCAGTTGTTAAAAGCGAATCTTCCTGATTTGATTAATACTCAATTCAAAAGTTATAAATGCAGTCATTATTTGAATTTTGTATATTTACAAAAAGTTGTTTTCTGAAATGCAACATTAAGGAAGCTCTGCTGCACCTTAGATAAGTTCTTGACTAATCAGGTGTTGTTGGATACCATACTGAAAAATGTATAAATACATATTCTGTTTCTTTTAGTTTTCCTAATTTATTTATCGAAGAACAGCTCCAAACCTGCTTTAATGCTCGAATTTAGATATATTGTATATATAATTATTGTCATAAATTGTTAGAAGCCAATAAATATGTTGTACAGTGATAATTGAAATAAGAAATAGACAGAATGGTTAAATAATTACAGCCTCGAGCTTCAACAATGAAATAAACCTTTATATCCGCTCAAATAGGCAGCCACTGTGTATTAATTATTTGTAATTAGAAACCATAAAGTTAGTGTCTTGGTCCGAAGGTTATTGTAGGGCAAGGGCTGAGTGAGTTTCTTAAATCAAATATTAAAAAAAGACCAAATTAATCCAATAAACTTTTAGTTGTTATTGCCTTTCGAATAAAATATTTCTTTATGAAGAATTTAATCAATTGTCAGCTAAGTTAGGAAACTGTAAATTTAATTGGTATATTTTTGTAGCACTGCATATTAAATTGTGTTATTGAATGTGACGTTTTAAATTGCAATCTACAATTAAAATACTCTTATAACATCATGAATATTGAATGCATTTTAATGTATTTTCAATATTGTCAATTGTATTAAATAACAAGCGAAAATAACAATTTCCGGATAGACAAATCATTAGCCGTTAGACTACATATCTAAAAGTCTACAAAATATTCATCCAATCAACAATAGCAAGCCACAAGCAACAAGCCAAGTTCGTTAATCCGTCCTAAAAGAGATGTCAATTCATTCCCATTGTCCAATGATTTTAGTCAACTAACCTTGCTCAAAGGCTACTGAACTCGCTCTTTGACATCGCTGTCATCAAGCCTGAAACTCTACACACTATACAAAGCCATCAATAAATTAACAAGATTTTATGTGTTTTGTGGGTGTCACGCGCGAGTATTGACTGTGCGTGCTCGACTGCAAACTTATCATAACTTGAAAACTATTTAAGTAAATTAAGTACTTTTAGTATGGTACTTATATAATTATTCTTACTAAGCTTGGTGGTTAGAACAAATATATGTAGTGTTGATTGAGCCATCTCAAACAAACTCACAAAATATGTGTATATCATAACAACCTCTACTAAGGATCTAGTTGATCGAACAATTTTAGCAATTCCGTCAAAAATTGGTAATTCGTATAAAAACAAGCAAGAAAGGCAATAAGCGAGCCCGCCGACTGTAAAAGACCCCGTACTCATTATACCCGTTACTCGTAGAGTACAAGGGTATATTGTAGTCGTTGGAATGTATGTAACAGGCAGAAGGAGGCGTGGCAGACCCCATAAAGTACATATATTCTTGATCAGCATCACAAGCCGAGTCGATATAGCCATGTTCGTCTGTCTGTCCGTCCGTTGAAGCGTTTAAAGCGAATGTCTCAGTAACTACTTTTTAAACTTCCATGCCGTTTAAAATGCATTTGTTCTTATCGTAGAGTATGGGTATTTATGATTCTTTTGAAGACAAATCATATCAAACTATGCTGAAAGTTGCATTAAAATCCAACAACAAACAACAGAGCTACCGATAATAAAGTTAATATTTAAGTCAATGCATGAGTGCGAGAGCGACAGAAACATACAAGCATATACTCGAACTCTTTTGATGCATGTGTGGCGGCAATAGTGTATATATACACATATATACATACATATATATGTGAATACATACAACGTCAAACGAATTTCTTCTTGTTGTACACAGGTTCGTAGAGACAGCATAAAAGCAATGACATCAAAAATTTTGGGCTGCCACGTCCCCTTTTTCCGTAAGAAATAAAAAAACTTTTCAAACTAGCATGCAATTTTAAAGCCATTTGGTCTTATCGTACAGTATTGTTATTTAAAATTCATTTGAAGACTAACTATATCAAACTATCCTGTATGTATCATAAGAATCCGACCTTAAATAAGAAAGAAATAAAGCAACAAAGTTTATATTTACATTTACATAAATATGTGCATACAGACAACCAGATGCTTTTGCAGAGGGTATATTGTTTTTGTCACGATGTTTATAACGCATTGAAGGAGGCGTTTCCGACCCCATTAAGTATATATATTCTTGATCAGCATCAACAGCCGAGCCGATATAGCCATGTCCGTCTGTTTCCATGCGAACTAGTCTCTCAGTTTTAAAGCTATCCTGATAAAACTTGGTAGACATGTGTATTCTCTCTGCACGCAGTTCATTTGTTAAAATCAGCCAGATCGGATCACTATATCATATAGCTCCCATAGGAACAATCGGTTTAAAACAAATTTTTTTTGAGCTAGCTCCACCAAACTCAGCCTATATGCATTTAGCACTAAGTCCCACGTGCAAACCATATGCCATCCAAGTCGGACCACTATATCATATAGCTGTCATAGGAACAATCGGTTAAAAATGCTTAGTATGAAAATTTGCAGTGTCTCTTGAACGATTTGAACAATATGCATTCTTTACCATTTTCCGTCAGCTGACCAAATTTTATCCAGATCGGACCACTATATCATATAGCTGCCATAGGAACAATCGGTTGAAATGCTTAGTATGAAAATTTTCAATGTCTATTGAGCGATTTCTACCAAATTCACGCAATATGCATTTGTTAGCATTCCCAATGTGTTGACCAAATTTCATTAAAATCGGACTACTATATCATATAGCTGCCATAGGAACAATCGGTTGAAATACTTATTATGAAAATTTTCTATGTCTGTTGATCGATTTTAACCAAATTCACAAAATATGCATTTGTTAAAATTAACGCAATATGCGTGTCTGCAAGGGTATTTAATCTTCGGCTAGCCGAAGATAACCTTTTTTCCTTGTTTATACTCTCTTTTTCAACGTGTTTTAATGAAAGTACTATCCATTATAATACCCGGATACCGATTTTAACATTATAATCGAGAATAAATGCAGAGAGTACAATACGGTCGGGCGCGCCCGATTGTACTTTTCTTTCTTGTTTAGAGTACGGGGTTTTAGAGTACGGGGTATTTTAATTTTTTTGATGGTATGCCAGTAGCTAATTTGATATCAGAGATCCCCAGTTCCCGTTTCGCAGTTCGCGGATCGTAGTTCTCAGTTCTCAGATTGTAAATTGGCTCAACTTGTAACGCATCTGTCTCCTACATTCTGTGGAAATATAATTTGCTCACTTTGCTGGCTAATTCGCACTTTTTAATCACAGGGTAGCTGGTTTTATATCACTTTGATTAATTAACAATTACGTTAACCACGTTTACCAGCAAAAATAGCAATTGAAATTGCAAAAGCAACTGCGGATGCGACTGCATCATCAGATAAAGTTCAGTTTGGGTCAGAAGTTATTATTGTGTCATAACCATTGTCATTATCATTTCCATTACCATTAGCGTCATTACTGCCTGATCTGTCATTATCGCGCCCCAGAAATAATTGATTGAGTCGAACTTTTACGTTGAAAATTATTTCGAGCTCGCAATTTTCTGCTCATGTTTAATTGATTTCAATGAAGACTTTGCCATTCAATCAATAGTTGCTATCAGTTAAGTTCACAAAAATTACCATTTTATTTGGGCACGTTATTATACAAAAGTTCAGATGTTCATTTGAAAGTGTTAAGCAAGACAAGTGCAGTTTAAATGGGGACACGAAACTCATAAAATACGAAATAAAAACAAAACAAATAAAACACAAAACATTAAATCAAAACATTAGAAAATAATCAAGTGCCAATGAAGCAATCACAACTAATTTGGGTTAAAGTACAACAAATTAAAAAGAAGAAAGACAAGTAAAGTCGAGCGCGGCCGACCGTATGGTACTCTCTGCATTTATTCCTGATTATAATGTTAAGATCGGTATTATAATGGATATCACTATCAAGATAGTTTGATATAATTAGTCTTCAAACGAATTTTAAATATCAATACTGTACGATAATAATAAATGGCTTTAAAATGACATGCAAGTTTTCTTATGGAAAAAGGGGACGTGGCAGCCCAAAATTTTTGATGTCATTGCTTTTATGCTGTCTATAGGAACCTGTGTACCAAAATTGGTATTCCAAAGTGCCATAGTTAATGAGATATTCGCCGAAACATAGATTTTTTCCGAGGTATGTTTAGTTTTTTGCTTATTGTGGGGGAATGGGGCGTGGCATCAAAAAAAAACAAAAGATTCTTGTATTGACTGACTAAATATCGAGTCGATAGAAAAAATTCGAACTTGTAGCTCTTACCATCTCTGAAATCTGTTTGTTCATGGCTATATCGACTCAGCTTGTGACGCTGATCATATACTTTATATATACTTTATGGGGTCTACCACGCCTCCTTCTGCCTGTTACATACATTTGCACAAACCCAATATACTCTTGCAGAGAGTATAATAAAACAAGAAAGAATGCTATAGTCGCCTAGCGACTTTAGGATACCCGTTACTGAGTTTTAATATGTTATTAACAATGTGTAATGATAATCATATCTCATTCACCTTTCTAGCTCTTATAGTCTCTGAAATACTTTTGTTCATACAGACGGTGATGCTGATCAAGAATATATGGGGTCTGCCATGTCTCCCTTCCCTGTTACATACATTCCAACGATTACAATCTACCCTTGTATTCTACGAGTAACGGGTATAACAAGAAAGAATGCTGTACGCGCTTGGCGACTTTGGGATACCCGTTACTCAATTTCTATTAGTTATTAACAATGGGTATGAAAATAATATTAGTGCAATCGTTTAGGTGACAGATAAGATAGCTTGGTAAACACTAAAAATTTTCAAACAAATTCATGTTTAGAGCATACATGTATTTGACCGATTGTTCCTATGACAGCTACGCGGTAAATAGTCCGACCATATGATATATTTATCCGATTTGAATAAAACTTTGTCAGTACTTTTTGAATATGTATTACCCGAGTTAATTATTACACATCCGAACAAATATTTTACAGCTTTCAATAATCAGACACATTAAACAGACAGACGTACATGGCTATATCTTGTGATGCAGATCAAGAGTAAGCGATCGCCATTAATAGAATGAGTAAGTTGTCTTTTACAGTCAGCTTGCTCGACTGTAGCCTTTCTTACTTATTTTTTAGGTTCATTCTTTTGAATATACCGATGGATATGTCTATATGCTTTCGGTTTTTATTGCTGATCAGGAATTTGTATACATAATGTCGGCAACGCCAAAAATACAGTAAACCCTTTTATATGACGAGTAAGCGGTATATTAATTATATCGAATCGTACGATTTTGGGTTATTCTGTGGAACTGTTTAAAATCTATGATAACCACTAAATGAAAGAAAAGCCCTTATTCCAATGCAATGCTGATTCATTGCTTTAATGAAATCATCACGTCTATTAGTTTCATCATCTATATGGTACTTTGTTCTTATTAGAGAACTTGTTTTTGAGCATGCCAGCTACCTTTTGAAAAGGCACAGATTATTTTAATGGTATGCCAATAAAAATCTACGAACTTCGAACATTGCCATAAACTTGGGTTATTTATATAACATTTTGATAGCTTTAAACATACAATTAATTATATGTACCTCAAAGTATATTTCTTTTAATTTTATTAATATATACCCACTCCGATCCAGGCGCATTTAGATTTGTGACTCAAGAGTAACACGTGCTGCTAATAACAGTCAACCAATCACTCATAATCAATTTTGAACTGAGCCACATATTAATATTAGTTTCCCTGATGGTGTGTGTTTATCTGTGTGAATTCAATTAATTATTAATTTCAGTTTTAGTGTCGATTCTGGAATTCTCCTTCAAGTGCAATGTGGCAATATAAAATGCTACGATAATGCCTATAGCCGGTGATTTTTATCCAAGTTGAATTCTTAATTCTGTTCCGGTTTTTTGACTAATCAAAGTGGAGCTTGCGAGTGACGTAAAGATACAAAGGCGCAGAGGTAGAGATACATAGATACATTATCTCTATTGTAGTTAGATAGATTCATTACTTGAATCCTGTTATACATGGTTTCTGTAATTGAATTTTAATTTTATTGTTAAATCAGAAATAAGTTTACAATAATCACCTACAAATCTGTCAAATCATGCCGGTGTGAAAGAAAGAACATAAGCTCAAGACACACATGAGACTTAATGCTAACAAATATAACAAGAATGAAAAGAAAACTACAGTCGAGCACGTCCGACAGTGTAATACACTCTGTTTTTAAAATCTGTATCCGGTTATTACAATAGATAGTTGTTGTACTAGAACACGTTGAAACAAAATAAACCAAGTATAATCTTACAAATTCGTTTGTCATTATATGCATAAATACATTTTATTTATTTCTTTCTCACTCTTGTTATACTCTCTGCAAGAGTATATTGGCTTTGTGCGAAGTATGTTACATGAAGAAGGAGGCGTGGCAGACTCCATATGTATATATATTCTTGATCAGCGTCACAAGCCGATTCGATATAGCCATGTCCGTCGGTCCGTCTGTCTGTCTGTCCGTATGAACAAACAGATTTCAGAGATGGTAAGAGCTACAAGTTCGAATTTGGTCTCCATCGACTCGATATTTAGTCAGTCAATACAAGAATCTTTTTGTTTTTTTTTATGCCACGCCCCATTCGCCCACAATCAGCAAAAAACTAGACATACCTCGGAAAAAATAGACGTTTAAAGCAAATATCTCACTAACTATGAAACTTAGTAATACCAATTTTGGCACGCAGGTTCCTAGAGACAGCATAAATGCATTGCCATTTAATTTTAATTTAATTTTAGACTGCCACGCCCCCTTTTTCCATAAAAAAAAAAAATATATGTATGTGCATACAGACAAACTCATGTATATGCGATTATGCTAAGTTTTATTTTTGTTTTAATGTTTTCTAATACAAGAACTATTTATTGTTATATGCGGGTACCGATTTAAACATTATAATTGGGAATAAAAGTAGAGAGTATCATACGGTCGGGCGCGTTCGACTGTACTTTACTTACTTGTTTTTTTGATGCCATGACCCATTCGCCGACAACGAGCAAAAAGTTAGACATACCTCGGAAAAAATAGATTTTTAAAGCAAATATCGCAGTAACTACGGCACTTTGGAATACCAATTTTGGTACGCAGGTTCCTCGAGACAGCATAAATGTATTCCCATTTAAAATTTTGGACTGCAAAGCCCATTTTTCTCACAGGGAATAAAATAATATGTAAACTTTAATGCCGTTTTTAGGGATTCTATTCTTATAGTACCAAATTGATATTTATGGTTCGGTTGAAGATAAATTATATCAAATTATCCTAAAAGTTTCATAAGAATCCGACCATACACAAAATAGGAAATACGCTACAAAGTTTATATATGAGAGAAATGACAATGCATGGGTGCGAGCGAGACAGAAACATGCATGTGTGGCAGCAAACCAATAGTATACATACACACATACGTATATATGGGCTTACATGTAATGTCAAACGTATATGCATGTGCATACAGACAAACAGATTTACATATGTTCGATTATGCTTTGTATTTTTTTGTTTCAACGTGTTTTAATACAAGTACTATCCGTTGTAATACCAGCATGCCGACATTATAATCGGGAGTAAAAGCAGAGAGTCGGGCGCGCTCGACTGTACTTTTCTTTCTTGTTATAAGTGAGAATATTTAATCTCCATCTCTCTTCCTCTCTCTCCGTCTCTCCCTTTCACCTGGACGACTTTGCCAATCGTTGCAATCAACCAAAAGTCTGAGGTTCAAAGATCGTTTGCAGCGTACGACTAGTTTCCAGAGAATATATTATGTGTAGACTTAACCAGACAAATTATTTGCACCGATTTCCTTTAGCTTCCCCGCGGTCAGCTCACATCCAGAGTCTTAGACACAACACCATTTTAACAAGTAAGAAAGGCTAAAGTCCAGCGAGCCGACTGTGAAAGACCCCTTACTCATAATAGTGCGCATTATTCCATACAAACAAAAAACCACGAAGAAGCAGAGTGATTCATACTGAAACAAGTAAGAAAAGTACTGTCGAACGAGCCCGACCGTATAATACTCTCTGCTTTTATGCCCAATTACAATGTCAAAATCAGTATCCTCATATTACAATAGATAGTTCTTGTATTAGAACACGTTACAACAAAAAAGACAATTTATAATCGAACATACATATGTTTGTCTGTATGCACATATAAATTCGTTTGACGAGCATATATATATATATGTGTGTATGTATACTATTGCCGCCATACATGCATCAAAAGAGTTCGAATATATGCTTGTATGTTTCTGTCGGGCTCGCACTCATGCATTCTTAAATATTAACATTATAGTCGGTAGCTCTGTTGTTTGTTGTTGGATTTTTATGCAACTTTCAGCATAGTTTGATATGATTTGTCTTCACAGGAATAATAAATAATAATACTCTACGATAAGAATGCCTTTAAAATGGCATGCAAGTTTAAAAAGTTTTTTAGACCCCGTACTCTTAAAAATAGGGGTCTATTAGGTTTGTCAGAAGCCAAATGTGCGTAACAGGCAGAAGGAAGCCTTTTTTGACCCCATAAAGTATATATATTCTTGATCAGCATCAACAGCCGAGTCGATATAGCAATGTCCGTCTGTCCGTCCGTCCGTATGAACACCTGGATCTCAGAGACTATAAGAGCTAGAGACACCAAATTTGTAACAAAAATTCCGTAACTTTCTCGAGCAGATCAAGTTTATTTCAAATCATGGCCACGCCCCCCACCGCCCCCGCAATAAGCAAAAAACTAGACACACCTCGGAAAAAATTGATGTTTTCGGCGAATATCTCCGTAACTATAGCACTTAGGAACACCAATTCTGGTACACAGGTTCCTAGAAACAGCACAAATGCAACGTCATTAAAAATTTTGGTCTGCCACGCCCCCATTTTCCCACACGAACTAAACAACTTTTCAAAACTTACATGTCGTTTTTCAAGCATTTGCTAATATAGTACAGTATTGTAATTCCAAATTTGTTGTAAGACAAATCATATTTAACTACCCTGAAAGTTGCATAAAAATCCAACTATAAACAACTGAGCAATTAGGTAACAAATTATCAATTGAAGCGCGTTGTGAATGCACGTGGTTAAAAGAAAAGAGATAACTGTATGTGTATATATACATTAGTCGCAATAGTTTACAAAGAGAGCGTGGTCCGGGTGGGCAACGCACTTCATTGTAAACACAAGACCTGCGGTTCGAACCCCGGCACGGACTCAGAAATTAAATTTTTTTTTTGTTTTTTTATACCCTTGCAGAGGGTATATTGTTTTTGTCACGATGTTTGTAACGCATTGAAGGAGGCGTGGCAGACCCCATAAAGTATATATATTCTTGATCAGCATCAACAGCCGAGTCGATATAGCCATGTCCGTCTGTCCGTCTGTTTCTATGCGAACTAGTCTCTCAGTTTTAAAGCTATCGTGATGAAACTTGGTACACATGTGTATTCTCTCTGCACGCAGTTCATATGTTAAAATCGGCCAGATCGGATCACTATATCATATAGCTCCCATAGGAACAATCGGTTCAAAAAAAAATTTTTTTTGAGCTAGCTCCACCAAACTCAGCCTATATGCATTTAGTACTAAATCCCACGTGCAAACCAAATTTCATCCAGATCGGACCACTATATCATATAGCTGTCATAGGAACAATCGGTTAAAAATGCCGAAAATGCTTAGTATGAAAATTTTCAGTATCTCTTGAACGATTTGAACCAAAATCTCGCAATATGCATTCTTTACCATTTTCCATCAGCTGACCAAATTTTATCCAGATCGGACCACTATATCATATAGCTGTCATAGGAACAATCGGTTGAAATGCTTAGTATGAAAATTTTCTATGTCTATTGAGCGATTTCATCCAAATTCACGCAATATGCATTTGGTATCATTCCCAATGTGTTGACCAAATTTCATTCAAATCGGACTACTATATCATATAGCTGCCATAGGAACAATCGGTTGAAATGCTTACTATGAAAATTTTCTATGTCTATTGACCGATTTTAACCAAATTCGCACAATGTGCATTTATTATCATTCCCTATATGCTCGAAAAAGTTCATTCAAATCGGACTACTATATCATATAGCTACTGTTGGAACAATTAGCGATTAAAATAAAATATGCGTGTATTTAATCTTCGGCTAGCCGAAGATAACCTTTTTTTCTTGTTTTTTTTTTGTTTTTTTTTTTTTTTTATTATTTAGCACTATTATATCTTAATGAAAATAATCGGAACCGTTTCATAAGAAGGGGTTGGTGCAATTAGTAGTGTTGCGGCGTGTTCTGTAAGTTGAGTATAAGTTCGCAGGTTCAATTCCCGACAGTGGAATTTACTTTTTTAAATTTAAACAAAAATGTAAATAAAGAATTTTAAGTGGTGCAACAGCTAATGGTCTGCGGTTCGAACCCAGCGCAGACTCAGAAATAAAATTTTGTTTTTTGTGCTTCTTATATAATAACATTATTACATGTAAATGAAAATAGTGTGGGGCGTGGTGCGACTGATAGGGTTGTGACGCGTTATGCAAGCTGCGTATATGTTCGCAGGTTCAATTCCCGACAGCGGAATTTACTTTTTTAAATTTAAACAAAAATGTAAATGAAGAATTTTAACTGGTGCAACAGCCAATGGTCTGCGGTTCGAACCCGGCACAGACCCAGAAATTTAGTTATTTTTTAAATAACTACATTATTATATGTAAATGAAAATAATCAAATTTCTGCCAAATGAATGGTGTTGTGTAACTAGTAGGGGTGCAGCATGATATGGAACTTGCGTCAGTAAGCGCGGGTTCGAATCCCATCAGTGACTGATTCAAACTTTTTTTTCAATTTAATTTTAAAACTTAAATTTTAAATTACAGTCGTATTCAAATATTAATTTCGAATACAAGGAGAGTATGGGGTCTTTTACAGTCGGCGCGCTCGACTGTAGCCTTTCTTACTTGTTTTTTTTTAATTTTAATTTAGCACTATTATATCTTAATGAAAATAATCGGAGCCGTCTCACAAGGAGGTGGTGGTGCAATTGATAGTGTTGCGGCGTGTTCTGCATAAGTTGAGTATAAGTTCGCAGGTTCAATTCCCGACAGTAAAATTTTCTAATATACTTTTTTAAATTTCAAAAAAAATGTAAATATACAATATTAACTGGTGCAACAGGGTTGGGTTGTGGGTAAGTCGTTTGTTTCTAAACCAATGGTCTGCGGTTCGAGCCCGGCACAGACTCAGAAATTAAATTTTTTTTTTATGCTTGATATATAATAAAATTATTATATGTAAATGAAAATAATCGGATCTCTATCTAATGTGGGGCGTGGTGCGACTGATAGGGTTGCGGCGCGTTATGCATCTTGCGCAGGGTTAAGTCCCGACAGTGGAGTTTATTAATATACTTTTTTAAATTTCAAACAAAAATGTAAATGAAGAATTTTAACTGGTGCAACAGCCAATGGTCTGCTGTTCGAACCCGGCACAGAACCAAAAATGTAATTATTTTTTTATTTTTAAAATAACTACATTATTATATATAAATGAAAATAATCAAATCTCTGCCAAATGAATGGTGTGGTGTAACTAGTAGGGTTGCAGCATGGTATGGAACTTGCGTCAGTAAGCGCGGGTTCGTATCCCATCAGTGACTGATTCAAATTTTTTTTTTTTTTTTTAAATTTAATTTTAAAACTTAAATTTTAAATTACAGCCGTATTCAAATATTAATTTCGAATACAAGGAGAGTACGGGGTCTTTTACAGTCGGCGCGCTCGACTGTAGCCTTTCTTACTTGTTTTTCTTACGGAAGGGGGCGTGGCAGCCAAAAATTTTAAATGGTCATGTATTTATGCTGTCTTTAGGAAAATGCGTACCAAAATTGGTATTCCTAAGTGCCGTAGTTACTGAGATATTCGCTTTAAACATCTATTTTTTCCGAGGAATGTCTAGTTTATTGCTCATTGTGGGCGAATGGGGCTGGGTGTAAAAAAAAAACATTCTTGTATTGACTGACTAAATATTGTGTCGATCTGAAATCTGTTTGTTCATACGGACGGACAGACAGACAGACATAGCTATATCGACTCGGCTTGTGATGCTAGTCAAGACAGTTGCCAAACAGAGTGTGGCCTAGGTGAAGGTGGTATTTCTTTCTAAACCAATGGTCTGCGGTTCAAACCAGGAACTAACCCAGAAATTTATTTATTTATTTTTTTTTTTTATATATAACTACATTAATATATATAAATGAAAATAATCGCAATTGTGCAAAATGAATGGTGTGATGCAACTAGTAGGGTTGCAGCGTGTTATGGAACTTGCGTCAGTTAGCGCGGGTTCGAATCCCATCAGTGGCTTGATTTAAAATTTTTTTTTTTTAATTTTATTTTAAAACTTAAATTTTAAATTATATCGCATTCAAATATTAATTTCTAATACAAGGAGAGTACGGGGTCTTTTACAGTCCGCGCGCTCGACTGTAGCCTTTCTTACTTGTTTACATTTGGAAATTATTAACTGAATATGTTCTCTTAGATTTGGAAAATATATTTTATCTTTTAGGGAATTAAATGTCTCACTTATGCCACAGTGTAAGGAACCTTTTGTATGATATATTGCAATTTGTTTATGTAGTTCTTCCTAGCTTAAAATTTCCTGTGCTCTTTTTGTGCATTTTAAAAATTTAATGTTTTTGCCATGGGAGAAAATGTTTATTAATATACATTGTATTTTGTGATATATTGTATCTGGTACTTCTGAAAAAATTCCAACTGTTCCTTTTTAGACCCCGTACTCTTAAAAAGAGTATAGGGGTCTACTAGGTTTGTCAGAAGCCAAATGTGCGTAACAGGCAGAAGGAAGCTTTTCCGACTCTATAAAGTATATATATTCTTGATCAGCATCAACAGCCGAGTCGATATAGCAATGTCCGATTGACCGTCCGTCCGTCCGTATGAACACCTGGATCTCAGAGACTATAAAAGCTAGAGACACCAAATTTGTAATAAAAATTCCGTAACTTTGTCAAGCAGATCAAGTTAATTTCAAATCTGCGCCACGCCCCCCACCGCCTCCGCAATAAGCTAAAAACTAGACACACCTCGGAAAAAATTGATGTTTTCGGCGAATATCTCCGTAACTATAGCACTTAGGAACACCAATTCTGGTACGCAGGTTCCTGGAAACAGCACAAATGCAACGTCATCTAAAATTTTGGTCTGCCACGCCCCCATTTTCCCACAAGAACTAAAAAACTTTTCAAAACTTACATGTCGTTTTTAAAGCATTTGCTAATATAGTACAGTATTGTAATTCAAAATTTGCTTAAAGACAAATCATATTAAACTACCCTGAAAGTTGCATAAAAATCCAACTATAAACAACTGAGCAATTAGGTAACAAAGTGTCCCTTGAAGCTCATTGTCAATGCACGTGGGTGAAAGAAAATAGATAACACTATGTTTATATATACATTAGCCGCAGTAGTTTGCAAAGCGAGCGTGGTCCAGATAGTAGGGATGCTTGTTGTTATTTTTAGAGACCTGCGGTTCGAACCCCGGCACAGACTCAGAAATTAATTTTTTTTTTCTTTTTAGACCCCGTACTCTTAAAAAGAGTATAGGGGTCTATTAGGTTAGTCAGAAGCCAAATGTGCGTAACAGGCAGAAGGAAGCTTTTCCGACCCCATAAAGTATATATATTCTTGATCAGCATCAACAGCCGAGTCGATATAGCCATGTCCGTCTGTCCGTCCGTCTGTATGAACACCTGGATCTTTTAAACTACAAGAGCTAGAACCACCAAATTTGTAAAAAAAATTCAGTAACTTTCGCGGGCAGATCAAGTTTATTTCAAATCAGTGCCACGCCCCATACCGCCCCCGCAAAAAGCAAAAAACCAAAGACACCTCGAAAAAAATTGATGTTTTCCGCGAATATCTCCGTAACTATGGCACTTACGACCACCAATTTGGGTACGAAGGTTCCTGGGGACAGCATAAATGCAGTGCCATTAAAATTTTTTTGCTGCCACGCCCCCTTTTTCCACAAGAAAAAAATAAAATTTTGAATTTCGATGCCGTTTTTAAGGCATTTGTCCTCATCGTACAGTGTTGTAATTTAAGATTCGTTTAAAGACAAATTATATCAAACTACCCTGAAAGTTGCATAAAAATCCAACTATAAACAACTGAGCAATTAGGTAACAAAGTGTCCCTTGAAGCGCATTGTCAATGCACGTGGTTGAAAGAAAAGAGATAACTGTATGTTTATATATACATTAGCCGCACTAGTTTGCAAAGAGAGCGTGGTCCGGGTGGGCCACGCACTTGTTTAAAAACACAAGACCTCCGGTTCGAACCCCGGCACAGACCCAGAAGTAAATTTTTTTTTTTTTTTTTTTATTTAGCACTATTATATCTTAATGAAAATAATCTGACCCGTCTCACAAGGAGGTGGTGGTGCAATTAGTAGTGTTGCGGCGTGTTCTGCAAGTTGAGTATAAGTTCGCAGGTTCAATTCCCGACAGTGAAATTTTCTAGTATACTTTTTTAAATTTAAAATTTTAAATTGTAAATATACAATATTAACTGGTGCAACAGGGTTGGGTTGTGGTTAGTCGTTTGTTTCTAAACCAATGGTCTACGGTTCGAACCCGGCACAGACTCAGAAATTAAAAATTTTGTTTTATATTTTATATACATTTTTTTTTTTAATATGTAAATGTAATAAAATAATCGGATTGATGTCAAATGTATGGAGTGGCGCAACTAGTAGGGTTTCTGCATATTCTGGAACCTGAGTCTGATAGCGCGGGTTCGATTCCCATCAGTGACTTGATATAACATTTTTTTTTTAAATTTAATTTTAAAACATACATTTTAAATTACAGTCGTATTCAAATATTAATTTCGAATACAAGGAGAGTACGGGGTCTTTTACAGTCGGCGCGCTCGACTGTAGCCTTTCTTACTTGTTTTTCTTACGGAAGGGGGCGTGGCAGCCAAAAATTTTAAATGGTCATGTATTTATGCTGTCTTTAGGAAAATGCGTACCAAAATTGGTATTCCTAAGTGCCGTAGTTACTGAGATATTCGCTTTAAACATCTATTTTTTCCGAGGAATGTCTAGTTTATTGCTCATTGTGGGCGAATGGGGCTGGGTGTAAAAAAAAAACATTCTTGTATTGACTGACTAAATATTGTGTCGATCTGAAATCTGTTTGTTCATACGGACGGACAGACAGACAGACATAGCTATATCGACTCGGCTTGTGATGCTGATCAAGAATATATTTACTTTATGGGGTCAGCCACGCCTCCTTCTGCCTGTTACATACATTTGCACAAACCCAATATACTCTTGCAGAGAGTATAAAATGTATGTGTATGTACTTATATACATATTTTTTTTAGACCCCGTACTCTTAAAAAGAGTATAGGGGTCTATTAGGTTTGTCAGAAGCCAAATGTGCGTAACAGGCAGAAGGAAGCTTTTCCGACCCCATAAAGTATATATATTCTTGATCAGCATCAACAGCCGAGTCGATATAGCCATGTCCGTCTGTCCGTCTGTCCGTCCGTCTGTATGAACACCTGGATCTTTTAAACTACAAGAGCTAGAACCACCAAATTTGTAATAAAAGTTCAGTAACTTTCGCGAGCAGATCAAGTTTATTTCAAATCAGTGCCACGCCCCCTACCGCCCCCGCAATAAGCAAAAAACCAAAGACACCTCGAAAAAAATTGATGTTTTCCGCGAATATCTCCGTAACTATGGCACTTACGACCACCAATTTGGGTACGCAGGTTCCTAGGGACAGCATAAATAAAGTGCCATTAAAATTTTTTTGCTGCCACGCCCCCTTTTTCCACAAGAAAAAAAATAAAATTTTCAATTTCGATGCCGTTTTTAAGGCATTTGTCCTCATCGTACAGTGTTGTAATTTAAGATTCGTTTAAAGACAAATCATATCAAACTACCCTGAAAGTTGCATAAAAATCCAACTATAAACAACTGAGCGATTAGGTAACAAAGTGTCCCTTGAAGCGCATTCTCAATGTACGTGGTTGAAAGAAAAGAGATAACTGTATGTTTATATATACATTAGCCGCAGTTGTTTGCAAAGAGAGCGTGGTCCGGGTGGGCCACGCAATTGTTTGTAAACACAAGACCTGCGGTTCAAACCCCGGCACAGACTCAGAAATTAAATTTTGTTTTTTTTTTAAATTTTATAATTTAGCACTATTATATCTTAATGAAAATAATCGGCGCCGTCTCACAAGGAGCGGTTGGTGCAATTAGTAGTGTTGCGGCGTGTTCTGCAACTTGCGTATAAGTTCGCAGGTTCAATTCCCGACAGTGGAATTTATTAATATACTTTTTTAAATTTCAAACAAAAATGTAAATAAAGAATTTTAACTGGTGCAACAGCCAACGGTCTGCGGTTCGAACCCGGCACAGACCCAGATATTTAATTATTTTTTATTTTTTAAATAATTACATTATTATATATAAATGAAAAATAATAAAATTTCTGCCAAATGAATGGTGTGGTGTAACTAGTAGGGTTGGAACTTGCGTCAGTAAGCGCGGGTTCGAATCTCGTCAGTGACCGAATGAAATTTTTTTTTTAAATTTAATTTTAAAACTTAAATTTTAAATTACAACCGTATTCAACCGTATTAATTTCGAATACAAGGAGAGTACGGGGTCTTTTACAGTCGGCGCGCTCGACTGTAGCCTTTCTTACTTGTTAAAAACATGTTTTGCACAAAAATAAACCTTTTATTCGAATTCGAAATTTATATTTGAAATTTATATATGACTTTATTTAATTTAAATTTGTAATTTAAAAATAGAAATAATAAAAAATAAAAATAAAATATGAGTCGAACCTGCCGACCATACACGCAGGGTCGATTACAAACCATAGCCCTACCAGTAGCTCCATGGCCTATGCTGTGAAAGACTCACATTATCTGGACTTATATATAATCATTTCTTGGTATATAACAACAATTAACGAAATGACTGTCTATTCATAAAAGTACGGATAATAACAAGTAAGAAAGGCTACAGTCGAGCGCGCCGACTGTAAAAGACCCCGTACTCTCCTTGTATTCGAAATTAATATTTGAATACGACTGTAATTTAAAATGTATGTTTTAAAATTAAATTTAAAAAAAAAATGTTATATCAAGTCACTGATGGGAATCGAACCCGCGCTATCAGACTCAGGTTCCAGAATATGCAGAAACCCTACTAGTTGCGCCACTCCATACATTTGACATCAATCCGATTATTTTATTACATTTACATATTAAAAAAAAAAATGTATATAAAATATAAAACAAAATTTTTAATTTCTGAGTCTGTGCCGGGTTCGAACCGTAGACCATTGGTTTAGAAACAAACGACTAACCACAACCCAACCCTGTTGCACCAGTTAATATTGTATATTTACAATTTAAAATTTTAAATTTAAAAAAGTATACTAGAAAATTTCACTGTCGGGAATTGAACCTGCGAACTTATACTCAACTTGCAGAACACGCCGCAACACTACTAATTGCACCACCACCTCCTTGTGAGACGGGTCAGATTATTTTCATTAAGATATAATAGTGCTAAATAAAAAAAAAAAAAAAAAAAATTTACTTCTGGGTCTGTGCCGGGGTTCGAACCGGAGGTCTTGTGTTTTTAAACAAGTGCGTGGCCCACCCGGACCACGCTCTCTTTGCAAACTAGTGCGGCTAATGTATATATAAACATACAGTTATCTCTTTTCTTTCAACCACGTGCATTGACAATGCGCTTCAAGGGACACTTTGTTACCTAATTGCTCAGTTGTTTATAGTTGGATTTTTATGCAACTTTCAGGGTAGTTTGATATAATTTGTCTTTAAACGAATCTTAAATTACAACACTGTACGATGAGGACAAATGCCTTAAAAACGGCATCGAAATTCAAAATTTTATTTTTTTCTTGTGGAAAAAGGGGGCGTGGCAGCAAAAAAATTTTAATGGCACTGCATTTATGCTGTCCCCAGGAACCTTCGTACCCAAATTGGTGGTCGTAAGTGCCATAGTTACGGAGATATTCGCGGAAAACATCAATTTTTTTCGAGGTGTCTTTGGTTTTTTGCTTTTTGCGGGGGCGGTATGGGGCGTGGCACTGATTTGAAATAAACTTGATCTGCCCGCGAAAGTTACTGAATTTTTTTTACAAATTTGGTGGTTCTAGCTCTTGTAGTTTAAAAGATCCAGGTGTTCATACAGACGGACGGACAGACGGACATGGCTATATCGACTCGGCTGTTGATGCTGATCAAGAATATATATACTTTATGGGGTCGGAAAAGCTTCCTTCTGCCTGTTACGCACATTTGGCTTCTGACTAACCTAATAGACCCCTATACTCTTTTTAAGAGTACGGGGTCTAAAAAGAAAAAAAAAAATTAATTTCTGAGTCTGTGCCGGGGTTCGAACCGCAGGTCTCTAAAAATAACAACAAGCATCCCTACTATCTGGACCACGCTCGCTTTGCAAACTACTGCGGCTAATGTATATATAAACATAGTGTTATCTATTTTCTTTCACCCACGTGCATTGACAATGAGCTTCAAGGGACACTTTGTTACCTAATTGCTCAGTTGTTTATAGTTGGATTTTTATGCAACTTTCAGGGTAGTTTAATATGATTTGTCTTTAAGCAAATTTTGAATTACAATACTGTACTATATTAGCAAATGCTTTAAAAACGACATGTAAGTTTTGAAAAGTTTTTTAGTTCTTGTGGGAAAATGGGGGCGTGGCAGACCAAAATTTTAGATGACGTTGCATTTGTGCTGTTTCCAGGAACCTGCGTACCAGAATTGGTGTTCCTAAGTGCTATAGTTACGGAGATATTCGCCGAAAACATCAATTTTTTCCGAGGTGTGTCTAGTTTTTAGCTTATTGCGGAGGCGGTGGGGGGCGTGGCGCAGATTTGAAATTAACTTGATCTGCTTGACAAAGTTACGGAATTTTTATTACAAATTTGGTGTCTCTAGCTTTTATAGTCTCTGAGATCCAGGTGTTCATACGGACGGACGGACGGTCAATCGGACATTGCTATATCGACTCGGCTGTTGATGCTGATCAAGAATATATATACTTTATAGAGTCGGAAAAGCTTCCTTCTGCCTGTTACGCACATTTGGCTTCTGACAAACCTAGTAGACCCCTATACTCTTTTTAAGAGTACGGGGTCTAAAAAGGAACAGTTGGAATTTTTTCAGAAGTACCAGATACAATATATCACAAAATACAATGTATATTAATAAACATTTTCTCCCATGGCAAAAACATTAAATTTTTAAAATGCACAAAAAGAGCACAGGAAATTTTAAGCTAGGAAGAACTACATAAACAAATTGCAATATATCATACAAAAGGTTCCTTACACTGTGGCATAAGTGAGACATTTAATTCCCTAAAAGATAAAATATATTTTCCAAATCTAAGAGAACATATTCAGTTAATAATTTCCAAATGTAAACAAGTAAGAAAGGCTACAGTCGAGCGCGCGGACTGTAAAAGACCCCGTACTCTCCTTGTATTAGAAATTAATATTTGAATGCGATATAATTTAAAATTTAAGTTTTAAAATAAAATTAAAAAAAAAAAATTTTAAATCAAGCCACTGATGGGATTCGAACCCGCGCTAACTGACGCAAGTTCCATAACACGCTGCAACCCTACTAGTTGCATCACACCATTCATTTTGCACAATTGCGATTATTTTCATTTATATATATTAATGTAGTTATATATAAAAAAAAAAAATAAATAAATAAATTTCTGGGTTAGTTCCTGGTTTGAACCGCAGACCATTGGTTTAGAAAGAAATACCACCTTCACCTAGGCCACACTCTGTTTGGCAACTGTCTTGACTAATATAAGTGAACATAGAGTTAAATCTTTCTTTCAACCACGTGCACATATATTACATTTATTCAATTTTACAAAGTAAACGACAAACGACTAACAGCAACCCTACACTGTTGCACCAGTTAATATTGTATATTTACATTTTTGTTTGAAATTTAAAAAAGTACATTAACAAATTCCACTTTCGGGAATGGAACCAGCGCAACTTGCAGAACACGCCGCAACCCTATCAGTAGCACCAAGCCCCACGCCCCACGCTTAACGCATGTCCGATTATTTTCATTTACATATAATAATGTTGTTATATAACAAGCACAAAAAAAAACAAGAAAGAAAAGTACAGTCGAACACGCCCGACCGTATAATACTCTCTGCTTTTATTCCCAATTATAATGCTTAAATCGGTATCCAGATATTACAATAGATAGTTCTTGTATTAGAATACGTTAAAACAAAAAAAAAAAGCTAAGCATAATCGAACATACATGTGTTTGTCTGTATGTACATACAAATTCGTTTGACGTTAAATGTATGCACATACATATTTGTGTATGAATACTATTGGTCGGCATGACTAGCGCTGTCTCTCTCGCACTCATTGCTCTCGAATAAAATCATTGTTGCTTCATTTATTTCTTGTTTATGGTCGGATTCTTATAAAACTTTCAGGAGAGTTTGACATGATACGTCTTCAAACGAATCATAAATAACAACACTGTACGATAAGAATAAATGCTTTAAAAACGGCATGCAAGTTTGAAATTTTCTTTTATTTCTTGCGGAAAAGGGGGCGTGGCAGCCCAAAACTTTTGATGTCATTGCATTAATGCGGTCTCTAAAAACACGTATACCAAAATTGGTATTCCTAGGTGCCATAGTTACTGAGATATTCGCCGAAAACACAGATTTTTTCCGAGGTGTGACGGGTTTTTTACTCATTGTGGGCGAATGGGGCGTTGCATCGAAAAAAAAAAAATTCTTGTATTGACTGACTAAATATCGAGTCGATTGAGACCAAACTCGAACTTGTAGCTCTTACCATCTCTGAAATCTGTTTGTTCATACGGACAGACGGACAGACAGACAGACAGACAGACAGACAGACAGACGGACGGACGGACAGACGGACATGGCGATATCGACTCGGCTCGTGACGCTGATCAAGAATATATATACTTAATGGGGTCTGCCACGCCTCCTTCTGCCTGTTACATACATTTGCACAAACCCAATATACTCTTGCAGAGAGTATAAAAATGAAACTTCTGAGTCTGTGTCGCAGGTCTTCTGTTTACATACAAGGAGTTTCTACTACCTGGGCCACGCTTTCATCTTAAACTTCAACGGCTAATTATATATAAACATAGTGTTATCTCTTTTCTTTTAACCACATGCATTGACAATGCGCTTCAAGGGAGACTTTGTTACCTAATTACTCAGTTGTTTATAGTTGGATTTTTATGCAACTTTCAGGGTAGTTTGATATAATTAGTCTTTAAACAAATTTTTTAATCATAATACTGTAATATATTAGCAAATGCTTTAAAAACGGCATGTAAATTTTGAAAAGTTTTTTAGTTCTTGTGGGAAAAGGGGGCGTGGCAGACCAAAACTTTTAATGATGTTGCATTTGTGCTGTTTCTAGGAACCTGCGTACCAGAATTGGTGTTCCTAAGTGCCATGGTTACGGAGATATTCGCAGAAAACATCGATTTTTTCCGAGGTGTGTCTAGTTTTTTGCTTATTGCGGGGGCGGTAGGGGGCGTGGCCCTGATTTGAAATAAACTTGATCTGCGTACATCATAGAGGACTTTCATTAAAAAATTTGGTGTCTCTAGCTCTTGTAGTTTAAAAGATCCAGGTGTTCATACAGACGGTCAGACAGACGGACAGACGGACGGACGGACAGACGGACATTGCTATATCGACTCGGCTGTTGATGCTGATCAAGAATATATATACTTTATAGGGTCGGAAAAGCTTCCTTCCGCCTGTTACGCACATTTCGCTTCTGACAAACCTAATAGACCCCTATACTCTTTTTATACTCTCTGCAAGAGTATATTGGGTTTGTGCAAATGTATGTAACAGGCAGAAGGAGGCGTGACAGACCCCATAAAGTATATATATTCTTGATCAGCATCACAAGCCGAGTCGATATAGCCATGTCCGTCTGTCTGTCCGTATGAACAAACAGATTTCAGAGATGGTAAGAGCTACAAATTCGAGTTTGGTCTCAATCGACTCGATATTTAGTCAGTCAATACAAGAATCTTTTTTTTTTTCGATGCCACGCCCCATTCGCCCACAATGAGTAAAAAACCCGTCACACCTCGGAAAAAATCAATGTTTTCGGCGAATATCTCAGTAACTATGGCACCTAGGAATACCAATTTTGGTACACTTGTTCCTAGAGACCGCATAAATCCAATGACATCAAAAGTTTTGGGCTGCCGCGGCCCCTTTTCCCGCAAGAAATAATAGAAAATTTCAAACTTGCATGCCGTTTTTAAAGCATTTATTCTTATCGTACAGTGTTGTTATTTATGATTTGAAGACGTATCATGTCAAACTCTCCTGAAAGTTACATAAGAATCCGACCATAAACAAGAAAGAAATGAAGCAACAAAGATTTTATTCGAGAGCAATGAGTGCGAGAGAGACAGCGCTAGTCGTGCCGACCAATAGTATTCATACACACATATGTATGTGCATACATTTAACGTGAAACGAATTTGTATGTACATACAGACAAACACATGTATGTTCGATTATGCTTAGCTCTTTTTTTGTTTTAACGTGTTCTAATACAAGAACTATCTATTGTAATATCTGGATACCGATTTAAACATTATAATTGGGAATAAAAGCAGAGAGTATTATACGGTCGGGCGTGTTCGACTGTACTTTTCTTTTTTTGATTTTCATTGTGTTCTACCCATTGTAATACCTCGATACCGATTTAAATTGTAAACGGCTACACTAATTTAAGAATGCCATTCACCATGGTGGGGGTATTTTTTTAGAAAACAAGAATGGGTACATTGATTAAAAAGGAAGACAGATACAAAGCGTGTAAAAAGAACCAATATTTAATTTTGTAAATAAATTATCGATCAGGCTGAATTTTGTAAAATAAAAACAACGGCCATTACAAAATAATATAATCATATAATCGAAAATTAAATGCAGAGATAAGTATTATACGGTCGGGCGTGCGCGACTGTGCTCTTCTTTCTTGTTATAATCGATATAGTCGAAACTCGAAGCATTAAACGGTGAACTTGTGTGGCAATTGTCTTTCAGGGTGTTATTATTAACGCTTATTCTTTTTTGTGCCACACCCATTCTCCAGCTGAAGTCCAAGGTCAAGATCAAGATACATAATTTACCAAAAAAATAATCTAAAAAAATATTTACAACCAAACATGTAGTTTACAAGCAATTAAACCCCAATAAGTAATGAAAAATATATATGTATTTTATAAAATTGTAGTTTTTTATACCCTTGCAGAGGGTATATTGTTTTTGTCACGATGTTTGTAACGCATTGAAGGAGGCGTGGCAGACCCCATAAAGTATATATATTCTTGATCAGCATCAACAGCCGAGTCGATATAGCCATGTCCGTCTGTCCGTCTGTTTCTATGCGAACTAGTCTCTCAGTTTTAAAGCTATCGTGATGAAACTTGGTACACATGTGTATTCTCTCTGCACGCAGTTCATATGTTAAAATCAGCCAGATCGGATCACTATATCATATAGCTCCCATAGGAACAATCGGTTCAAAAAAAATTTTTTTTTGAGCTAGCTCCACCAAACTCAGCCTATATGCATTTAGTACTAAATCCCACGTGCAAACCAAATTTCATCCAGATCGGACCACTATATCATATAGCTGTCATAGGAACAATCGGTTGAAATGCTTAGTATGAAAATTTTCTATGTCTATTGAGCGATTTCATCCAAATTCACGCAATATGCATTTGGTATCATTCCCAATGTGTTGACCAAATTTCATTCAAATCGGACTACTATATCATATAGCTGCCATAGGAACAATCGGTTGAAATGCTTAGTATGAAAATTTTCTATGTCTATTGACCGATTTTAACCAAATTCGCACAATGTGCATTTATTATCATTCCCTATATGCTCGAAAAAGTTCATTCAAATCGGACTACTATATCATATAGCTACTGTTGGAACAATTAGCGATTAAAATAAAATATGCGTGTCTGCAAGGGTATTTAATCTTCGGCTAGCCGAAGATAACCTTTTTTTCTTGTTTCATATATGATTGATTCGAAGAAAAAAATAACATTAACTTTTACAATTATAAATGATTAAAAAAGTTTATTTTTCCCTAAAGTCCGTTTTAAACGCCAAGTTATCATCTTTTAATTTAAAAAACGAAATATCGGCATTGTTTATTAATTTTATTAAATCATTATTAGTACTAAGGGTTTGTTGGGGTTTGTTTGACCTTAAAAATCTCCGAATAGATCAGTGATCAATGTGAAAACTACACATTAATTCAAAATAGTAACATCTCCCAACTCGATATTAATTGAGCAAAGTGTAACGAATTAAGATTATTGAGTTTAATTTACGACGAAGTACTCATTTATTTTTGGTGATTCACTTGTTTATTGTATTTGTCTTAACTTTTTGGGATCACCTGGGTTGATTGCAATAACTGAGATAGCGAATTTTAAAATTGATAGAATAATTGACATGATAATGAATTTGTAATTTCATTCAGATGAATGCTCTGATAACAATCTCAAAGAGCGTCTAAAATAATGTATAATTATACTGTTTTATTTGTAAAAGAGTAAGGAAGAGTAAGAAATTAACTTTTATTTTCTGTACTACTGTATTTTTACCAGTTTATTATTATGAAATCGAACAAATTAAATAGTTATGCGCTTTAAATAGTTAAAATTCAAAAACAAATTCTAAGGGGAGAATAATCAATTAATTTGAAATTAATATAAACAAGAAAAAACGGTTATCTTCGGTTATCGGTTATCTTTCGAAGATTAACTACCCTTGCAGTTTGAAACATAATTTTAGAAACTTTATAAAAATTCGTTGATTTAAATCGATATTCTTGTAAATTGGCATTATTTATGAGATATGGCTATATGCAGTTGGTAAAACTTACACTTATATTACAGATTTCTGAATTCGGAATTAGTTGATACGATTGTAAATTTTATTTTAGTAATAAACAAGTTTTTCACACAAAGTATTTTCAACTAATTTGTTCTTATTTGAGATATAATTTGACAATTGCATCGATTATTTCTATGACAGCTTCAAATCGTTCAAGAGACAATAAAAATTTTCATACTAAGCATTTTCAGGGTTTCAAACGATTGTTCCTATGGCAGCTATATGATATAGTGCTTCGATCTGGATAAAATTTGGTCAGCAGGTGGGCAGCAGTGGAATAAGTTAAAGAATGCATATTGCGAGAATTTGGTTTAAATCGTTCAAGAGACACTGAAAATATTCATTTTTTTTAACCGATTTTTCCTATGAGAGCTATATGATATAGTGATCCGATCTGGCTTTTAACATATGAACTTCGTGCAGAGAGTACATGACCATGGCTATATCAACTCGTGTGTTGATGCTGATCGAGAACACATATACTTTATAGGGTCGGAAACGCCTCCTTCAATGCGTTACAAACTTCGTGACAAAAACAATATACCTTCTGTAAGGGTATACAAATTTAAAAATAAATACTTACGTTTTTGAATTAACAACATAGCGACTGGCTTTAGAATCTGTCTAAGTCCACAAAATTAGCAAATCCGCACTTAGAAATTTTTAAAAGAAAAACTTTTTGAAATTTTTAAATAATTGTCGAGATCAGAGATGGTTCAACAAAACAATTTAAAAAATTTAAAGAGATCGACCGATGAAACTGTTGAGCAGCCAGTAATCAAATGAATTAAACAATTGAAATCTTTCACATAGTGCGCTTCTTTAAATTTATTTCTTTATACGTGCGTGTATATGTATATGTGTGTGTGTGTGAATGTAATTAATAATGAAAGTGTGTTGATTATCTGGAATGGGCAACGGGAGAAGCTTTTCGAACATCTAATTGAAACGTCATATGCCTTATCATGACTTTAATTCACCTAAAAGACATTCAGACTGACAGACAGTCAGACGGACCAACGACCAGACACTCAGTGAAACTGACAGACTGAGAGAGAGATAGAGAAAAATAACTAAAATCTTTGGATTCTTGGGACCTTTTTACTTGGATTGAACAGCTGTTTAGCGCTGAAAAAATAATACCATTTTGAATTGACCGAATTGATTTACATCCGATAAAGTAACACAAGTTCAGTTTGCCTCTGCAAATGGCGTTAGCTTAGTATATGTATTTATGTTGGTGTAGTCGGTAATCAGCTTTGTTGCACATTTATTGTCATTTGGTTTTTTCTTTGTCATTCCGCTGGCTATATAGTTGAAGTCGTTGGCCCAATTAGCTGGAGCCCTGAACTATTTATTACACTTGAAGTTACTCTAATTACGCGTAAAATTCATTTACTATACTTAAAACACATATAGACACACACACTACGCAGGCACACACGCAACTCTTCTCTGTCAAAGACTGCGCTGTGGCGAGCTAAACAAAAGCAAATAATGAACTAACTGAGCATTCGAACAAAATGTTTAATAAAAATAAAATAAAAAAATATCCAGTTGAATAAGTCGATGAACGCTGCCATGCGTCGTGCAAGAAGAGTGTAGTAGGAGAGAAAAAGGGCATAGTCAAGAGAGGGAGAGGGTGGGGGAGTAGAAGCAAAACAAATGGAAATTGCGATAGCGAAGAATTGAAGAGAGAAGAACTAACTGTTAACTATTCCAGGCGAACCGGCAAACAAAAGTAATAAGTCTTTGCAGATACCGGACAGCCAAAATACCATGTAAAATGTCCGTAACTGAATCTATGTTGGGGGTGACAGAAACTACTACCTGTCGTATATTATTAGTTAATTATCATATGCAATACTTTTTCAACTTTTTAGCTGAAATCACAACAAATTTTTACTTTAATTTTGATTTTCTGATTGTTGTATATTTCTAAGCCTCTCGGTGCACCCACTCTTTGAAAATGTCGTAAGCGATAACACCAGTGTAGAGCGGAAGCCCACAGAATCTGCCCAACGACCCTAAGAACGATAAAAACAAACTTACACATCTATGTAAAACACAATATCTGGATGTACTTTCATAAATGAAGAATTTTATAAGCTTACTTAAATGTTGCTTAAAATACTCTCGGTGATTGTATAAACAAGAAACAAAAGTTCAGTCAAGCGCGCCCGACATTAAAACACTTTTTGCTTTTATTCATGATTATAATATTAAAATCGGTATTCAGGTATTCGACAAATCTCTTTGTCTGTATTCACCTAAAAATTAGTTTGACATTACATGCATAAACATGTGTATGTATGATTATATGGACATTGCTCTCAAACTTAAACTTTGTTACGTGTTTTCTTTCTTGATTACAGCGTTTTAATGTATTTGTCTCCAAACGATTTCGTTAATAACAAACATATAATTATTTCATTGCATTTATGCTATCTCTGGGAACCTGCGTACCAAAAATGGTATTCCTATGTGCCATAGTTATTAAGATATTCGCCGAAAACATAGATTTTAACTCATCGTGGGCGAATGATCTTAGCCATCCACTAAACTATTACACTAATATTATTATCATTACCCATTGATAATTACATATTGAATCGGAGTAACGGGTATCCTAAAGTCGCGAGGAGACTATAGCATTCTTTCTTGCTTTAATACTCCCAATAGGGCAAACAGGTACTACATCCCTTTATTTTTCCTACATGCACTTCTGACTACGCTTTGCGCAATCGTTTAATGAATATTTCAGAATAATTGATACATCCCTCTCCCTCTCTTTCCCATCTTAAAGCTTCACTTTACAGCCAACTCTGTTATATCTCTGACATCTGTTTGCAGTATGTTTGACATCTTTGCCATTCATGCTTCACTTTAAATAAAAGATCTTTCGTTCTAGTTTTGACATACATTTTTAAGGCTCTGGTTGGGTTTTTCCTAATCCTTTGCACCTAATGTTGGATCCATTTCTATACATTTAATAAATTATTTGATAATTTAAATAACAAATTTACTTTTTTCTTCAAAAAACAGATCCCTCTACTCTTTTTTAGATTACGGAGTCTAAAAACGAAGCATAGTCGAAGATAATTCTGTTTCTCTGTACACACATATATACTTATACGTTTGACATTACCTGTATGCACATATATACACATGTGTGTATGTATGCGCTCAAATATAAACTTTGTTGCTTTATTTCTTTCTTTATTTCTTTATTTCTATGATACTTTCAGGATAGTTTGATATAATTAGTCTTCAAACGAATTTTAAATAACAATACTGTACGATAAGAACAAATGGCTTTAAAATGACATGCAAGTTTGAAAAGTTTTTAATTTCTTACGAAAAAGGGGGCGTGGCAGTCCACAATTTTTGATATCATTGCATTTATGTTGTCTCTAGGAACACATGTACCAAAATTGGTATTCCTAAGTGCCATAGTTAATGAGATACCGAAAACATCTATTTTTTCCAAGATATATCTAGATTTTTGCTCATTGTGGGCGAATGCGGCCTGGCATCGAAAAATTCTTAACTTTCTTTCTACATACATATGCACAGGTATGTCTAGTCTTTTGTTCATTGTGTGCGAATTGGGCGTGGCATCGAAAAACAAAAAAAGATTCTTGTATTGACTGACTAAATATCGAGTCGATAGAGACCAAATTCAAACTTGTAGCTCTTACCTTCTCTGAAATCTGTGTGTTCATACGGTCGGACATCGTGGAAGGAGTCGACTCCTCCCTAGTACATACATTCCAACGATACAATATAAAAACAGAAACACCTTTTTTTTAAAACACGAGAACTAAATCCATTACTTAAATCGCCTCATAAAAAAATAAAATCGTCACAAAAAAAAAAATACGCTTTATTTCAAAAGTGTTCCAACTAAAACAATAAAAAATTCAGGAAGCAAAGAGATTACTCTGTTTTTATGGGAACCAGCACGATAAGAGCAATAACTGTGTTTCCTTGAAAAGTACTGTGTAAAGTCATAAAATTATCCTTTTTGTGATGCAAGGTCGGAGCTCAGATTTTACTTTTGTAAAAAGTGAATTCAGACGCGCACCAGTTTTATTGTTATTTTCCCTTATATGTGAATACATTATTTTGTACTTATTACAAAGCTTAACTATCTGTTAAATGGTTCATTAACACGAATTTATACAAAATACAATTGTACACATATTTTTATAGTACAGTTGGAATAGAGTAGATATATAATATATCAAATGTCTCGCGCTCATGTTACGAGCTTAAAAATTCTAATGCAGTAGCTCTAGTTCTGAACGCAACCCACAATTAAACCACATCAAAAGTGGCATGATGGATGTGAGTAACCTGTAATTAAAAATTATACAGAACAGCAATGAACCTAGCTGGAGTGACGCAAATGGGTAGAAAAGTGAAGGGATTGCCATGCACTTTCCGTGAATTGAGACTTCTGATCTGTGATCTGATCTGATCCCAGATTGGATCTGTCAGCACCGAAAAAATACAAAGAACAAAACAGGACGGTAGAAGCCACAAAGTGTAAAATTACTTCCGCATGAAAATTTACTGAGTGCTTTTTAGACCGCGTACTCTAAAAAAGAGTAGAGGTGTCTATTAGGAAAGTCCGTCCATAAGTCAGGCAAGTTTGGTTTATTTGAAATTTTTGCGACGCCCCCTACCGTCCCCGTCAATTGTAAAAAACAATTTTAATTACACTACAACTTACAAACTATCAGAGTTACACGGAGTACACAGTACTTGTACGACACTGTTATAATTATTTTCACCAAGTTTGGTCTATATCGGACAACTATAGCCTATAGCTCCCATAGGACAAATTGGTCGAAAATGGTACATTTATATGATGACATGTAGTATGAGTTGAGCTATCGTGACTAAATTTAAACATTATGTGTATGGTACCATTATAACTATCTCCACCAAGTTTGATCCAGATCGGATAACTATAGCCTATAGCTCCCATAGGACAAATCGGTCGAAAATGGTACATTTGTATGGAAAAATTCACACTAGAAAGAGTACGGGGTCTTTTACAGTCGGCTCGCTCGACTGTAGCCTTTATTGCTTGTGAAATACCTAATCACGTACATACTTACACATGTGCATACATATGTCCACACGTACATGCATTCGACGTCACGAACATTGTAAAAAGAAGCAACAACAAAAAAGTAACAGGCAGCATCCTACATAATTTTCCAACTCTCAACTGGAGCGCTGGAAGGTCACGTAACATCGTAACACTTCCAGTCTACTCACGCGATGTCAGCCAGTTTTGGCGCCAAAGTTGCTTGCCCAGTGACAAGCGGCTCAGTCGTCCTCGAGTAACGCGCACAGCAACCAAATCCAGAAGAAGCCACAACATTTTATTTGTTCTTAATGTTTATTATTTAAAGTTTATTTCGCTGTCGTTAAAGGTTAAAGGATTACGAGGCCTTGTTTTAAATATACACATATTATTTTTTCTTTTTAATTTACGCGTTTTTCACTTCTTACTTAATACGATTTTATTTATATGTATTTGATGAAATACCTATTGATGACAATTAATGCAATTTCTAGCGAAAGTTTCATTTACTAGTAAGATTTGCTTTGCGTTTTGCTAGTGGTAAAAATTGTAATTTTCTCCATATATGTACATAACTCCAAATTAAACATGTAAGTATTCTCTTAAGTTACAGTGATTCAAAGTAATTGCTCGTAAGATCAATTAAGTGTCGTCAAAATTTACAAGTTATTAAATTATGATTACATTTTTAAACAAAAAAAAAAACAAATTTACATTATTGCTGTGATAAATGACTAATTCGATTGGAAAAAATTTTCAATCCGAATTCAATCACCAATAACTAGTTTCGATCCACTGTGAACATAACTGTAAGCGTAGATAAACAGCTAACTGTGCTAAACAAAAAGACCAATGGAAAATGTAGCAAATTTTTCACTGGAAGTTGTTTCACACTTGTTGCTCTACTGCTTTTCCTCTTTCCACTTCTATTTCTACAGACAATAGGTGTGTTAAGCCGGTTATTTATTCTATTTTCCAACTATTTTTTTTTTACCATGTAATTTGTTTTTGTTAACTGCTTTACCAAGTACATATGTATAAATAAATGCAATGTAATAAATATCACTTCACTAAGTTAAGACAACTACATCTACTACATATGTAGTAAATACATTCACAGTGTTCCCTAAAAGTTACCATACCCCAAATACAGTTTCATAAAATATTGTTAAAAACACCAAAAACATTAGCATTTGTAAATTTTTTTTTAAATTAATAAAAAGAAGTAAGAAATATTCATATTTAAAAACTTGCATTTTAAAATTATCGGTATTGACATTCCTCATATTTCAATATACTTTGGGCAAACTTGGCACTGCCAAGTCCGGACTGAGTGCCACCAAAATTTATGATTTTTACATGCCTGCATAAAAAATTTGTTTTTTTTTTATCATATGTTAAGGTTACTTTAGGAATACTTTGTAATAGTAAAACATATTCAATAAATTTAAAATTATTTTACATTCCAGTGAGAGCACAGAAGAGAATTCAAATAGTAAAAGGCATAGAATAAATAAAAATCTACTCAAGACCACGAAATGACCGATCGATCGTTCGGGTGAGTGAAGCTTCAACCTAAACTCACTATTAAGTTTTTATACAAATTGTGAAGATACCTAAGCTTATAAGAACTAATTTCTTTAAACAATATTTACTTCGTAGAAATTTGTTCCCACTTAAAATATGTATGCTTTACAACTTACTTACTTCATACAGAAGTTGTACACATTTTTATACTCTCTGCGAGTGTATATTGGGTTTGCGCAAATGTATGTAACAGGCAGAAGGAGGCGTGGCAGACCCCATAAAGTTTATATATTCTTGATTAGCGTCACAAGCCGTGTCGATATAGCCATGTCCGTGTGTCTATCTTTCCGTATGAACAAACAGATTTCAGAGATGGTAAGAGCTACAAGTTCAAATTTGGTCTCTATCGACTCGTTATTTAGTCAGTCAATACAAGAACCTTTTTTTTTTCATGCCACGCCCCATTCGCCCACAATCAGCAAAAAACTAGACATACTTTGGAAAAAATAGACGTTTAAAGCAAATATCTCAGTAACTATGGAACTTAGGAATACCAATTTTGGCACGCAGGTTTCTAGAGACAGCATAAATGCATTGCCATTTAAAATTTTGGACTACCACGCCCCCTTTTTCCATAAAAAAAAAACATAAATAAAAAACAAGTAAGAAAAGTACAGTCGAACGAGCCCGACCGTATAATACTCTCTGCTTTTATTCCCAATTATAATGTTAAAATCGGTATCCAGATATTACAATAGATAGTTCTTGTATTAGAACACGTTAAAACAAAAAAAAAGCTAAGCATAATCGAGCATACATGTGTTTGTCTGTATGTACATACAAATTCGTTTGATGTTAATGTATGCACATACATATGTGTGTATGAATACTATTGGTCGGCATGACTAGCGCTGTCTCTCTCGCACTCATTGCTCTCGAATAAAATCTTTGTTGCTTCATTTCTTCCTTGTTTATGGTCGGATTCTTATGAAACTTTCAGAAGAGTTTGACATGATACGTCTTCAAACGAATCATAAATAACAACACTGTACAATAAGAATAAATGCTTTAAAAACGGCATGCAAGTTTGAAATTTTCTTTTATTCCTTGCGGAAAAAAGGGGCGTGGCAGCCCAAAACTTTTGATGCCATTTCATTTATGCGGTTTCTAGGAACACGTGTACCAAAATTGGTATTCCTAAGTGCCATAGTTACTGAGATATTTGCCGAAAACATAGATTTTTTTCGAGGTATGTCTAGTTTTTTGGTCATTGTGGGCGAATGGGGCGTGGCATCGAAAAAAAAAAAAGATTCTTGTATTGACTGACTAAATATCGAGTCGATTGAGACCAAACTCGAACTTGTAGCTCTTACCATCTCTGAAATCTGTTTGTTCATACGGACGGACAGACAGACAGACGGACAGACAGACGGACAGACGGACATGGCTATATCGACTCGGCTTGTGATGCTGATCAAGAATATATATACTTTATGGGGTCTGCCACGCCTCCTTCTGCCTGTTACATACATTTGCACAAACCCAATATTTGACATTATAATTGGGAATAAAAGCAGAGAGTATCATACGGTCGGGCGCATTCGACTGTACTTTACTTACTTGTTTTAAATTTAACTTGTGTATTTTATTTACATATGTAAAACTAATTTCCTTGACTATATATTTGACCTCATTCTGTGCAGCGATGTGTGAGGCTCTTTCCTCTCACAAATCGTTGCAAAAAAGGAATGAATGAACAAATTTGACCCACTGCATAAATAATTATTAGTTTAGCTGATAATCGCATGATAAATAATTAATCTGTATTTTATATCTGTGAATTTTCAGTACTTCCTCTTTCGTAGGAATAAAGTTTCTTGACTTGTATTAGTTAAGTAAATAATAGTTAGTTGTTGTCACTTAGTTGACTAATTTGTAGTAAGTCTATTCTCAAAATTGAGACTAAGTGATTTGTCTAGTATCTTGTTGAGGCTATGTAATAGTTATTTGAACTATTATACTCTCTGCAAGAGTATATTGTGTTTGTGCAAATGTATGTAACAGGCAGAAGGTGGCGTGGCAGACCCCATAAAGTATACATATTCTTGATCAGCATCACAAGCCGAGTCGAAATAGCCATGTCCGTCTCTCCGTATGTCTGTCTGTCCGTATGAACACACAGATTTTAGAGATGGTAAGAGCTACTTGTTCGAGTTTAATTTCTATCGACTCGATATTTAGTCAGTCAATACAAGAATCTTTTTAGACCCCGTACTCTTAAAAAGAGTATAGGGGTCTATTAGGTTTGTCAGAAGCCAAATGTGCGTAACAGGCAGAAGGAAGCTTTTCCGACCCCATAAAGTATATATATTCTTGATCAGCATCAAGAGCCGAGTCGATATAGCCATGTCCGTCTGTCCGTCTGTCCGTCCGTCTGTATGAACACCTGGATCTTTTAAACTACAAAAGCTAGAACCACCAAATTTGTAATAAAAATTCAGTAACTTTCGCGAGCAGATCAAGTTTATTTCAAATCAGTGCCACGCCCCCTACCGCCCCCGCAATAAGCAAAAAACCAAAGACACCTCGAAAAAAATTGATGTTTTCCGCGAATATCTCCGTAAATATGGCACTTACGACCACCAATTTGGGTACGCAGGTTCCTAGGGACAGCATAAATAAAGTGCCATTAAAATTTTTTTGCTGCCACGCGCCCTTTTTCCACAAGAAAAAAAATAAAATGTTCAATTTCGATGCCGTTTTTAAGGCATTTGTCCTCATCGTACAGTGTTGTAACTTAAGATTCGTTTAAAGACAAATTATATCAAACTACCCTGAAAGTTGCATAAAAATCCAACTATAAACAACTGAGCAATTAGGTAACAAAGAAGAGATACCTGTATGTTTATATGTACATTAGCCGCAGTAGTTTGCAAAGAGAGAGTGGTCCGGGTGGGCCACGCGCTTGTTTGTAAACACAAGACCTGCGGTTCGAACCCCGGCACAGACTCAGATATTAAATTTTTTTTTTTAATTTTATAATTTAGCACTATTATATCTTAATGAAAATAATCGGAGCCGTCTCACAAGGAGCGGTTGGTGCAATTAGTAGTGTTGCGGCGTGTTCTGCAACTTGCGTATAAGTTCGCAGGTTCAATTCCCGACAGTGGAATTTATAAATATACTTTTTTAAATTTCAAACAAAAATGTAAATAAAGAATTTTAACTGGTGCAACAGCCAATGGTCTGCGGTTCGAACCCGGCACAGACCCAGAAATTTAATTATTTTTTATTTTTTAAATAATTACATTATTATACATAAATGAAAATAATAAAATTTCTGCCAAATGAATGGTGTGGTGTAACTAGTCGGGTTGCAGCATGTTATGGAACTTGCGTCAGTAAGCGCGGGTTCGAATCTCGTCAGTGACCGAATCAAATTTTTTTTTTTTTTTTTAAATTTAATTTTAAAACTTAAATTTTAAATTACAACCGTATTCAAATATTAATTTCGAATACAAGGAGAGTACGGGGTCTTTTACAGTCGGCGCGCTCGACTGTAGCCTTTCTTACTTGTTTTTTTTTTGATACCACGCAAACTAGACATAGCTCGGAAAAAATAAATGTTTTCTGCGAATATCTCAGTAACTACGGCACTTAGGAATACCAATTTTGGTACGCATATTCCTAAGGACAGCTAAAATACATTACCATTTAAAATTTTTGGCTGCCACGCCCCCTTTTTCCGTAAGAAAAAAAACTTTTCAAACTTGCATGTCGTTTTAAAGGCATTTGTTCTTATCGTACAGTATTGTTATTTATGATTCCTTTGAAGACAAATCATATCAAACTATCCTGAAAGTTGCATAAAAATCCGAGAATAACCAACAGAGCTACCGATTATAAAGTTAATATTTAAGTCAATGCATGATTGCGAGCGCGACAGAAACATACAAGCATATATTCGAACTCTTTTGATGCATGTGTGGCGGCAATAGTATACATACACACATATATACATATATATATGTGCATACATATAAGGTGAAACGAATGTGTATGTGCATACAGACATGTATACATATAACGTCAATTTGTATGTGCATACAGACAAACATATGTATGTTCGATTATAAATTGTCTTTTTTGTTGTAACGTGTTCTAATATAAGAACTATCTATTGTAATATCTGGATACTGATTTTAACAATATAATTGGGAATAAAAGCAGAGAGTATTATACGGTCGGGCTCGTTCGACTGTACTTTTCTCACTTGTTTTTCAAATGTCAATCCTCATGGTCAACCCAGCATTCAGTCATTCAGTCTTTCACTGCCTCTCTCTTTCCTAGCGGGTCCTGTGATGGTAGCGTTGACCATGCATCAACTGCTTATTATGCCAAAATTCAAGGACCACTTTCTTCCTCTGCGTTGCCGCCAACTCCTCTTTGCTCTGACTTTAGCAGCAATCCCACTAATGAATACGGCGTTGGGGGTGGAGTAGGAGGTGGAATAGTAAGTGGAGTAGGAGGTGGAGTAGGAGGTGGCTTACGATATTTTAATGGACTTCCTAGCTACCTGCCGCCCCCTGGGCTGCATCCTCACAAGTACAGCGGTCCCAACCACCTGGAGGTGTGCCAGTATGCTCAAGCGAACGGCAGTGCCTCATGTTACAACCGCAACCGTTACATGCCTTATAGCCACAGTCGAGCATGTGTATCGGCTGCGGACATAACCAGTATTGGACACACGCTGATGAATCAGCCTGTGGTGTCGTTAGGCTTGGCTGGTTATCCTGGGTATCAGCCATCGTTTGCTCCTATTTATCAGCAAACAGCGCTTCTGGCCACGCCCACTGCGTTGCCCTTATCGAGCATGCCTTCTGCCACACCACCTGTGAGTATTACGAGCAACAGTGCGTTGGACTTTGGATACTCCAATGACTTGGTCAGCACAATGGCGCCCAGTGTGGTGCCCATATCCAGCTGCGTCACGTCCTCCCTCTCCAATAACTCCACCCAAACCACCACCGCAAACAATCACAACACCGGCACCAGCAGCTTTGGAGGAGATCACAATGCTGGACATGCTTATGCTAGTGGAGGCGATAGCAACGATGCTGTCACTCTCCAAATCACAAACCTGGATTACTCGCAGGACGAAGCCAGTTTGCGCAACTTTCTCATGAGTCAGTTAAAGCCTATCACACCCGTCCTGTCGCTCAATTTTGAGGGTAGCTCCTATGCAAAGGTCACCGTACCGGATCTCTACGTAAGTACAATAACCTCTCACGAAATAAACAACCAAAAGAACACATTTCATACATTTTCCAAATTATTTGTGTACCCAAAAACTGGTACTAGAAGGTGTGGCAGACCCCAGCAAACAGCCGAGTCCATATATGTAGGTCTATGGACCAATTTGAAATGAAATACTAACTTTGATTTTGTTTTTTGTCTAATCCCATTCAGCATTAGAAAAATGTATAAAAATCGTAGGAACCTTTAGAACAAATCGGTCTTCAGTATGAATCTTTTAGGAAAGCGTTAGGGTCGAACGAATTTATAATATATCTGTTATGGGATGAATCTGACGAAAATCAGAAAACCAATAAAATGTTCATGTATATGTCTTGTGTTTACTAAATGCTTTGTTCAGCTTGATGAAACTTGGGGCAGATCGGTTAACTTCCAGACGTTTTATAGTTTTAGATTTTGTGAAACTTTTTTTTTCTGTGTCTTCTAACCAAAAACAATTAAGAAAGGCTACAGTCACACAAACAACTACCCGGAAGAGGGCGTGGAAAAAATTTGAAATAAACTTGATCTGCGTACATCGTAGACGGACTTGCATTCTAAATTTTGTGTCTGTAGCTCTTGTAGCTTAAAAGATCCAGGTGTTCATACAGACGGACGGACATACAGAGACACGGACATTGCTATATTGACTCGGCTGTTGATGCTGATCAAGAATATATATACTTTATAGAATCGGAAAAGCTTCCTTCTATCTGTTACGCACATTTCGCTTCTGACAAACCTAATAGACACCTCTACTCTTTTTTAGAGTACGGGGCCTAAAAACTGTGAAAAATATTCTAATCATATATTTCTCTTGTTCTATGAAACAGTTTGCCAAGCAGGTGGTGTCAAATTTGCACCGCAAGAAGAACGGACACAAGCGGATGCTGGTCAGCTACACCCGCGACTCGTCCCTCACCGAGATCAATACTTTACGGTGTCAGGTGGCAGGACTCTTAAAGGTCAGTGTGGAGTTTAAAGCGGTTCATCGGATAAGAAATAATGAATATTACTTAAATTTACCCACAGGATGTTCCGTATTATACACTACCGATGTATAAGTTCCGTGAGCTATTCCAGTCGCGGTTTAAGACATCAATCAGTGTCCTGGATTTGTATAAAATGCAGGACATCTGTTCGATCAACTCGGATAATAACGAAGACAAGTTTATCAGCCTGCAACCAGATCTAGTAAACACCCTGGAAAGTTCTCCCCTCATGGAAGGACTCCAGCACAGTGTACCCTACTGTACTGTGCACTTCAAGAGGGAGCAGCATAAAGGGTGGGCAGAACAGGAGATTGAACCGTTGCCCAATGTATGCATGACCATAGCTGAGATCCAACAATTGATATACCCGTTGTTAAAGCATCATCCGGGCGACATTCCCGTGGCCACCCTACTGCACTGCATCGAGGGGCAGTTAAAGGTGCAGATCTCTGCGGATGAGAGCGGAGTTAATCTGGAACATTTGGTCTGTTGTGTCCAAGGCATTCAGATCCAGGTGAACAACTTTGGCATCAAAATCCTTGGCTGGCTGGAATTAAGCAAGGAGCTGCCTAGTCTCAGTGGAGGCACTAGTTTAATCGGCTGCAACGTCAGCCTCAATTATAGTGATCGCCAAAATTCCAACAACAGTGGAGCTAGTACTGGTTACTTCAAGAACTCCGTGGCGGACCCTTTGTTTCAGATCTCTCGCGAGGTGATCGAGCTGGTCAAGATGTCGCCCAAGTCTACGATGAAGTTCAATCGCTTCATACCCGCCTACCACAATCATTTTGGAAAACAGTGTCGAGTCGCAGATTATGGATACACCAAGTTGATCGAGCTCTTCGAAGCGCTGTCCTCGGTGGTCCAGATAATGGGGGATGGCGAGAACCGTCAAATCACACTCACCCATCGCACCCAGATCAGACGTTTCACGTCGGATCTGCTGCGGGTCCTTCGGGCACACGGTAACAGCTCTGTCCTTCTCTCCCAATTGCCAGGGATATTTGCTCAGACCCAGAACCGCATCTTTGATGTGACCGATTATGGGGTCTGTGACATTGTGGATATTCTGGATGGTCTTGTGAACAGCAACATTGTGGTCCTTAACACTGTTCAACAAGGCAAGGACATACTTATATCGATGCCCAAGCGCAAGCAAACCAACGGGGAGCTGGAGAAGATCTCTGTGTTTGCAGGAGAAATGGTTGAGCTCTTCCAGAATGCACTTCAGTACACCATTCTGTTTCAGAAGTTTGTCCGCTCCTATCATTACCACTTCGCCTACCAGTGTCGCCTGAGTGACTATGGCTTTTTTAAGTTGGCCGACCTCATGGATGCTATCCACGGCGTAGTCGAACTGGAGCAGAGTAACGATGAAGATAAGAAAATTATCCTTTCCCCCAAAATAGCCAGACGCATCTTTGCCGAGCAGTGCGAGGACATCATCAGGAACGCCACTGGTAACTCCACCAACTGCATGAAACTGGAGCAGATTCTGACGCTGCACAAGAAAAAGTACGGCTACCAGATTCAGCCACAGACTTTGGGGGTCAAGGACATTGTTAGTGCCATCATCCTGCTGCCCTTTGTGGAAGTTATCCACAAGGAACAGTCCACATGGCTGATCTGTCACAATGACGATATGGAATTCCGACAACTTTGTTATCGTGCTTGCAAGTATCTGCTTCAGCGAGAACTACCACCCACTCCAAAGGTGGAAAGAGACAACAAGCTGGAGCCCTTAAGTCAGACTCAGTTTCTGATCGACTTCAATTCCAAGCACAAGGTCCACCTAACTGATTCAAAGTTGTCTGCTATGCGACATGTCATTGAGGTGTGTTTCCGCCACTAAAAATCCAAAATTTTTTCAAGTCCCACATAGACGATATAAACAGGGAACGCAAGAAACAATTGCTTTGATTATTTAGATCAAAAAATCATTAACTTGCAGATACTTAAAAAAAAGTTTTAGTGCAATTAAAACTCCCATTGTAACTTTGTCTTTTATTTTAATTCGTAATCAGATTGGGCAAAAATGCTATATATGTATGGTAACCATGCAATTCTTGAGTTTAATTTTTGAGCTAAGAATTGAAGTTCCAATAACTTCAAATCATTCAGTTATTTACGAACCAATTGTTAAAAATTGTATGTATTCATTTTCCAGCTTTTAAGCTGAACTGCACTTGTTACTCCCAAACTAAAGCAAATTCTGAGTCCAAATTTAAAATCACACCGCTTGCTGAATTAAAGTATAGCTCTCGACTTCACTCAGACCAATGCTGATTTCCTTTTAACTATCTGCTTTAAAATATGTGTTGACAATAGAAATCTCGTAAATATTTCCTTTAATACCACAGATCTCTTCGGATACGGATCAGCCATGTGTGCGCCTCACAGCGCTCATGCGATTTCTGATTTCTATGGTCCGTCTACTGGAACAGCGACCGAGCATGTATTTGCATGAGCTGAAGACGGCCTTGGACTGTGGACTGAGCACTACATTTGACTTTGGATTTCCTAATCTATACTCGATGATTGTGGCCCACGATGATCTGTTTACCATCAACAAGGGGCCAACCCACGAACGCAGCGAAGTGACTCTAAATGTGAACTGTGAATGTAAGTATTTATTACTAATAAATAGAAAACAATCAATGATCCAATTCATTATATTCTCAAGCCTACATTTTCCAATTAATTATAAAATTAGCGCAAAATACATTTCACTTTTACTCATGGTATACAAATAATTGAATTTTAGCTGTAAAGGTAATAATTTCTAAATTAAATAGAAAATGTCCATTTAACTATGCTTATTTCGAAAACAAATCTAAGTCAGTAGTTCTCATATATACTCCAATTAATTTTGTATTTAACTTTTTAACAATTTTATAAAATTTAAACACTTTAAACTTAAAACTTGCTTTATTTTATATTCTAGTACGAGTCAGTGCTGGGGGAAGTCATCAGCATTTATTTGGCTCCTTAAAACTACCCTACGCTAAGTACAAAAGCCAGCGTCAATCCCGTCCAGGTCTTGGAGACCACAACCGTCCATCTCCTGCTCAATCGCCTCCTCCACACAAGACCCGGGCCATTTCAAATGAATATGCTAGATCAGTGGCCCACTCTGTGGGTAATGCGGCCTTTAAGCCTCAAGTTAAGAGCAACAGCTTCCAGTCCTATCAGGAGCACTTTGCTGCAGTTACTGCTTCGAGTGTTCATGCTTCTGTTCCTGATGTTTCCACAAAATACTCACCTCCTGCGTTAGACAAATGTTCCGTGATGTCATCCACTCTACTTAATACCTCCGAATCCATCACGAGCTGCTGTCATGTCTCTGGATCTGGGTTATGGAGTAGCAGCTACTCTAATAACAAAGAGAATTCGTTGAACAGTTCCCAACACTTTTCGCATAACAGCAGCTTCAAAAATAACAGCAGCAACTCCTTCAGCACATCCTCAGAGCTGAATGCCAGCCTTTGTCTTGGCGACGACGCCTCCAGCACAGCCATAACCGCAGCCACGCCCTATGATAACTCCAGCAAGCTCTGGTATCGCCGCCAGAACAGCTTCGGAAATCGCCAACAGCAGCAACAGAAACAACAGCAGCAGCGGCAACAGCATCAATCGACATTGCTGCAACATCAGAGTTCCTCGGAAGCTGGACGGGGTTTGTTCGAGGCAGATGTGATTTCCACAAGTAAAGTCTATGATCCCCTTAAGTACGAGACTACAACCACTGAAGTGAGCTTCCCTAAAAAAAAATAGTAATATTGAATTGATAAATTATTATGCTCTTTTTTTAGAAACTGCCCTTCTGGATCGATCCTATTTGGAGTAATCAGCTACAGGAGCCAAAACCGAATCTTCTGAACATTCGGTTGCCGGAACTAAAGTCGTTTAACGTATTGCCTATGTTTTTGTCTCCCTACACGATTTCAAAGCAAAAGAATATGAAAAGGCAGATGTTTAATTTTGATAATCACGATCGCAAGATTGTGTAAGGGGACGTAGAGAACGACCTGTAACCTCTTGTTTTAGCAGGGCTCCTAGAGAGTTATAAGTCTGTTACAATTTGATTTCAATTGAGTAAACCTTAGTACTTTAATTAATTTGTTTAGTTGTAAGCACATTTGTTAATGCCAGGCACACATTGTATCTATCTAGAAACGAATATATAATGCGATTAGTTGTTAATTTTTTTAAATTGTTACACGGATTTCACTATCAAACAGAAAAACATCATTTTGTATTTTAGCTTTAGGCAAAAACTTTGTTGAGTCTTAAATAGCGAATTATTGTTTTCAGATACTTGTAGATTTTTCACCACTTGCTTGTTAATGCACATCTCATTGTCGTAATTTTGAGTATTTAATTATTTAATAAATATATACTAAAATTCAGGCGCAACAATCCGGAAGAATGCATTTGCTAGTTCCAAACCAAAGAATGTAGCTGCATTAGCGGGGAAGGCACGCAGTATAACAGGTGTAAATCCTCTTAAATAGACAAAAATTCACATTTAAAACTTATCTATAATCATAAACTCAATGAACCAACCGGTATAACGCAAAGATTCCGTCGTTTTTTAAAAGATCCGCAAACACACCCCTGACCCCGTTGTACCTTCCATCAGGAGCTGAATATTTTGGAGAAAGTATAAAAAAAATGAATGCGAAACATACAAAATTCCAACAAAATTGGCTTACCTGACTGCAGTCGACTCTTGAGGACATCGGCTGGCATACCTCCAATCCAGTAGAATATACCCGCTAGTCCGCCAGCGATAATGGCCGGGATTAGATCCACATTGGGACGATTATATCGACGTTTGTACTCGTCCGTTAGCATCTCGTAGCCCAGAAAGTATAGGCCATTGGCAGGTATATCTGTAAATATTATGCAACTTTGATTCCCCTTGAAATACTCTGGGATTAATGCGTCAGAGTGACACAGTCGCAATTGATTACATCTTTAAAATTAGATAATTGTGTGTCTATATCGATTAAATAATAATTCAGAGCGGCTTTTATACAATCATTATTTCAACATATCTACACGCGAATCACTTCTGTATGAATTTCTGTAATTAAAATCAAAATCGACAATGATTACGCTTAATCCCTTTTATAGCGCAGTGCAATAAAAATGCTACCTAATTGAACGCGAAACTGTCGCAAACTATATAATACATATATTATAATAAGCTTTTCATTTACAAATTATTCAAAGAAGTTCATTAAATTTGTAAAATTGCAAAGATACTGAAACATTTTTATTTACTTATAGCCAGCTAATCGAACAAGTATTCTTATCTAAATAATGCCTATGAGTCAATATTAAAAAACTTGGAAAAGTCGGCAGATTTTGCTTAAATAACAAACTATACTCTCTGCAAGAGTGTATTGGGTTTCTGTAAGAGGCAGAAGGAGGCGTGGCAGACCCCACAAAGTATATATATTGTTGATCAGCGTCACAAGTCGATATAGACATGTCCGTCTGTCTGTGCGTCTGTTCGTGTGAACAAACTGATTTCAGAGATTGTATGGCTTAAAAGTTTGAATTTAGCCAATATCGACTCCATATTTAATCAGTTAATACAAGAATTTTTTTTGATGCCACGCCCATTTCGCCCACAATGAGTCAAAAACTAAATACACCTCGGAAAATAAAAATGTTTTAAGCGAATATCCCAGAAACTATGGCACTTAGAAATTTTGGTACGCAGGTTCCTAGAGACTGCATAAATGCAATTACATCAAAAATTTTGTTCTGTCACGCTTCATTTTCTCACAAGAAATAAAATAATGTATAAACTTCAATGCAGTTTATGGGGCATTTATTCTAATCGTACAATATTTTTGATTCGTTAGAAGACAAATTATATTAAAATATCCTAAAAGTTTCATAAGAATCCGTCCATAAACAAAAATCAAAACACGCAACAAAGTTTATACTTGAGCGCAATGCCAATGCATGAGTACAAGCGAAATAGAAACATACAAACATATGTTCGAATAATTACGTTGCATGTGTGGCGGCAGCGCTGACCGCGGACGCAGTTCGTGAAGCCCAGTAGTAAACAAACATACATATATATGTGCACCAGAGAACTGCAGCGGTAGTGGTTTTATGTACTCGAGTATTACACACAGAATAAGCGGTTGCGATCATACTCATGCAGAAATTGGATAAACCAATTATCGCATATTTTTTTACTCGAGTATTCTTTTTACTTGTACCGAAATGATTGCGATCATTTTTTACTCTAGCCGAAAAGAGTGAGTATCGTCAATACTCTTTTGAAAAGGGTGTCGCTTGTGCACTTCATTTTTTGAAGCGTCAGAAAATGAATATGCGGGCAAATACATATTATGCAAAATACTTGTACTGTGCGTAGTTTGATGATAAAAAGGGTTATTGCGTTAGGTACAAATTAGGTAAAATGCATAAAAGGATGATATTTGGGTTTGTTGAAAACCCGAATGACCAATTTTTCCCCATGTGCACTAGAAAGTTGACCTTTTTAGGTAGAAGGTTCCTTCACGGCAAGTTGCGGCTTTAAATGGAAAAGTATTCGAAAGAATATTTATATATAAAGTATATATATTCTTGATCAGCGTCACAAGCCGAGTCGATATAGCCATGTCCGTCTGTCCGTATGAACACACAGATTTCAGAGATGGTAAGAGCTACAAGTTCGAATTTGGTCTCAATCGATTCGATATTTAGTCAGTCAATACAAGATGCCACGTCCCATTCGCCCACAATGAGTCAAAAACCCGACACACGTCGGAAAAAATCTATGTTTTTGGCGAATATCTCAGTAACTATGGCACTTAGGAACACCAATTTTTGGAAGCAGGTTTCGAGAGACAGCATAAATAGATTTCATTTAAAATTGTGGACTGCCACGCCCCCTTTTTCCGTACCAAATAAAAAACTATTCAAAATTGCATGGCGTTTTAAGGCATTTGTTCTTATCGTACAGTATTGTTATTTATGATTCGTTTGATTCGTTTTTGTTTTAAAGTATTTTAATACAAGAACTATCTATTGTAATATCCGGATACCGATTTTAACAATATAATTGGGAATAGAAGCAGAGAGTATTATACGGTCAGGATCGTTCTATTATTTAAGTTTCCGATTTTTAACCTGTGACCTGTAACCTGTTGCCATCCTCGATTCATATTTGTAAGCCGCGACAAAATTGACAAAGCCAGTTTAAGTTGATATTCGAAAGTCAAGTCAAGTTAAATTAACTCAAGTTAAGTCAAGATTTTTGAAAATTATATGTCTTAAAATGTATAACTATGTAGAAATTGCAGAGCAAATTTCCATGGGTGTTTATTCTGTGGAACCTCGTCGGAAATCTAAAAGCCATATATGGAATGTGCTTTCCGAAATTGTTAAGAACGATGTGGGAAACTCTGGATGGTGTGGTTTTCTGTCGTTCATGTCGAAAAGTTCTGAAATGCACGGTAAATCAGACGTCTAACTTATGCCGACATAAATTTTGCAAAACACAAAAGCAAGAGAACCCCCTTCGGACTGTGTCAGCGGTGGACAAAAAGGAAGCACTTGATGTTCTATCAAAGTGGGTAGTTGAGGACTGTCGCCCATTTTCTGGATGTGGATCTGTATTCAAGTCAATGATCAAGTTTTTCGTGAAAATTGGAGTTACATATGGAGACGTCGTGGACATTGATGACATGCTAAACGATGCCACAACCGTAGCCCGAAAATGTCAATTGTAAGCCTAAGATCAAAAGGCTGTAATCAGCAAGGATTTAAAGGAAGTAGTCAGCAATGGTGGAACATAGGCGACGTTGAATTTGTGGACTGACAACTACGCGAAAAGAAATTTTCTGGGAGTCAAACTTCATTTCCAAAAGGACTTCAAAATGATTAATATTATATTGGGCCTCAAGTCAATGAATTTCCAGAGATCAACTGCTGAGAATGTTTACCAAAAACTCAAATCCGTGTTCATGAAATTCGGCATCCAGAATATAAGCGATGTCAAGTTTGTAAGCGACCGAGGGACGAACATTGTAATGACATTGGAATCTAACTCTCGCTTAAACTGCAGTAGCCACTTATTCGCCAACGTTTTGGACAAGTCATTTGAAGACACTAGAGAATTGGCTGATGTTATCGTGGAGTGCAAAAAAATTGTTAAATTCTTCAAGAAAGCAAATCTGCAGTATAAGCTGAGGACTTCCTTAAAAAATCCATGTCCTACACGTTGAAATTCCAATTATACAATGTTTAAATCCGTTGTAGACGACTGGGTCCAAGTCAACAACATTTTAATAGAAAAGGAGGAATACGAAAGATTGCTGCGGATCAACATTAACACTCTACAGGTGATAGTTGACCTCTGCAAAAATTTTGAAATAATTTATAAAGAACTGCAGACATGCAGTTCAGCCTCGCTATGCTTTGTGTTGCCATCCATACACAAGATTGAAAGCATATGTACATTGTACACCGAGGAGTAACGCCATTGAAGCTGTTTCAAACTTAAAGGCTAGCATTGATCGAAATGTTAAAAATATATCTGAAAAGGGGGAAATATGACATGGTCAACAGCCCGTCAACCGTTGCCACAACGCCAGATCAAAAGAAAATTTTTTCCCAACTTTGTTAAGGTACGCAAAGGCTGAAAAGGAATCACCTTGGGAGGAGATTGAGAATGCATATGCCTCCTTATCAAAACTTGCATTACAAATTCATTCGGTCCCTGCAAGTAGTGCAGTCGCCGAAAGCTCTAGACAGCTTACTATGTTTACATTCTATTTATAGAAACACAAATGTTAAAAATTAAGTATATAATTAAGTTTGATATCTTTCATATTTCTTTCATATATTAATATTTTTATACTCTCTGCAAGAGTATATTGGGTTTGTGCAAATGTATGTAACAGGCAGAAGGAGGCGTGGCAGACCCCATAAAGTATATATATTCTTGATCAGCATCACAAGCCGAGTCGATATAGCCATGTCCGTCTGTCCGTCTGTCTGTCTGTCCGTCTGTCCGTATGAACACACAGATTTCAGAGATGGTAAGAGCTACAAGTTCGAGTTTGGTCTCAATCGACTCGATATTTAGTCAGTCAATACAAGAATCTTTTTTTTTTTCGATGCCACACCCCATTCGCCCACAATGAGCAAAAATCTAGACATATCTCGGAAAAAATAGATGTTTAAAGCGAATATCTCAGTAACTACGGCACTTAGGAATACCAAGTTTGGAACACATGTTCCTAAGGACAGCATAATTACACTACCATTTAAAATTTTTGGCTGCCACGCCCCCTTATGCCTTAAGAAAAAAATACAATTTTCAAATTTGCATGCCGTTTTAAAGGCATTTGTTCTTATCGTAGAGTATTGTTATTTATGATTCCTTTGAAGACAAATTATTTGAAACTATGCTGAAAGTTGCATAAAAATCCAACAATAAACAAGAAAGAAAAGTACAGTCGAACGAGCCCGACCGTATAATACTCTCTGCTTTTATTCCCAATTATAATGTTAAAATCGGTATCCAGATATTACAATAGATAGTTCTTGTATTAGAACACGTTAAAACAAAAAAAAAGCTAAGCATAATCGAGCATACATGTGTTTGTCTGTATGTACATACAAATTCGTTTGATGTTAATGTATGCACATACATATGTGTGTATGAATACTATTGGTCGGCATGACTAGCGCTGTCTCTCTCGCACTCATTGCTCTCGAATAAAATCTTTGTTGCTTCATTTCTTCCTTGTTTATGGTCGGATTCTTATGAAACTTTCAGAAGAGTTTGACATGATACGTCTTCAAACGAATCATAAATAACAACACTGTACAATAAGAATAAATGCTTTAAAAACGGCATGCAAGTTTGAAATTTTCTTTTATTCCTTGCGGAAAAAAGGGGCGTGGCAGCCCAAAACTTTTGATGCCATTTCATTTATGCGGTTTCTAGGAACACGTGTACCAAAATTGGTATTCCTAAGTGCCATAGTTACTGAGATATTTGCCGAAAACATAGATTTTTTTCGAGGTATGTCTAGTTTTTTGGTCATTGTGGGCGAATGGGGCGTGGCATCGAAAAAAAAAAAGATTCTTGTATTGACTGACTAAATATCGAGTCGATTGAGACCAAACTCGAACTTGTAGCTCTTACCATCTCTGAAATCTGTTTGTTCATACGGACGGACAGACAGACAGACAGACGGACAGACGGACAGACAGACGGACAGACGGACATGGCTATATCGACTCGGCTTGTGATGCTGATCAAGAATATATATACTTTATGGGGTCTGCCACGCCTCCTTCTGCCTGTTACATACATTTGCACAAACCCAATATACTCTTGCAGAGAGTATTAAAATTTTTATTTCTGAGTCTGTGCCGGGGTTCGAACCGCAGGTCTTGTGTTTACATACAAGTGCGTGGCCCACCCGGACCACGCTCTCTTTGCAAACTAGTGCGGCTAATGTACAAGAAAGAAAAGTACAGTCCAAATCGCCCGACTGTATAATACTCTCTGCTTTTATTCCCAATTATAATGTTAAAATCGGTATCCAGATATTACAATAGATAGTTCTTGTATTAGAACACGTTAAAACAAAAAACAAGAAAGAAAAGTACAGTCGAACACGCCCGACCGTATAATACTCTCTGCGTTTATTCCCAATTATAATACTTAAATCGGTATTCAGACATTACAATAGATAGTTCTTGTATTAGAATACGTTAAAACAAAAAAAAGATAAGCATAATCAAGCATACATGTGTTTGTCTGTATGTACATACAAATTCGTTTGACGTTAAATGTATGCACATACATATGTGTGTATGAATACTATTGGTCGGCACGACTAGCGCTGTCTCTCTCGCGCTCATTGCTTTAGAATAAAATCTTTGTTGCTGCATTGCTTTCTTGTTTATGGTCGGATTCTTATGAAACTTTCTGGAGAGTTTGACATGATACGTCTTCAAACGAATCATAAATAACAACACTGTACGATAAGAATAAATGCTTTAAAAACGGCATGCAAGTTTGAAATTTACTTTTATTTCTTGCGGAAAAAGGGGGCGTGGCAGCCCAAAACTTTTGATGTCATTGGATTTATGCGGCCTTTAGGAACACGTGTACCAAAATTGGTATTCCTAAGTGCCATAGTTACTGAGATATTAACCGAAAACATCTATTTTTTCCGAGGTATGTCTAGTTTTTTGCTCATTGTGGGCGAATGGGGCGTGGCATCGAAAAAAAAAAAGATTCTTGTATTGACTGACTAAATATCGAGTCGATAGAGACCAAATTCGAACTTGTAGCTCTTACCATCTCTGAAATCTGTGTGTTCATACGGACGGACAGACGGACAGACGGTCAGACGGACAGACGGTCAGACGGACAGACGGACAGACGGACATGGCTATATCGACTCGGCTTGTGATTCTGATCAAGAATATATATACTTTATGGGGTCTGCCACGCCTCCTTCTGCCTGTTACATACATTTGCACAAACCCAATATACTCTTGCAGAGAGTATAAAAAGCTAAGCATAATCGAGCATACATGTGTTTGTCTGTATGTACATACAAATTCGTTTGATGTTAATGTATGCACATACATATGTGTGTATGAATACTATTGGTCGGCATGACTAGCGCTGTCTCTCTCGCACTCATTGCTCTCGAATAAAATCTTTGTTGCTTCATTTCTTCCTTGTTTATGGTCGGATTCTTATGAAACTTTCAGAAGAGTTTGACATGATACGTCTTCAAACGAATCATAAATAACAACACTGTACAATAAGAATAAATGCTTTAAAAACGGCATGCAAGTTTGAAATTTTCTTTTATTCCTTGCGGAAAAAAGGGGCGTGGCAACCCAAAACTTTTGATGCCATTTCATTTATGCGGTTTCTAGGAACACGTGTACCAAAATTGGTATTCCTAAGTGCCATAGTTACTGAGATATTTGCCGAAAACATAGATTTTTTTCGAGGTATGTCTAGTTTTTTGGTCATTGTGGGCGAATGGGGCGTGGCATCGAAAAAAAAAAAGATTCTTGTATTGACTGACTAAATATCGAGTCGATTGAGACCAAACTCGAACTTGTAGCTCTTACCATCTCTGAAATCTGTTTGTTCATACGGACGGACAGACAGACAGACAGACGGACAGACGGACAGACAGACGGACAGACGGACATGGCTATATCGACTCGGCTTGTGATGCTGATCAAGAATATATATACTTTATGGGGTCTGCCACGCCTCCTTCTGCCTGTTACATACATTTGCACAAACCCAATATACTCTTGCAGAGAGTATAACAACAGAGCTACCGATTATAAAGTTAATATTTAAGTCAATGCATGAGTGCGAGCGCGGCAGAAACATATATACTCACATATATACATGTATATGTGTATACATATAACGTCAATTTGTATGTGCATACAGACAAACATATGTATGTTCGATTATAAATTGTCTTTTTTGTTGTAACGTGTTCTAACACAAGAACTATCTATTGTAATATCCGGATACTGATTTTGACATTATAATATAATTGGGAACAAAAGCAAAGAGTATTATACGGTCGGGCTGGTTCGACTGTACTTTTCTTACTTGTTTACTTATACATTTCAAATTCAATTTGTATACTCTCTGCAAGAGTATATTGGGTTTGTGCAAACAATGTAACAAACAGAAGGAGGCGTGGCAGACCCCATAAAGTATATATATTCTTGATCAGCATCACAAGCCGAGTCGATATAGCCATGTCCGTCTGTCTGTCCGTCTGTCTGTCCGTCCGTATGAACAAACAGATTTTAGAGATGGTAAGAGCTACAAATTCGTTTGGTCTCTATCGACTCGATATTTAGTCAGTCAATACAAGAATCTTTTTTTTTTTTTATGCCACGCCCCATTCGCCCACAAAGAGCAAAAAACTGGGCACACCTCGAAAAAAATAGATGTTAAAGCGAATATCTCAGTAACTACGGCACTTAGGAATACCAATTTTGGTACGCATATTCCTAAAGACAGCATAAATACATTGCCACTTAAGATTTTGGACTGCCACGCCCCCTTTTTCCGTAAGAAAAAAAAAACTTTTTAAACTTGCATGCCGTTTCTTCTTATCGTACAGTATTGTTATTTATGATTCCTTTGAAGACAAATCATATCAAACTATCCTGAAAGTTGCATAAAAATCCAACAACAAACAAAAGATCTACCGATTATAAAGTTAATATTTAGGTCGATGCACAAGTGCGAGCGCGACAGAAACATACAAGCATATACTCGAACTTTTTTAATGCATGTGTGCATACATATAACGTCAAACGAATTTGTATGTGCATAAACACAAACATATGTATGTTCGATTATAAATTGTCATTTTTTTGTAACGTGTTCTAATACAAGAACTATCTTTTGTAATATCCGGATACTGATTTTAACATTATAATTGGGAATAGAAGCAGAGAGTATTATACGGTCGGGCGCGTTCGACTGTACTTTTTTTACTTGTTTTTTTATATTTTATATATATTTTTTTTATATGTAAATGAAAATAATCGGGTTGATGTCAAATGTATGGAATGGCGCAACTAGTAGGGTTGCAGCATGTTCTGGAACCCGAGGTTCGATTCCCATCAGTGACTTGATATAACATTTTTTTTAAATTTAATTTTAAAACATAAATTTTAAATTACAATCGTATTCAAATATTAATTTCGAATACAAGGAGAGTACGGGGTCTTTTACTGTCGGCGCGCTCGACTGTAGCCTTTCTTACATGTTTTTATAGAGGTTTGCGGTGATCATTCTCCACGACGAACCGCTTAAATAAAATTAAAACAGTAAAAAAATCATGCAAGATAAATGTACTCTGGTGTACTTGAACGAAGCCGATTAAAAAAAATTTTGTTTTACTAAAAAAAATGGTTCAAATGGGTCAAATTTTTCAAAAAACAAAATTTTGAAAAAAATTCAAATACTTTTCCAAAAAAGTCGATCGTTCAAGTACACGAGATTTTCAATACGAATACTAGAAAAAAAATGTGGAAAATCGGTTGACAAGTTTTTGTGTTATCGTGATCACCGTAACAGTACTTTTGAAAAAAAGTCATTCCGAGATAATCGCATTCAAAGTTGTGTTTGGATATTAGCCGCGCACCAAATTCCATTAGAAAAACGGCTGTAACTTGAAAACTACTGGTCCGATCAAGATGAAATTTTGCACAGTTATTATCAAATGTATATACTTTCAGAACATGCACAAAAAATTTTGCGACGCCCAACTTTGTATATAACCCCTTAAGCCTTGGCGAAAAATTTCTTCGGTGAATCGAAAAAATTAGATTAAAATGAAATTTGTATGTGAACTTGCATGAGTGAAACAGAATAAGAAAGAAAAATGAATTGTTTTCCCATTCGGTGTGATGTGTAATCCGAGGAAATATTTTTCTCCTCTCGCTTCGTAAATTTTTTTTTTAGAATTGTATCTCCATAAAAAAAATAAGAAAAACTTGTGCGCATAGTTAAACAGAGAAAAGGGATTGTGTAAATAAGAATGTGTACCCACCTTCCAGTTGCGAAGGGGGCGGGGTTCGACTCCCCATCACAGCCCAAGATAAGAAATTAAAAATGTGAAAAAGCCGACGGCAAGTTTAGTGGGCAATGCACTTGTGATGTGTAATGTCGGGGTTCGACTCCCTGTCGTGAGGATTTTTCCCAATTAAAAAAAAAATTAAAGTTTTGATATAAAACCAAGCAGCAAAGGCCAGTGAATAAGTTGACAGATAAAAAATATTGGTGGGCAGTAAGTGCCAGGGGTCCGACTCCTCTCTGCTCAACTGGTCCAATTAATTATAAGAAGATGGCAGCCTCCCCCTGCAAGTGTCATACAAAGAAGAGTGTGTAGAAAAGGTGCGAATACAAGTGCGGTATGTGTATAAAAGAAGCGTAGCAGAAAGCAGTTTCGTTGGAAAGGCCTGGCGATCAAAAATAAAGAAAAATAAAAAGAAAAGATTTTCCTCTTTCTCCCCCTAAATATCGCCTTCGGCTGCCCAACGGTTCGTGGAGTCACCCTTACCCAAGTAGGCTGTAAAAGGCTAAAAAGGATTCTAAGGGCCTCCCGTTTGGCACAAGGAAAAAATCGACTTAAAGTTATACACGAAACCTCGTATTACGCGCTGCACACACGAATACAAATAAAAAACAAAGTATAAAAAAAAAGGATTAAGAAACGAACATGACGCACTTCGGTTTCTTACATATTTACTAATGTGAATTTATATCTCCTACAGTTTGTAAAAGAAACACTACCCGACACCCGTACAACAAAACACAACACAAGCGAAAGAATCAAGTCAAAGTGGGTAAGTGATGCGTTGTCCTTCTTCTTTGGCTACTTATTTCTTTAAAAAGAAAAAAACACATAATAATAACAATTACTTTTATACAATACTGTGGAAAGTTTTTTTTAAAAAAACAAGTAAGAAAGGCTACAGTCGAGCGCGCCGACTGTAAAAGACCCCGTACTCTCCTTGTATTCGAAATTAATATTTGAATACGGCTGTAATTTAAAATTTAAGTTTTAAAATTTAATTTTAGAAAAAAATTTGAATCAGTCACTGATGGTATACGAACCCGCGCTTACTGACGCAAGTTCCATACCATGCTGCAACCCTACTAGTTACACCACACCATTCATTTGGCAGAGATTTGATTATTTTCATTTATATATAATAATGTAGTTATTTTAAAAATAAAAAAATAATTAAATTTTTGGGTCTGTGCCGGGTTCGAACAGCAGACCATTGGCTGTTGCACCAGTTAAAATTCTTCATTTACATTTTTGTTTGAAATTTAAAAAAGTATATTAATAAACTCCACTGTCGGGACTTAACCCTGCGCAAGATGCATAACGCGCCGCAACCCTATCAGTCGCACCACGCCCCACATTAGATAGAGATCCGATTATTTTCATTTACATATAATAATTTTATTATATATCAAGCATAAAAAAAAAATTTAATTTCTGAGTCTGTGCCGGGCTCGAACCGCAGACCATTGGTTTAGAAACAAACGACTTACCCACAACCCAACCCTGTTGCACCAGTTAATATTGTATATTTACATTTTTTTTTGAAATTTAAAAAAGTATATTAGAAAATTTTACTGTCGGGAATTGAACCTGCGAACTTATACTCAACTTATGCAGAACACGCCGCAACACTATCAATTGCACCACCACCTCCTTGTGAGACGGCTCCGATTATTTTCATTAAGATATAATAGTGCTAAATTAAAATTAAAAAAAAAAAAAAAACTTTAATTTCTGAGTCCGTGCCGGGGTTCGAACCGCAGGTCTGGTGTTTACAAACAAGTGCGTGGCCCACCCGGACCACGCTCTCTTTGCAAAGTGCTGCGGCTAATGTATATATAAGCATAGTGTTATTTCTTTTCTTTTAACCACGTGCATTCACAACGCGCTTCAATTGATAATTTGTTACCTAATTGCTCAGTTGTTTATAGTTGGATTTTTATGCAACTTTCAGGGTAGTTAAATATGATTTGTCTTACAACAAATTTGGAATTACAATACTGTACTATATTAGCAAATGCTTGAAAAACGACATGTAAGTTTTGAAAAGTTGTTTAGTTCGTGTGGGAAAAGGGGGCGTGGCAGACCAAAATTTTTAATGACGTTGCAATTGTGCTGTTTCTAGGAACCTGTGTACCAGAATTGGTGTTCCTAAGTGCTATAGTTACGGAGATATTCGCCGAAAACATCAATTTTTTCCGAGGTGTGTCTAGTTTTTTGCTTATTGCGGGGGCGGTGGGGGGCGTGGCCATGATTTGAAATAAACTTGATCTGCTCGAGAAAGTTACGGAATTTTTGTTACAAATTTGGTGTCTCTAGCTCTTATAGTCTCTGAGATCCAGGTGTTCATACGGACGGACGGACAGACAGACAGACGGACAGACGGACATTGCTATATCGACTCGGCTGTTGATACGATACGGACATGGCTATATCGACTCGGCTGTTGATGCTGATCAAGAATATATATACTTTACAAACATCGTGACAAAAACTATATACCCTCTGCAAGGGTATAAAAACTTAAATATTTCTACAAATAAACTCGTATACCCGTACCTTTTTCCACCTATAACTAGTTTTTTCCTATATCTAACCTCTCAAGTGAATAAATAAAAATAAATTAACTTACTACTTTCACGTATAACTAAACTTTTGTACACGAATTCACTTGTTGGGGAAAGAGAGAAAGAAAGGAAAAAATGTCTTTGTCAGATCAGGAGTTATCAGCCATGAAGGAGTCCATGGAAAGGTTTGAAGTGTTCCTGTTGACCAATCAGAATAGCGCTCAGAAAGAGGAATTAAAGCATGTATTAGCTAAAATCAATTCCTTAGAAAGAGAGCTCGCTAGGGAAAGAGAGGCTCGTAACCCAGTGGTGGAAGAGCCAAGAGTCTTCGCTCGCCCTCGCTCGGTCTTTGATCTGGCCGAATGCGGCAAGATCCCTGACTGTGTTAAGGACTTGCAAGTCTTCGAGGGAAATTCTTCGGAATACGAGTCCTGGGTCAATAGTTTTGATAGTATTCTAACCGACCACGAAATGATAAGGGACAAGCCCCAGTATAGAGAAGTTATAACTTACATTAGGCAAAAAATTAGAGGTCAAGCAGATGTGGCTTTGATTTCTTACGGCGTGCCGTACGAGAACTGGCTTAAAATGAAGAATATCTTAGGCTTGCATTATGCGGACAAACGCGACTTGAGTACACTAGAGCTCCAGTTGGGCAAAATGCTCCAAGGAACAATGAGTGTCGACGTCTTTTTTAATAAGGTCAATAGTCACTTTTCCTTGATAATGGGAAAATTGAGAAACGGGCCATATTCCACTGAAGTTGCCTCCGCTTCATGGACATTTATTGAAACAAGAAAGAAAAGTACAGTCGAACACTCCCGACCGTATAATACTCTCTGCTTTTATTCCCAATTACAATGCTTAAATCGGTATCCAGATATTACAATAGATAGTTCTTGTATTAGAACTCGTTAAAACAAAAAAAAAAGCTAAGCTTAATCGAACATACATATGTTTGTCTGTATGTACATACAAATTCGTTTGACGTTAAATGTATGCACATACACATGTGTCTATGAATACTATTGGTCGGCACGACTAGCGCTGTCTCTCTCTTGCACTCATTGTTCTCGAATAAAATCTTTGTTGCTTCATTTCTTTCTTGTTTATGGTCGGATTCTTATGAAAGAAGAGTTTGACATGATACGTCTTAAAACGATTCATAAATAACAATACTGTACGATAAGAATAAATGCTTTAAAAACGGCATGCAAGTTTGAAATTTTCTTTTATTTCTTGCGGAAAAAGGGGGCGTGGCAGCCCAAAACTTTTGATGTCATTGCATTAATGCGGTCTCTAAAAACACGTATACCAAAATTGGTATTCCTAGGTGCCATAGTTACTGAGATATTCGCCGAAAACATAGATTTTTTCCGAGGTGTGACGGGTTTTTTACTCATTGTGGGCGAATGGGGCGTGGCATCGAAAAAAAAAAGATTCTTGTATTGACTGACTAAATATCGAGTCGATTGAGACCAAACTCGAACTTGTAGCTCTTACCATCTCTGAAATCTGTGTGTTCATACGGACAGACAGACAGACAGACAGACAGACAGACGGACAGACGGACAGACGGACATGGCTATATCGACTCGGCTTGTGATGCTGATCAAGAATATATATACTTTATGGGGTCTGCCACGCCTCCTTCTGCCTGTTACATACATTTGCACAAACCCAATATACTCTTGCAGAGAGTATAAAAATACTTAATTTATAAGGAATAAAAATGCAGTATCTTGATAAAATTGACATTAAAAATAATCAAATTATGCAAACAATTTCATTATTTTTATTATCGTATGCAATAACAGAATAATTATAACGCTGTTTAGGTCACCAAGATCACTTATAGCTGCTTATTGCTAGATCTAACTACTAAATAGCTTAACAGACAGCACTGATGTGTTGTCTGTTTTGCTTAGCGGCCGCCAAAAGTAACGACTTTTTCGCTACTCTCAATCCTTCATGCGTTTGTATGTGTGAGAGGCAATGCATAGAATCGATGCAGTAGAACAAAACAATAACAACAAAAACGAGAGAGAGCGAAATGAGAATATTTCTCTTTTAATTGTTTTTGTCTTCTTCGCCAATGTTATTGTTTTGATCTGTGTGATAATCAGCTGTGTCATATGATTTGTTGGTATTCTTTAAATTGGAAGTAGCCAATACACAATAATGCAATAAAATAAATTCGTTATTTTCACTACTAAACTTTATTCAATGTTTCAGCATTAGGTGAAGTAAAGGGCGAAGGTCATATATATATATGTAATTTATATGTTTATGTCAACTAATATACAGATACAAATAATTATATTGTATATATATATATATATATATATATTTACATATGCATATGTACATACATATGTATGTAGCGCGGCCTTCAAAAATAACTTTTTTCGGTACTCCTAACTACTTGTCTCTCTCAATCCTGCATGTGTAAGTGGCACTGCAATGAAACAAAACAATAGAACAAAAACAACAAAAACGAGAGAGAGCGAAATGAGAGTATTTCGCTTCTAATTGTTTTTGTCTTCTTCGCCAATATTATTGTTTTGATCTGAGTGATAATCAGCTGTGCAATATAATATGTTGATATTCTTCGAATTAGGAGAAGTCAAAACAAAGGGGTAGTAACAAAACAAAACAAAATTCGGTGTATTTACTTTTGAACTTTATTTAATGCATGTTAAAGCATGAGATAAAGTATATGGAAAATGTTATAAGCGCAATTACTTGACAAGGATATATGTACATTCATATACATACCTACATATCAAGTAATTGCGTTTATAATTTTACAATATATATATATATTGTATTGTACATATGTAAGTATTACATACGTAGTACGTATTACTTACACACATACATACATATGTACGTATATTTGCGTATGCATGCATACAAAAACGTTCGATCACATGTTGTTTAGCGGCCGCCAAAAGTAACGACTTTTCGCTATTCCTAATTAGTTGTCTCTCTCAATCCTTCATGCATTTGCATATGTGAGAGGCAATGCATAGAAACGAAGCAATGGAACAATAACAAAACCAACAATATCCATAGAGAGAGAGAGAGAGTGAGCGAACTAAGAATATGTTTCTTTTGACTGTTTTTGTCTTCTTCGCCAATGTTATTGTTTTGATCTGGTTGATAATCAGCTGATAAATATGATTTGTTTGTGTTCTTCATATTAGAAGTAGCCAAAACTAAGAGGCAATAGCAGAATAAAACAAAATTCGTTATTTTCACTTTGAAACTTTATTGAATTGTTTTGCATGTAAAAGCATTAGATGAAGTAAAGGGCGAAGGTCATTAACGCAATTGCGTACATATATATATATATATGTGTACATACAAATGTATGGACATATTTACATATTATGAATTACTTAAGTACACACATATGTACGTACATTTGCGTATGCACATATACAGGCGCAGTTCGATCATATGTGTGTGTATGTTTCTCTCGCTCTTATGCATTGCCAATGCGTTTAATTACCAATATCCAAATGTTAATTGCATTTTTGTTTACAGTCGGATTTTTATGCAACTTTCAGGATAGTTTAATATATTTTGTCTCCAAACGAATCATAAATAACAATACTGCTCGATAAGAACAAATGCCTTAAATACAGCATGCAAGTTTGGAAAGTTTTTTTATTTCTTACGGAAAAAGGGGGCGTGGCAGTCCAAAGTTTTAAATGACAATGTATTTATGCTGCCTCTAAGAACCTGTGTGCCAAAATTGGTATTCCTAAGTGCCATAGTTACGGAGATATTCGCTTAAAACATAGATTTTTTCCGAGGTATGTCCAGCTTTTTGTTCATTGTGGGCGAATAGGGCGTGGCATCGAAAAAAAAAAAGATTCTTGTATTGACTGACTAAATATCGAGTCGATAGAGACCAAATTCGAACTTGTAGCTCTTACCATCTCCGAAATCTGTTTGTTCATACGGACAGACAGACGGACAGACAGACAGACGGACAGACGGACAGACGGACATGGCTATATCGACTCGGCTTGTGACGCTGATCAAGAATATATATACTTTATGGGGTCTGCCACGCCTCCTTCTGCCTGTTACATACATTTGCACAAACCCAATATACTCTTGCAGAGAGTATAAAAAAGCATTGGATGTTTTTATGAGCGGCTTGAACGGAGATTTGCCCAGATTTCTTATGCTGCATAGGCCAAAAAGCCTCCCTGAAGCATACACAATCTGTAATGAGTTGCAGAATGTGTGTATAAGAGCGGGTCCTGCGTTCACACCTAGAAACGTTTCATCCTTCTCAGGAAACTTGCGTTCGATAGGTTCGGCACCGAACACTTCGCGCCCTTCTCTCGGTTCTAACGATCATAATTACACGGCTTCGCAACAAGGTTTCGTTAATCATAACACAACCCCACGACCATCGTTCACTCCGAGGTACAGAGTACAATCTAACAGACCGGCTCTAAAAATGGAATCTAACCAGTCGGGCCAATCGCAGAGGTCAAACACTTCTTCGTTAGAAAGTTTTAAGAGAGCCCAGAGTGGAGGCCCCAATCCGTTCCGTAAAGCCCAAAGGCTTTACCATTTGGAGGCTCCGCATGATTCATCGCGGATGACCAGTGGGAATGGAATCCCGGAAGGAGGTGAATACGGTCATGCTGATTCCTCAAGTATAACTAATGATCATGAGAATGACGCCGGGTTGGTCGTATACTCGTCACCAGAGGATGAGTCGAGCCAGACCGGAGAAGAGTTAGCACAACTAGATGAGGGACAGGTAAATTTTATGACGAACGCCTCTCTAGCGTACCATATATAGAATACGGTACGGGAGATGGGGCGAAGCTCCAGTTTCTGATTGATACTGGAGCAAACAAGAACTTATTTTGCCCCAAGGTGGCCGCAGGTTGCATCAATACTCCAAAACCGTTTTTGGTGCAATCCGCCGGCGGAAGCATTGTAAGAAAGCAACAGTTGACGGGTCTATTTTTTTGAATCAGTAGGCAATAGGACTCCTCTCACCTGCTACGTACTCTCGGGGTTGGACTCATTTCATGGGATCATTGGAGATGATACATTGAAGGAGTTAAACGCGGTGATTGATAGGAGACATGATCTTCTCACAATTAAACCGGGAGTAAAGATCCCTTTATTTGCTAAAAAATCAAAGTCCTTACATTTGTTACTCGAAGGCGCTCACCCCGAGGAGATCCGGAAAGCGCTCGATCTTCTGATTAACGAGTTCGTAGATATTTTCCAACCTCTTGTCCCTGGCAGAGCCGTTAAAACGGCAGTACGAACCGAAATTCGCACGACAACTCAAGAACATGCGGGAAGAGGTGGAGCGACAGGGTGCTGAGTTGGAGAGCGAATTATGCCATAATTCAGCGCATGATCGACGATGTGCTCAGGCCATATATAGGGAAAATATGCTACGTTTATGTAGACGACGTAATCGTCTTCAGCGATAGCTACGAAAATCACTGGAGTCATTTACGAAGTATCTTCGAAACGCTCCGTGAAGTCGACCTAAGGGTCAACCTTGAGAAGACAAATTTTTTGTCTACGCAGGTTGAGTTCCTAGGATATATTGTGGCGGCCGATGGCAAACGGCCGGATTCAAAAAAGGTCGAAGCTATCAAAAAGCTTGGACCGCCTTCTAATGTGAAGAAATTGAAAAGCTTTCTAGGTATGACTTGTTACTACAGGAAGTTCATACAAGACTAGGCAAAGGTCGAAAAACATCTCACGAATTTGACGAGAGGAGAAGGCGCAGGGATAAGAGTTTCCCAGTCGAAAAAGGTGCCTATTGTGCTCGATAGTCCAAGTCTAAAAGCGTTTGAAGAATTAAAAACTCTTCTGTCATCCTCTGAGGTGTTAGCTTTTCCCGGCTTTTGTAAGCCCTTTCACTTGACCACTGACGCGTCCGAATATGCACAGGGCGCGGTGTTGTCTCAGATTCAAGATGGCTACTTATTTCTTTAAAAAGAAAAAAACACATAATAATAACAATTACTTTTATACAATACTGTGGAAAGTTTTTTTTAAAAAAACAAGTAAGAAAGGCTACAGTCGAGCGCGCCGACTGTAAAAGACCCCGTAATCTCCTTGTATTCGAAATTAATATTTGAATACGGCTGTAATTTAAAATTTAAGTTTTAAAATTAAATTTTAGAAAAAAATTTGAATCAGTCACTGATGGGATACGAACCCGCGCTTACTGACGCAAGTTCCATACCATGCTGCAACCCTACTAGTTACACCACACCATTCATTTGGCAGAGATTTGATTATTTTCATTTATATATAATAATGTAGTTATTTTAAAAATAAAAAAATAATTAAATTTTTGGGTCTGTGCCGGTTCCAAACAGCAGACCATTGGCTGTTGCACCAGTTAAAATTCTTCATTTACATTTTTGTTTGAAATTTAAAAAAGTATATTAATAAACTCCACTGTCGGGACTTGAACCTGCGCAAGATGCATAACGCGCCGCAACCCTATCAGTCGCACCACGCCCCACATTAGATAGAGATCCGATTATTTTCATTTACATATGATAATTTTATTATATATCAAGCATAAAAAAAACAAATAAGAAAGGCTACAGTCGAGCGCGCCGACTGTAAAAGACCCCGTACTCTCCTTGTATTCGAAATTAATATTTGAATACGGCTGTAATTTAAAATTTAAGTTTTAAAATTAAATTTTAGAAAAAAATTTGAATCAGTCACTGATGGTATACGAACCCGCGCTTACTGACGCAAGTTCCATACCATGCTGCAACCCTACTAGTTACACCACACCATTCATTTGGCAGAGATTTGATTATTTTCATTTATATATAATAATGTAGTTATTTTAAAAATAAAAAAATAATTAAATTTTTGGGTCTGTGCCGGGTTCGAACAGCAGACCATTGGCTGTTGCACCAGTTAAAATTCTTCATTTACATTTTTGTTTGAAATTTAAAAAAGTATATTAATAAACTCCACTGTCGGGACTTGAACCTGCGCAAGATACATAACGCGCCGCAACCCTATCAGTCGCACCACGCCCCACATTAGATAGAGATCCGATTATTTTTATTTACATATAATAATTTTATTATATATCAAGCATAAAAAAAAATTTAATTTCTGAGCCTGTGCCGGGCTCGAACCGCAGACCATTGGTTTAGAAACAAACGACTTACCCACAACCCAACCCTGTTGCATCAGTTAATATTGTATATTTACATTTTTTTTTGAAATTTAAAAAAGTATATTAGAAAATTTTACTGTCGGGAATTGAACCTGCGAACTTATACTCAACTTATACAGAACACGCCGCAACACTATCAATTGCACCACCACCTCCTTGTGAGACGGCTCCGATTATTTTCATTAAGATATAATAGTGCTAAATTAAAATTAAAAAAAAAAAAAAAAAACTTTAATTTCTGAGTCCGTGCCGGGGTTCGAACCGCAGGTCTGGTGTTTACAAACAAGTGCGTGGCCCACCCGGACCACGCTCTCTTTGCAAAGTGCTGCGGCTAATGTATATATAAGCATAGTGTTATTTCTTTTCTTTTAACCACGTGCATTCACAACGCGCTTCAATTGATAATTTGTTACCTAATTGCTCAGTTGTTTATAGTTGGATTTTTATGCAACTTTCAGGGTAGTTAAATATGATTTGTCTTACAACAAATTTGGAATTACAATACTGTACTATATTAGCAAATGCTTGAAAAACGACATGTAAGTTTTGAAAAGTTGTTTAGTTCGTGTGGGAAAAGGGGGCGTGGCAGACCAAAATTTTTAATGACGTTGCAATTGTGCTGTTTCTAGGAACCTGTGTACCAGAATTGGTGTTCCTAAGTGCTATAGTTACGGAGATATTCGCCGAAAACATCAATTTTTTCCGAGGTGTGTCTAGTTTTTTGCTTATTGCGGGGGCGGTGGGGGGCGTGGCCATGATTTGAAATAAACTTGATCTGCTCGAGAAAGTTACGGAATTTTTGTTACAAATTTGGTGTCTCTAGCTCTTATAGTCTCTGAGATCCAGGTGTTCATACGGACGGACGGACAGACAGACAGACGGACAGACGGACATTGCTATATCGACTCGACTGTTGATACGATACGGACATGGCTATATCGACTCGGCTGTTGATGCTGATCAAGAATATATATACTTTACAAACATCGTGACAAAAACTATATACCCTCTGCAAGGGTATAAAAACTTAAATATTTCTACAAATAAACTCGTATACCCGTACCTTTTTCCACCTATAACTAGTTTTTTCCTATATCTAACCTCTCAAGTGAATAAATAAAAATAAATTAACTTACTACTTTCACGTATAACTAAACTTTTGTACACGAATTCACTTGTTGGGGAAAGAGAGAAAGAAAGGAAAAAATGTCTTTGTCAGATCAGGAGTTATCAGCCATGAAGGAGTCCATGGAAAGGTTTGAAGTGTTCCTGTTGACCAATCAGAATAGCGCTCAGAAAGAGGAATTAAAGCATGCATTAGCTAAAATCAATTCCTTAGAAAGAGAGCTCGCTAGGGAAAGAGAGGCTCGTAACCCAGTGGTGGAAGAGCCAAGAGTCTTCGCTCGCCCTCGCTCGGTCTTTGATCTGGCCGAATGCGGCAAGATCCCTGACTGTGTTAAGGACTTGCAAGTCTTCGAGGGAAATTCTTCGGAATACGAGTCCTGGGTCAATAGTTTTGATAGTATTCTAACCGACCACGAAATGATAAGGGACAAGCCCCAGTATAGAGAAGTTATAACTTACATTAGGCAAAAAATTAGAGGTCAAGCAGATGTGGCTTTGATTTCTTACGGCGTGCCGTACGAGAACTGGCTTAAAATGAAGAATATCTTAGGCTTGCATTATGCGGACAAACGCGACTTGAGTACACTAGAGCTCCAGTTGGGCAAAATGCTCCAAGGAACAATGAGTGTCGACGTCTTTTTTAATAAGGTCAATAGTCACTTTTCCTTGATAATGGGAAAATTGAGAAACGGGCCATATTCCACTGAAGTTGCCTCCGCTTCATGGACATTTATTGAAAAAAAGCATTGGATGTTTTTATGAGCGGCTTGAACGGAGATTTGCCCAGATTTCTTATGCTGCATAGGCCAAAAAGCCTCCCTGAAGCATACACAATCTGTAATGAGTTGCAGAATGTGTGTATAAGAGCGGGTCCTGCGTTCACACCTAGAAACGTTTCATCCTTCTCAGGAAACTTGCGTTCGATAGGTTCGGCACCGAACACTTCGCGCCCTTCTCTCGGTTCTAACGATCATAATTACACGGCTTCGCAACAAGGTTTCGTTAATCATAACACAACCCCACGACCATCGTTCACTCCGAGGTACAGAGTACAATCTAACAGACCGGCTCTAAAAATGGAATCTAACCAGTCGGGCCAATCGCAGAGGTCAAACACTTCTTCGTTAGAAAGTTTTAAGAGAGCCCAGAGTGGAGGCCCCAATCCGTTCCGTAAAGCCCAAAGGCTTTACCATTTGGAGGCTCCGCATGATTCATCGCGGATGACCAGTGGGAATGGAATCCCGGAAGGAGGTGAATACGGTCATGCTGATTCCTCAAGTATAACTAATGATCATGAGAATGACGCCGGGTTGGTCGTATACTCGTCACCAGAGGATGAGTCGAGCCAGACCGGAGAAGAGTTAGCACAACTAGATGAGGGACAGGTAAATTTTATGACGAACGCCTCTCTAGCGTACCATATATAGAATACGGTACGGGAGATGGGGCGAAGCTCCAGTTTCTGATTGATACTGGAGCAAACAAGAACTTATTTTGCCCCAAGGTGGCCGCAGGTTGCATCAATACTCCAAAACCGTTTTTGGTGCAATCCGCCGGCGGAAGCATTGTAAGAAAGCAACAGTTGACGGGTCTATTTTTTTGAATCAGTAGGCAATAGGACTCCTCTCACCTGCTACGTACTCTCGGGGTTGGACTCATTTCATGGGATCATTGGAGATGATACATTGAAGGAGTTAAACGCGGTGATTGATAGGAGACATGATCTTCTCACAATTAAACCGGGAGTAAAGATCCCTTTATTTGCTAAAAAATCAAAGTCCTTACATTTGTTACTCGAAGGCGCTCACCCCGAGGAGATCCGGAAAGCGCTCGATCTTCTGATTAACGAGTTCGTAGATATTTTCCAACCTCTTGTCCCTGGCAGAGCCGTTAAAACGGCAGTACGAACCGAAATTCGCACGACAACTCAAGAACATGCGGGAAGAGGTGGAGCGACAGGGTGCTGAGTTGGAGGGCGAATTATGCCATAATTCAGCGCATGATCGACGATGTGCTCAGGCCATATATAGGGAAAATATGCTACGTTTATGTAGACGACGTAATCGTCTTCAGCGATAGCTACGAAAATCACTGGAGTCATTTACGAAGTATCTTCGAAACGCTCCGTGAAGTCGACCTAAGGGTCAACCTTGAGAAGACAAATTTTTTGTCTACGCAGGTTGAGTTCCTAGGATATATTGTGGCGGCCGATGGCAAACGGCCGGATTCAAAAAAGGTCGAAGCTATCAAAAAGCTTGGACTGCCTTCTAATGTGAAGAAATTGAAAAGCTTTCTAGGTATGACTTGTTACTACAGGAAGTTCATACAAGACTAGGCAAAGGTCGAAAAACATCTCACGAATTTGACGAGAGGAGAAGGCGCAGGGATAAGAGTTTCCCAGTCGAAAAAGGTGCCTATTGTGCTCGATAGTCCAAGTCTAAAAGCGTTTGAAGAATTAAAAACTCTTCTGTCATCCTCTGAGGTGTTAGCTTTTCCCGGCTTTTGTAAGCCCTTTCACTTGACCACTGACGCGTCCGAATATGCACAGGGCGCGGTGTTGTCTCAGATTCAAGATGGCAAAGATAGGCCAATCGCGTACATTTCCAGGTCCTTGAATAGGATAGAGGCAAATTACGCGGCCAACGAAAGAGAAATGTTGGCAATAATTTGGGCCTTAGACAATCTACGCTCGTACCTCTATGGTGCAGGTTGCATTAAGATTTGCACAGATCATCAACCATTGACGTATTCTTTGGGTGACCGCAACTATAATGCGAAGTTAAAAAGGTGGAAGGCACGAATCGAAGAGTACAACTGCGAGCTGATATACAAGCCCGGCAAATCTAATGTCGTCGCAGATGCACTCTCGCGCCTCCGCCCCCATTTAAATATGCTCGATACCGATTCGCTTGCTGTTAATGGTTCACAGGCTGGATCGGATTCAGCAGCCACGGTCCACAGTGCACTGCAAGACGCAACAGATCTTGTACCACATGTGGAGGTCCCATCAACGTGTATCGAAAGCAAATGATTTTTGACCCCAACGCTGTGTCTTATTCTCTCGTAACACCGTTCCCGGGTTACACGAGACACATCATTCCTTTGAAAAACGAAACCATGTCATCCTTGCCCAATATTTTAAAGAATGGCTTACGCCCAGTAGTAATTAACGGAATTAAGATTCCAGATAGTTATCTACCTTTTTTCCAAGAGTGTTATTTGAAATCGTTCACCTTTTTCAAAGGTCATATAGCACAAAAACTGGTAAACGATACCAGCGACGAGAACGAAATATCCACAGCCACAGCGCGAGAACACTCTCGTGCGCATAGAAACCCAAAAGAAGTTAGATTACAACTCATAGATAGTTGCTACTTCTTAAAAATGGCTAGCAGACTTAAAACGTTCACGGCTGCATCTCAAATTTGAAAATACCAGAAGTATGAAAGACACCCCAACAGACCTACACTACAACCAACGCCTATTCCGACCTACCCTTGCGAAATACTGCACATCAACATTTTTATGCTCGAGAAGCGGAAATATCTTAGTTGCATAGACAAGTTCTCCAAGTATGCTAAGATGTTTCCAATAGAGTCTAAGTCAGCTTTACACTTACGTGAAGAGTTGACTAGAGTCTTGCATTATTTCACGGTTCCAAAAACCATGGTATCGGACAATGAGAGAGGCTTACTTTGTCCGACGGTCTTGAATTTTCTCAAGGCCCTTGACATTGAAGTCTATCACGCCCCGACACAGAGAAGCGAGGTAAACGGCCAGATTGTGAGATTCCATTCAACTTTCTTGAAAATCTACCGTTGCCTCAAGAAAGAATACCCGACTTTCACAGTCGAGGAGCTTGTTGATATCTCAGTGGATAGATATAATAATTCTTTTCATTCTGTCACGCAGCGGCGACCGGTATATATATTCTTCAATCGTTCGACATCTACCAACTTGCAAGAGTTGGCGGAACTTCGTCAAAAAGAACATGAAGATATACGAGGTCTTTTAACGCGCAATCAAGAAGTTTCCAATAAAAATAAAAATAAGATTAGATCAGTCCCCGTGGTGTATGAAAACGGCCAAGAAATATTCGTAACAAATAGGCAGATCAAGAGTAAGGATAAAAAACGTTTTAGTAAAGAAATCGTCGAGGAGGATAGACGTGTGACAGTTAAAACGAGGTCCGGAAAAATATTCCACAAGTCACACTTGAGGAATTGAACTCTCCTTCCTTGATTCTTTTATTCTCGCATTTCGAAATAATTTTTCCTAGTGCAGCAATTTGCTTTGCTTTTTTTCTTTTAATCAGTCCCCCCTTTTCTATTTAAAAATTTTCCACATGTTGTAACCCAAACCATATCTTGCCTACGTAAAATAAAAATAAAACAAGTAAGAAAGGCTACAGTCGAGCGCGCCGACTGTAAAAGACCCCGTACTCTCCTTGTATTCGAAATTAATATTTGAATGCGATGTAATTTAAAATTTAAGTTTAAAAATAAAATAAAAAAAAATTTTTTAAATCAGTCACTGATGGGATTTGAACCCGCGCTAACTGACGCAATTTCCATAATACGCTGCAACCCTACTAATTACATCACACCATTCATTTTGCCCAAATACGATTATTTTTATTTATATATATTAATGTAGTTATATATAAAAAAAAAAAATATAATAAATTAACGGGTTAGTTCCGGGTTTGAACCGCAGACCATTGGTTTAGAAAGAAATACAACCTTCACCTAGGCCACACTCCGTTTGGCAACTGTCTTGACTAATATAAGTGAACATAGAGTTATCTCTTTACTTTCAACCACGTGCACATAAATTACATTTATTCAATTTTACAAAGTAAACGCCAAACGACTAACCGTAACCCTACACTGTTGCACCAGTTAATATTGTATATTTACATTTTTGTTTAAAATTTAAAAAGTACAAGTAAAAAAAAAAAAAAAATTTAATTTCCGAGTCTGTGCCGGGGTTCGAACCGCAGGTCTTGTGTTTACATACAAGGAGTCTCTACTACCTGGGCCACGCTTCCTTCGCAAGCTTCTGCGGCTAATGTATATATAAACATAGTGTTATCTCTTTTCTTTCAACCACGTGCATTCACAACGCGCTTCAATTGATAATTTGTTACCTAATTGCTCAGTTGTTTATAGTTGGATTTTTATGCAACTTTCAGGGTAGTTTGATATAATTAGTCTTTAAACAAATTTTTTAATTACAATACTGTAATATATTAGCAAATGCTTTAAAAACGGCATGTAAATTTTGAAAAGTTTTTTAGTTCTTGTGGGAAAAGGGGGCGTGGCAGACCAAAACTTTTAATGACGTTGCATTTGTGCTGTTTCTAGGAACCTGCGTATCAGAATTGGTGTTCCTAAGTGCCATGGTTACGGAGATATTCGCAGAAAACATCGATTTTTTCCGAGGTGTGTCTAGTTTTTTGCTTATTGCGGGGGCGGTAGGGGGCGTGGCCCTGATTTGAAATAAACTTGATCTGCGTACATCATAGACGGACTTTTATTTAAAAATTTGGTGTCTCTAGCTCTTGTAGTTTAAAAGATCCAGGTGTTCATACAGACGGTCAGACAGACGGACAGACGGACATTGCTATATCGACTCGGCTGTTGATGCTGATCAAGAATATATATAATTTATAGGGTCGGAAAAGCTTCCTTCTGCCTGTTACGCACATTTCGCTTCTGGCAAACCTAATAGACCCCTATACTCTTTTTTAAAGAGTACGGGGTCTAAAAAGCCAGAGCAGAGGATTTCGTGTCCTTCCCAGACGCGCCACATTTCCATTCTAATTGCTAAAATTAAACATGTTTGCCTATCACCCCATATAAGTTAAGGAAAATTGTTAATATTAAGTAAAACATAATTGTATCATTAACACATTTAACAGCTCAGTATTTCTCCTAATACTTCAACCTGATTCACTTGGTCAGACTGGACGAAATAGAGGCAGCCGTGGAGGAAACTCGGACGGAGGCTCCTGAATTGGGCGCGGGCCAAAACCGGATTCTGGCCCTGTACCACCTGGAGCAGGCCCCACAGATGCTCTCGAAATTAACAAGAGTGAGAAGGGCCCGCTCAATTAACTGGCTGGGATCCGCTTGGAAATAGATTGCGGGATCCCCCGACGCCTCGGACTGGAACTCTATTCTGGAATCCAGAGACCGGCTCATCGAGAATAACAATCAACAGTACATGATTTATGACAGACTTTTCGACACGTCGAAACTGTCGTTGGAAGGGCTAAACGCAATGATCGAGACAGTCAACAGCATTGACGGCAACGCACAGGCCGCCACAGCAACGCTACATAAAGCAATGCTGATAGAGAGCCAAGCGTGCCAGTTCGCCAAAGCCGCCCTGGTTAACATTAATCTACTAGACGAGACGGAGATACGAGCCCTTCTAAAGGAAATGGACTCCTTACCTTATCAGGGCGCTGTGGAGGCGACAGAGTTTGCTAAACCAGTGATCGTGACGAATTGCACCACGCTCCTTTATATATTGGCGCAAAGGAGTACCAGATGCTGGTCATCCGACCTTTAATCTCCAAGTGTTAACAGGTGGACCACACCTATGGCAAATTGTTGGTGGCCCCTGACGAAACCTTTGCGATAACAAACAAGTAAGAAAAGTACAGTCAAACAAGTGCGACCGTATAATACTCTCTGCTTTTATTCCCAATTAGATAGTTCTTCTATTACCTTACAACAAAAAAGACAATTTATAATCGAACATACATATGTTTGTCTGTATGCACACACAAAATGACTTTATATGTATGCACATATATATTTATATATATGTGTATGTATACTATTGCCGCCACACATGCATCAAAAGAGTTCGAATATATTCTTGTATGTTTCTGTCGCGCTCGCACTCATGCATTGAATTAAATATTAACTTTATAATCGGTATCTCTGTTGTATATTGTTGGATTTTTATGCAACTTCAAAGGAAATAACAATACTCTACGATAAGAACAAATGCCTTTAAAACGGCATGCGAGTTTGAAATTTTCTTTTATTTCTTGCGGAAAAAGGGGGCACCATAGTTATTGAGATATTAGCCGAAAACATAGATTTTTTCCGAGGTATGTCTAGTTTTTTGCACATTGTGGGCGAATGGGGCGTGGCATCGAAAAAAAAATTCTTGTATTGACTGACTAAATATCGAGTCGATTGAGACCAAACTCGAACTTGTACCTCTTGCCATCTCTGAAATCTGTGTGTTCATACGGACAGACAGACGGTCAGACGGACAGACGGACATGGCTATATCGACTCGGCTTCTGATGCTGATCAAGAATATATATACTTTATGGGGTCTAACACGCCTCCTTCTGCCTGTTACATACATTTGCACAAACCCAATATACTCTTGCAGAGAGTATAAAAAGGAGGCAGCGCGGAATGCCACTATGTGGCGTCCAATCGACAGGTTGTCGAATTGTTGGAGGACGGGACGCTATTCTTAACAAATTACAACGGATCAGTTATCACCAAAGGCTTGGTGCATAGACTCGACGGAACATATCATGTGCAATTTTCTAATGAATCGATAACGGCCAATAACAGGACTTTCCACAGCCGTTCACACACGCAGCTAGTGGCGATGCCCTCAGTCATCACCAATTTGACTAACAAAGGCTACCACTTAAATCTGGAACTCGTCCATAACTTGAGCGTACACAACCTGGACTTACAATGCGGGGGACGCTGACAACCTCGATCATGACAGAAGCCGCTGTAATCTCAGTAGCGGTAATCATGATCATCATCGTGTGGAAAGGGACTAAGAAAAGTCGTATGCCGTCACCAAAAAACGACGAAACGATCACCCAAGCTACGAAAGTAGAATCCACCGCCCCAATCGACCAGAAGGCTAACTGATCTGCGACACGCAGATGCTTAGAGGGGGAGGAGTTAGCACCGGCTATCATCGAACGCCCTCTTTCCCCCTTACCCCGCTCGGATACCCAACGACAACGCAACAACAACTCAACAACAACACAACAATTCTCCCGCTCTTGCCCCCAACATCCACCGTCGTCAAGTCAGCGACCCGGGTCGGACTGCCGTCGCGACTCCAACTCTTGGTGAACGGTCAGCTATTGCAACATAATTGCAATTCTGCCGAGACGTTCAAAGCTAAGAATGCGGAGTTGACACCGGAAACCGATCCGCGGACTCAGCAGCAACAACACGCTGACGCCGTGGACGTCGTAGCCGCTGCCGCTCTGCCGCCGCGACGCCAACGCTGTAAGAAAATACTGCGACAAGGGCCGCTGAGCAAAGACGGAAAGTCAGTTGCGATTTGGCATCAAGTAGAAGGAGTTGAGCATATTTGTTATTTAAACTATTCTTTAAATAAAAACTTGTAATAATTTGTCAATGAATATGTTCTCTTGTTTATTGAGTAAAACCTCGTAAGTATGTAATAAGGAGCGTCCGCCTCTAGGAAAAGATCCTAGTGTCGACACGCTCCCTTAACTTATATATGTGCAGAAATACAACGTCAAACGAAATTGTATGTGCATACAGACAAACATATGTAAGTTCGATTATAAATTGTCTTTTTTGTTGTAACGTGTTTTAATACAAGAACTATCTATTGTAATATCCGGATACTGATTTTAAGATTATAATTGGGAATAAAAGCAGAGAGTATTATACGGTCGGGCTCGTTCGACTGTACTTTTCTTATACCGCATATTTTCGGGTAGAGTAAAAAAATGATTCGAATCGAAAAATACTGTGTGTGTACCAGAGAACTGCAGCGATACACCGCATGTAAAAATACTCAGAGGACACACTCAGTATTTTTCGATTCGAATCATTTTTTGAGTCTACCCGAAATGATGCGGTGTTTTTTTACTCCTTTTCGTTTGGGTATTTTCGTATTGTGATACTTTTTTACCCGCTCATGTTTGTAGCCGCTCATTTAATACTTAATCGCGTAAACACCGCACCAAATAATGACTCAAAAAAACCACCCTTTTTAAGTACAAGTAAATTTTCACTCGAGTTTTTTTTTTGTCTTCATTTTTTTTACTTGATCGTCTTGTGCGTGTGTAGTCTTGCGCCGCTCTTTTGTTTTGAGCTTGTTAGATATAATGGATTTAATAAATCATAATTAAAATAATAAGAGGAGAAAATTGCATGATTAAATAGTTTTCATTAAAATTTTTCATAAAAAGTAACAAACTTAATTTGTATATTTAATTATTCATCTTAATGAAATTCGATGTGATCAACAGATTACAAGTTGATTATGGTACACCTGTTTTTTTTATATTTAACCACAATATTCTAAGTCCTAATTTGTGAAAACTTTTATCTAAATAATAAATAAAAACTCTCAAAATGCATATTTTAAAAGTGTTGGCTATTTGGTTTTTTGGGTAAAACCCGACAACTGTAATTTTCTACCTGTTACATGCATTCTCCCTATGCAATAAC